>CM065054.1:69110100-69710100 GCA_032883995.1 Coronaproctus castanopsis | reverse complement strand
GAATTGGAACACATTGTTTACAATATTACAGAAAACGGAAATAAACAAGAAGGATATTAAATTAATATATAAATTATACGAAAATCAGAAAGCAATGATACAGATTGGCAATGCGAACAAAGAAGTTAAAATATTGAAAGGAGTTAGACAGGGCTGTATCACCGATATTATTCAACCTGTATATAGCAGAAATAATGAATGAAATTAAAGAAAAAACAAAATGGTGTAAAAATACAAGATGAAATAATATGCACATTACGCCGATGATATAGCTGTTCTAGCAGAAAATCGAAATCAATTGAAGGAAACATTAAAAGTAATGGAAGATGTATTTAAGAAATATGGAATGCGAATAAATAAAAATAAAACAAAAATTATGATATGCGAAAAAAATAACAGTCGAAAGAAAATAAGTGCAGATATTGACGGTGTTAAAATACAAGAAGTGAATGAATTTCATTACTCGGGTAGTAAAATCACCAGAGATGGCAGGTGTAGCGAGGATATTAAAAAACGGATCAATCGAGCGAAGCAAGTTGTTTACGATCGGAAAAATATTTTAACCAACAAGGCTATAAGTACGAATTTGAGGAAAAATTTTTTAACCCTATTTGTTTGGAATGCAGCGTTGTACGGATGTGAAACATGGATGATTGGAAAGGTGGAGAAAAAAACATAGAAGCCTTCGAAATATGGTGCTATAGGAGAATGCTGAAAATAAGATGGACCGATGAAGAACATTATGGAAAAAAATAATAAAACGAAGAACTAATACGATCGGTCACATTTTAAGACATGAAAGCTTATTAAAGACAATTATAGAAGGACAGATGAATGGGAAACGCGGAAAGGGAAGACCAAGAAATCAATATACACAGCAACTAATAGAAGACACTGGTAGCACAGGATATACGAATATGAAGAGGGAAACAAAAAACCGTCAGTTGTGGAAGAAATTAGCAAACCAGTCTTAGGACTGATGACTACATGATGATGATATATATATATATATATATCCGTCCGTTTCCATACTAATATATAAAACTGTAGTGTCTATCTGTGATGTGCGAATATTTTCATTATAATCACTACATTGGCACTTTAAATTATTGTAATTTCTGTCCTATTTGTGGTATTAATGAAAAAGAAGCCTTAAAAAAATAATTACACAGGTGAATCGGTGGTAACTTCTAGTATATATATATATATATATATATATATATATATATATATATATATATATATATATATATATATATATATATATATATATACGTTAGTCTCATCTCCTGTTCAGAAGTTTGCATACATCATACTATATTACATATGCCCGGATATCTGGCTTTTCTTATAATTTCAGACAAGTCATGAGGTGACATGTTCGATGATCAGTACCAGCCTTCGTCTTCCTTTTAATGGTTTCTATGGTGTTTTTCCTTGCATAAAAGTCATGAATAATCCGCCTTCTCTGATCTTACGTTCTTCAATGTCTTTCATTAGTTTATTTTCTTCTCCGAAACTTCTCATTACCGTTTTATTCGTGAATATAATGTATATTATCGCTTCCTCAGTTTTTTTCTATCCTTTCAGTCGAACTTTATGCGATTTACCTCGTCATCGACTTCATAATAAGCTCTAACATCGAGCAGCCATCGGGGGTCTCCCAGCGCTCTACTCCTTATGCGATGTATTTAGCAACGATCGGCATCCTACGACCAAAGAAGTGTCACGGCTGTTACTAGTTATCTCGTTTCCGTGGATTCCAGCTCATACAGGGTTTCCAAGGAATGAACTAGCAGATAGAGCGGCAAAGAAGACTGCTGCATTGTTGCCGATCCGAAACGTCGCAGTTCCCAGCTATTAATGTACGTAATTACGTCAAATCAAGACTTTTTGCTTCGTAGCATCAAAAGTTCCAATCGATCTCTTCATTAAATAAGCTTCGCCGAATCTAGTTTACCTTGAAAGACTTCGCTTCCAAATCGGTTGTCATCAACAGATTTTGGGCTGGGTCATACAAGACTCACCCACTTATACCTCATCAACAGAACTTCAGCTTCTCAGTGCTCCGTTGTAGCGTCACGCTTTCCACCTCCCATATTCTCGTTAACTGTCCGTTGTACTCCTCGCTCGTATTGTCTCTCAACCATACCTACTCACTTACCTCTTCAAAGATTTTCTTACTAACCTAATCATGTTCTTACGCATGTCTCGTCACTACTCCTCGATTTAACTTTCTCTCCGTCGTGCCTTTAGCCTTAGTTGCTGCACGGCACGTTAGTTAAGATTAATAATAATAAACATTTATATATATATATATATATATATATATATATATATAAGATATTATTATGTGTAATTTTAAAACGATTTCGCTTGCTTTTTCAATGGGTAAATACGACTTTAGCAATTTTATATCTATACATATAAGGTTTTTGAATTAAATGTAAATTTAAAAATGCTACTTTCTCTTTTGTTATCAGCTTTTCATTTCTTAAAAATAAAAATGTTGTAAATAAAGGTATTCAGTTCGGTCCTTTGTTTCCTGCAACCGGTAACGAATATATGAGTAGACAAAGTAAGCGGAGGAAAGCTCGCACTGTATTTTCCGATCAACAGTTAACCGGACTAGAGAAACGTTTCGAAGAACAACGCTATCTCAGTACACCGGAACGAGTCGAATTAGCCATGATGCTACGCCTATCGGAGACTCAAGTACGTGTGAGTTTTTATTCATACACACACACACACACATATATATATATATATACATATATAGATATAGATAGATAGATAGATAACAACAATAAACGTATATATTTACAAAGTAAAATATAATAAACTAAGAAAATAAATAATTGCAGTGTACTTGCCTCACCTTCGGTACAACGTTAATATGTGATGATATACACATACAAATAATAGCATATTACATTAAGAAGAATAGCCAACAAATAATGGAATTGCGTTAAAAAATTTAAAAAAAAAAAAAACAAAATAAAAAATAGTGAACTAAAAATAAATAATCGTTTTGAATTAAACGAAGATGTTATAAAATGATCATTAAACAAATGAAAATGATCTCATTTGCTGTAGCAGTCTTGGAATCGTATATACTAATGAAATTAACCAGTTCGTTCGGCTGTAGGGTACAATTAATAAAAACTCTTCGAGCGAGGAATAGAAATGGCGATTCGTTGTGCATATTTGTAATTTTTGAATGTAAGGAGAAACGTGAAATATGGTACCAAGCGGGTCAGGAATATGCAATAATTGGTCGAATAAGAATTTTATAAAGGATTAATTATTACCGTGTTCGTAATGCATCAGTCCTAGAGGGATAATACTGAACTAATTCGATAGAATTTTTTTACATAACAGTTGGGAATGGCTTTGGTAACACCTGAAATGAAACGTAGATTGCAGACAGCAGGCAAGTCCGATTATGTATAAGTAGCATATTAAAGGTAGATGTTATAGCACTGAGAATAGAGCAAGTACAAAACTGTCAATCGGAACGACTTTCAGAAAATGTCCGTCGAAAAATGAACGAAACAACGTTCCATACGTGTCTAATATGCAAGACGACTCTATATGTACGGAATGTACAAGACGTTTTTATAAAGAGACTGTGTGATCTAAAAATACGCATTCAAAATACATTGCACGTTTTTACAGAAATATTATTTTTTAAATATGTTTATTTATTTGTTTAATCAACATTAGTTAACAACATCGTATATATATATATATATATATATACGAATATTCCATAAATTTACTTTTAAAACTTCATAAAACGTTTTTATTAATACACTTTTTTTTTTAGCACAACTTGCTTAATCTTACTTCAAGGTTATCAATTTATTACTTTTTTTAACGTACATAAATGTCGCGAAATAATTTTAGTAAAATAAAATATTACTTTTCAAAAAAAATTTAGATAGATATATGAATAATTTAAACACACCGGTCATAATAACCGGTTGTCTGTGACAAAGTCTTAAAAACAGTACGTCTGCGATTAAGGGTTAAATGTAAAGGCGTATCACCCAGCGTGCAAAAATACTATTTAGATATTGGTAGTAATTTTTGTTTATTTTGTATAAATGTATTCGGTTTAACGTTATAATTGTAATTTCAATAAAATCACGAATAGAAAAATAAATGTTCAAATAAATTAAAAGTTTTTAAAAAAAAAAAGTAAAAAAAAGTTAAACTGTAAACAGGAAAAGGGATATAACGATCGTGCGATGTCGTTTACAAATTTAAACGCATTATGCTCGGATAAGTATATTATATATATATTATTATTATTTATTATAATTATGATTATTATTGTTATTATATAATAACGGAAGTTTTGAATATAATTTTTTGTCGAAAATATGTATAGGTAAAAACTTGGTTTCAAAATCGGCGGATGAAACATAAAAAACAAATGAGAAAATTCAACGATGGAAAAAAACACGAAAATCCGTCCGATAATTCAATTATTAGTACTTTATACACTGCATCGCCCACCGTTAATAAATTAGGTATAAATAATCAGATATACTTATACAATACATACGCGCGCGCGCACACATACATACGTATATACGAACACGTAATACACACATATATATATATGTACTCGAATATTATTTGCGTTAATGATTTTTTCATATTATATATATATATATATATATATATATATATATATATATATATATATATATATATATATATATATATATATATATATACAGTCGAATCCGCTTATAAGGGTCACATCGGGCGAAAGACATTTGTCCCTTATAACTGATTGTCCCTCAAAAGCGAATTTTTTAAAATCTCTTATTGAAGCGAGTTGGTGTTAGAATATATACAGTTTAGTGAACAATTAACATACTTATAACCTTATTAATGCGTAATATTTATTTATATGGAAATTAAGAGACAAATACAGCAGGCATACATAAGGAAAAAGAACCTGACCTGATATTTGTAAAAATTGTTCATTTACTGTAAAAATGCGATATAGTTGTTTGTTTGGTGTAAATTCTTCATCTGCTGCGTTTGAACAAAATCTGCACAATTATCTAACGATGCCATAGGAGCACCTTCATTATTCTGTTGCATAAAATACCGCCGGAGCTTTTCAATACATTTTTTCGCCTCTGCAGTAGACACAGGAGGTAAGGAAATGTCATCCGTGTCATCATCACTTTCTGATTCTTGTATTTGTTTTTTCTTCGTGATATTTTCCATAATTTCGTTATCCAAATCTTCAATATTATTGTCACAGCATGGCAGATTGTCGTCAATATCTGAAAATTGTTCACAGTTGGTCATACGTAGTAATTCATTCGGTGTTTCATTACTTTCCATTTCAACAATTTCATAATCAGGCTCCTTGAAACCACAATGAGCAAAGCAGTTCTGAATTTTCATAAAAGTGACTTTTCTCCATCTATCAGCAACAAATTGTATAGCCTGCAGTATTGTTATTGTGGAACTGATATCTTTTGCCATTGTAGAAACTGTTACCAGGTCGTCTTCAATAGCTTCTAAGATATGCTGTATCAACATCTTCCTATATTGAACTTTTAAATTTTTCATGACACCCATAATCAAGTGGCTGAATTAGTGAAGTAGTGTTTGGAGGTAGGAATTCAATTTGAATATTCTTCAGTTTAACGACAATGTTGTGCGAAGTTGCATTGTCAATAAGGAGTAAAATTTTTCTAGAATCTCTCTATAATCCTATATCCCAGTTTTCTAACCATTTTGAAAAAATAGTAGCAGTCATCCATGCATTTTTGTTTTCGTAATATGTTACTGGCAGATTACTTATATTGAGATTTTTACAGCAACGTGGCTTTTTAGTTTTACCAATAACTAAAAGTTTCTTTTTGTCACTTCCAGTTGCATTGCAACAACATAGCACAGTGATACGATCCATTGCTTTTTTATCGAACCAATAAGTTGTTCGTATTTGTATAATAATGACCCATCTGGAGTGGCTCGATAAAATAAACCAGTTTCATCCGCATTATAAATGTCATTCAGGCTGTGAACGAATTTGGAAATTTTGCTTGAACTCCATTGTTCAGCTCCTGTCAAATCAGCGCTTGCCTTTTCTCCGTGAGTTTTTTTGAATTTGATATCATGTCTCCCTTTCCACCGAGCAAGCCAACCATTCGTAGCTGCAAAGTCTTCATAACCAATTTTTTTTGCAAACTCTTCAGATTTTAATTTCAACATTGGCCCACTGACATGAACACCTCTTTGTGTTTCTGTGCTAAACCATAAATTAACAGCTTCATCAACCTCTGGGTTTTTACCTTCTCTTTTTCGTTTCCTTTCCACCACCTGACTGCCCTTTTCAGTACTACTCCATTTTTTACGTAAGTTCTGTTCGTCTGTTTTTAAACGGGAGATGATGTTTTTGGAGACACCCATGATTTTTGCTAACTCCCGAATAGGGGCATATTGGGAGGTTGAATTTGTCTAAAATTGAAATTTTTTCCTTTAATGATAAACATTTACGCGACATTTTATTCATACAAAAAATTCACCAGAACTAAAAAAATAAAAGAAAATTTACGTAGGAAAAAATAAATAAATACAGTTTTTGCAGAACTAAACTAAGAACATAATAAGCTATCGGAGAGTGCGTAATTAATAAACGTACACAATATAGCGTCAATGAAAGAATGTCAACACAAGGACATCTCAAACAAAATGAAGAAAAAACAATAATGTTCACAAAAAAGGAATTGTAAAAATGACTAAAACATTTTTATTCAATTCTTGTTTATGTGAATATTTTCGTTTTATGACCGGAAGTGTCATTTTATATCGGCTGGCTTATCACCCGTCTCACTATTTATTACCTTGAAAGTCTATTAATCTTTGTCCCTTATACTAAAACAACCTTCATTTCATACGTTTGTTTCTAAGCGGATACGATATATATATATACACGCTCAAATATTATATGTGCTAATAAAGTTTTTTCATGCTATATATATATATATATATATATATATATATATATATATATATATATATATATATAAGGATGCACAGAAAAGGCCTTTACAAAAATTAAGAAATAATTCGCAAATCATAGCAAAAAATCGAATAATGTAAAAGTAAAATACTAATTAATGACGATGAAATACAGAAGGAGTAGAAGAAAATATTGAAGGGATCTTTACAATGATGAATCACTACATCTCTCAGTTTTAGAAACAGAAGATCAAATCAACGAAACGTAGATAGATCCATTTATTTTAAGAGAGGAATTCAATAAAGCTTTAGAAAAATTACCATCCCGGAAAACACCAGTGATATAGATCAGCTATCGCGAGAACTTATACAAAATCTGAGAAGCGCGGCGAAAAATACATTGTTTAAATATATGTAAAGGGAAAAGACTTCACAAATGCGAACCTGGTGGCAATTGCAAAAAAACACAATAGTCAAAGAACACGCAACATTAAATATTCTATCACATGCACTATAAATATTAACTAGAACCATCTAAAGACGTACAGAAAAGAAAATCGAAATTAGTTTACCGGAGGATCAGTTTGGACTTAGAAAAGGAAAAGACACCCGAGAAGCCATACTGTCGCTACGATTGATTGCCGAAAAAACCTTACAGATCAACAAAAGCGTGTATATTGCATTCATAGATATTGAAAGAGCGTTCGACAACGTTAATTTGAATACTTTATTCAAGATTTTAAAAGATCTGTGCATAGACTACAAAGATAAACGATTACTTTTTCAATTATACAAGAATCAGCCACTAATAATAAATAATAATACAACGTCAAAAACGGAGTCAGACAAGGATGTTGCCTGTCACCAATATTGTTTTACATGTATATATATATATATATATATATATATATATATATATATATATATATATATATATAAAAAAGAAGCAATGAAAATATTTGCAGAAAATAGAAAAACTAGCATTAATATAAACTAGTCTGTGGTATAATTCTATACGATATATAGATGACATAAATTACAGCAAGCTATTAACGATTTAAATCCTCTTCTAATTGAAAGGTGCAAAATAAAAATAAATGTTGGTAAAACTAAAATAATGGAATGTTCAAAACAGAAACTGACAGATATGAATAACATAAAATGCCTCAAGTGCAAGAATTTTGCTATTTAGGAAACCTAATCACAATGGATGGAAGGAGCGAAGAGAAAGTTAAAAGAAGAATAGTCCAAGCCAAAAACGCGTTGAATAAAAAGAGAATCTTGCTCTCTTCCAAAAATATTCCATTGAACACAAGAAAATTATTTATCAAAACCTACATTTGGAGCCTGGCATTATATGGGTGCGAATTCTGGACTATTTTGAAAACAGATATACCCAGAATACAGACGTTTGAATTGAAAAGGATGATGAAGATATCTTAGACCGAAAAAATCACGAATAAAGAAGTACTCCGTAGAATTGGAGAAGAATCGAGAATAATGACAGCAATAAATCATCGATGAAACAGTATGATCGTTCACTTAATCAGACACTCTTCTTGGATCACAAATTTAATTGAAGGAAGATTAAACGGCAATAGACCAAAAGGACGACCGCGAATCAAGTTTATGAAGAGCATATTGCAGAAAAGCTATGCTGAAGTGAAAAACTTGACCGGTGATAGATAATTACTGAACAGCCATGTTGTCCACCAACCAAATGGTTGAGGAGAAAATTATGATGAATATATAAATATAATATACACGTATACACGTCAATGTTATAATAAAATTGATGCAGATTATATATATATATATATATATATATATATATATATAAAACTGTAGTGTCTCTCTGTGATTAGCGAATATTTTCATTATAATCACTGCATTGGGCTATTTTTATCAAATCAGAAAATCAATTTTTTTTAATTTTTGTCTGCCTGTCTGTCTGTTCCGATTTAACTCAAAAACTATTAAAGCAATAATGAGCTTATATTATCGGATTCGTTCTAAGCTTTGCTTCACATTGATATTATAAATAGGACGGAAATTACAATAATTTAAAGTTTTAAAATATCGCTGTCTTTTAATAGTTTTATATATTAGTATATTATACGTGTATATTATATATCTATCCGTCCGTTATTTCGGCCACGTCCCTAACGCAACAAACCTATATACACACACACATATATATATATATATATATATATATATATATATATATATATATATATATATAATTTGCGTTTTTCTGACGTCACAACACTAATGGCCAACAGTGTTAGTGAGATGAAATTTCTAATAAAACGACTGGTCAAAGTAAGCAAGGATTATGGCTTAAAACTGGATAAAGAAAAAACAAAAAATTTAAGTGACTCCAAAAATGAAGTAAAAGGCAAAATTCAGTTAGCACGAAATGCTACGAGTAGATTAAAGAAAATATGGAAAGATAAATCCGTCACAAACGCAGTGAAAACGAAACTTCATATTTTCAATATTTATGTATACGTCGGAAACTTGGACGTTAAAAGCGACAGATAAAAAAAGGCATATTTGAAATGTGAGTTTGGCGACCGATGCTGAGAATACCCCGAACAGCCAAACGGAGGGAACAAATATGTCAATATTAAACAGGCTGAAAATTACAAAAACTTTAACCAACCAGGTCCAAACGAAAATTTCGAAATTTTTCGGTAATGTTATGCGGCGGCAGAACTCGATTAAGCGATTAATTATAGAGGGAAAGACGCCGGGAAAACGACCTCCAGGACGAATATACACCAGATGAACCGATACCATAAGGCAAGCAACAGGGAAATCGTTCGTGGAATGTGTGCGCGAGAGGCTGAAAACCGTAATAGATGGCGTACATATTAGTACAGGAAGCAATAACATGAATTGCGGTCACGACATCCTTTCGGAGGATTACGACCAATGATATATATATATATATATCTGTCCGTTATATCGACCACGCCCCTTACGCAACGAAACGTGGTTGGCGTTGGTAGTGAGGGTACATTCGAACCGGAAAACGTGTTAAATTTTAAATGCCATCGTTGTTTACTACTTTCTGAAAACTTTAAATTATTCTAATGTCTGTTCTATTTGTGATATCAATGCGAAACAAAGCTTTAAAAAAACAAATTATACAGGCGAAGCCGTGGGTAACTTCTAATATATATATATATATATTAATATATATATATATATATATATAAGTCGGAGTAGCCAAGTGGCTACAAGCACGGACTTCTATGCCGAAGGTACCGTGTCCGAATATCAAGATAATTCAAAGTACAGGCTAGGGATCAGGCCTTGTGTGTTTCCCATTGTTTTCGAAACGTTACGCGATAAAAATACGGACACGGTTTACGCCGGAAAAAAAAAAAATCATAAACGTAAATTTAAATTTATTTACAGATTATCCGATTGATTTTTCCTCGAAAATATACGCGTTGAACGATACGAACGAATTAGTAGCGGTTAACGGTGTAGAAACGACCAAATTGTTGCCGGCTGAAAATGACGATATCCGACGAAGATCGTTAAACACGTCTTGCCGGATCGATAACGACGACGCGAATGATGATTCATCGAACGACGAAGAGTATATAGACATCGTCGGTGACGACGAACGACAGACCCCGAATGACAATACAGTAATCGTAACGGTCGATAAAAATTAACATCTTACGAATTGTTAGTAAATTTTTTGTAATAAGTAGAGGGAAAAAAATTTATAAACAATACGTGTATAGGCTAATTTACAAGTATACGAATAGATGAAATATATTTCAACTGGAATTTTATAAAGATTTGTTACCAGACCGAAAAGTAGCAACTACTGAAAAATCTTTCGGTAACGCGGGTGCTAAGTTCCACGAATAGAAAAGATCTACCGCGGAGTGCCGGGGTCGAAAATTTTTGATTCTATTTTTAGAATAATAATTATTATTTTTTTTTTATTTTTTATTTTTTTTATTTGAAATTTCTATTCGCGCGTTATATATTACGGGAAGTTAACCCATAGAGCGAGCGAGCTGATTTGTGTTTTTCGGCTATCCGTTATTTCGTTCGAACCTTCGCTGCTGCACAAAGAATGTATATGCGACCTTTAGTCATCGCCACGTAAAGTTAAGCGTAGCGGATAGTTCGTTGTTTTTCTTTGTGAAAAATCGCGAGTTTATTAATTAAATATGCGTGTCTTTTCATTGTGCGTAGTGTGCAGGACGGGTTTGATATATCGAATTAAAATTTATCTTGCGCGATATTGCATTTTACGAAATTCTCGGGAATAGTTTCACGGTAGGTTCTGCCGTTTCTTTCCGGATACTTCGGCCGGTTGAATATATCTGGCTTCCAGCCTTTAGAGGAAATACGATACAATCGCCTGGGTTCGGTAATGATACAGCTGCTGCTCGGTGCCGTCTTCTTTGGACGCTAGTCTTCCCAGTGGCCACATATGCGGAGCAGAATCGTGGATACTATGAATAAATCTGCCCGAAGACTAATCGAACGATTTGAGACGACGTGCTACCGTCGAGCCCTAGAAATACCGTGCGCAGCGAAGAGGAGACGAACGTATCTGTACTAAAGGAGCTTGGAATTCGTAGAAAAACACCGTTTACTACCGTCAATCCGTAGACCAATACTAAATTTCCTCGGACATATTATGATCGAAACGGGCTCGATAGAAAAATGGATAATTCGAAAAAAAAGATGAATTGTATGTCTCGCAACCGATATATGGATCAAGTCGAGTCTCCTGTAGACAAAATTGTCACTTGAAGAACTGCGATAAAATCGGGACGACTAAGAAAAATTACACGATGGATAAACCGAGCGATATGATGATGATGATGTTGCATTTTATATCATCTTTAAGTTTCATTTCTTTCCCGCGCCCCGAGGCGTAGTCTGATTTTTTTTTTTTAAATTTCAATTATAAAACCTTTTCCTTTTTCGTCGATTTAAAAAAAAATTATAACAGCCTATTTGAAACATTATTTATTAGTAAAACAAAAATAAATAATCTATATAGATCATCGCGAAATACTAAAAAAAATAAACGTCCTAATATTATCTAATTTATGTAGAATCGTACGGTTTTTTTTTTTTATAAATATTGAACCAAAAAAATATCATAACGTTAAACATTACTTTAAAAGAGATTTAGTTTCTTTCAGCGCATTTTTCGCACAAATTTATACCGCACGAAGCCGATTATTACGATGAATATTTATACAGTCTTTGCAATAATACTTGCAGCGAGGACCTTCTTTCTAATTGGTGAACGTCGTACTGTACCCGATAAAAGAATAGTATTTTGTCTCATTGTTCGTGGTATATGTTGATCTAGAGCTCGTATTTTCATATTGTCCGCGACCGATCGATTTACTCAGAGTTTCATAAATAATCTGCACTGTTTATCGATCGGCGCAGTGTATATAAAGAAATTTACGGATGCTATATTTAAAAGTTTATAGGCCAACGTTTATTTCTAGCCACATCGTACGAACTTGAAAATCGCCTGTATCCGACACCACTTTTAATCAAAAGTTGTTCTACAAGTTCCACAAATTCACGATCAGCGACAGAATCACTAACTTAACTCGCCGTCTGTAGGTTCCTTTAATAATTTATGAATTGCAACAACTCCCCTTTTCATAACTGAACGGAATTCAAATATTGACAGTTGCGATCGTTTCAAAAGCTTTAGACAAGATAACAGACTAAATGACGATGTTTTTCATTGGGTGGTTTGTCTGACTTAGAGGATCATTACTACCTGATGAGCCACCTTTCACCGGAATGGAAAGTAACGAAGGCGAATAATCGAATTAACTATGGTATACGATGGCTCTTCTTGCAATGCACTTGAGCAATCCGCGATCAAGTCATAGCCGGGCGTTTTATAATCGTCCAACTTGATTATCAATGCTTCGTCGACTTCCGATGATTATCATCGGAGAAGACATCTGTAAAGTTAAATCACGCTCTACTTCCTCATAGAAGGTGTTTAATTAAGAACCCGGCTTACGCGGTTTAAATGTTTCCTCCAAATACAGTTGCCTTTTTCCTTATCACTACGAGCTCAACCTCCGTTCGAGATTCTGATAGGACGAATTGCTATATTTGTGTTCTTCTAAAACGTTTATCCACAGTGACTAATAGCAGACTGAACAAGGTACTTAGTGAATGACCTAATTTTTCTGCTGTTTTAGAAGGAAATTTAATTGCCCGGTTACGTCTGTTTAATACTGCTTTGTGGACAGATAGTCTAGAATTTTGCCGCTGTTTGCGTATCTGCCTTTTGACTCTAATAGCGGAATGGTAGTTTTGATTACGCATCGCTACCTTGTATCGAGATAGTACTTAGCCGAGCAGCTTGTTGCAGACTACGATTTAGGCATTCAATCGACTCATCAATATAAAGATGAATATTGAGTTTAAGGTTATCGTCGATCCATGAATGCAGTAAGCAGTGAGGTGATCTAATCCACATTTAACGCATTTCTTGTCACTTTCTTGCGGAAATTGTGCCTAAATCGAATGATGGTTTGTTTTCGAAAGGGCTTCAAACACTCGTATTCAATAAATATTTTCACATAAAAGTGTTCGCATTTTCAGGAAACTTCGCAACATAAAGTGGGCTTCTTTGTTTTGCGGTCTGCGATATACTGACAACAATCCTTACAACTATGTTTTTTTTTTTTTTATAAAATTGTGTTCGTTACTTATAGACCGTACATGCTCTTTAACTTGATGGATGATTCCCTAAACATCGCATTTTTCAGGCTCAGTTTTACTCTTGGTACATGACCGTTATCGATATCTTTTGTCGTCGATGGCACGTTTGTTTCGTGCGAGGAGGAGTAGGAAGAAGATTCTTCGATATAATGGTGATGATGTTTCGCCAGGTGGTTTTAGGAGACTTGTACGTGTTGATGATTGATACCCCCTGAAAATCTCAATTATAGTTAATGTCCTATTTTCGGTGTTTCCTGCATTATGTCCGCCCGGTATCGTGTCTAAAAAATGTAGCAATTTCCGCTTAACGCAACAGTTGCAAGTTTACATTCGATTATTTTAGCGCGCCGGTACAATTGCTTTCTACTAGCTGTGTATAGTGCATGCTGGAGTAAAATACTAGCATCTGTCTCACCCGATATAGAAAACTAATAATGCACGATGTCACTCTTCCACACTCAATTTTAAGATTTTGATTAGGCCTCGATCAAGTACTTCCGAATAAGACTGTTTCGGAGAGATCTGTCGATCATCGCGGTATAGAGTTGTCTAGATGCAGCGTGAAATTCCGATATTCTTAGCAGTTTTCTCGTTAAAAAGGGGTTACCGCACGCACGACGAGGGTGTAATGTAGGCGGCGCGCGAAACATATCGATTTAGCGCTCACAATTAATTGCAGCTGTATAAGCAAACATCATGATGCGCACCTACAATTTGCACAATTGCTGGATTGCGTTTGACTAATGTCGATATGATACAGTAATTTAGTCGTGTAGATGAACTTTTTTTTAACACGAGCTCTCAGTTTTATTTATGGCTGATTAAATTTTATTTCGAATAAACGGATATTCATTCACTCGGAGATAACGAAATTGGTTGTATTAAATCTATGTATCCGCTTTCATCTTGAATTTTGACAGTGGCGGCTCCTGGTTAAAAAATCTAGCGGCTGCAGTTACACCTTCCACTTCCCAAAATGTACGCACACGAAAATTGTTTTATTTTACCCAACACCGGAAAGTAACATTAATAAAATGTCAACGTCGACCAAGTGTAATGCAAATACAAATATAAGAACCGTTTAAAACCGTAATCAGAAAAACTAAAAATTATTAAGTTAATCGATCTCGAGATAAAAAATTGGAACGTTAAATCGAAATATATATTAAAAATTTATTTCCGCGTGAATAAGTACAAAATTTATGCAATTAGAAACGTATAAAAATTTTTTAAATACTAAAACGAAACAATTCGATAAACTCTCTCTATATATATATATATAATAGTTGAATTTTTTCAATTTATACACGAAATCCTCTTAAAATAAAATGATCAATTACGAAATAATAACGCTTCAGTAAGGAAAGAATTTTACCTATATTAACATCGGTCGGTAATAATAGGCATAAACTTGAGACGGTGAAATGATTCACACGTGAAAATGTACATATCAAAAGAAGGAAACGCCGAGAGAAATTCGAAGAAGAAAAACTAATCTCGGAAAGAGATGAAATATTAACTCCATCATTCGTTAGCCGGTAGTATGCGCACGCAATCGCACTTGTTACGAACAACACAACGAAAAAATCTATTCCTCCGCGTCGAGTGTGTGTGTACTTCAAGGACTTTGGTTGTAAAATGACTGCAACCAACATTCGCCCATAAAGTCTCATCATGCAAAACATAGTAGCATTAGGCACAAAATCTTCATATAACTGTATACAGCTAATGCCTTCTTCAGGTTGCATCGAGCGTGTGCAACCATCGACCGTTGTAGCTAGGCGTTTCAAAGCGTTTTTATAGAAATTTTTAACTTTTTTTAATAATATATTCTTGAAAAGTATATAATTAAAATTTGTTTATTTTGTTTTTAATACCTATTAAACGATTAGTATAACTATTTGATTACATCATCAATTTTTATTCTATTTTTGACATTTCTGGTGGTTGTGCAACAACCTTTATGAACGAGTCGCCACCGAATTTTGATACAGTCGATTCGATTGCAATCTTTAATATAGTATAAACCTTTCTATCGTTTTCAACTTCGTGTCTATTAACACTTTACCGGAGGCGTGGTAGGAACCTCCATGCGGTGCCCCTGGAAACGGCGATAACGCGGTATAATACCGGAAAATTCAACCAATTTCAAGATATATGTTGAATACACCCGGCTCATTGCTACCACCACCGATTCGTTTAATCAGAAACGGCTCTTATCAGAGCCAACCATAACAACGATCTCATTAAGCAAGGACAAATCCTTTTCAATTGCAGTTTTCACACACCTGACCAACTCGCACTCCTGAATTCCTTAATATCCATCGGTTATCGTCTTTCTCTATCACTTCCTTAATTTTTCTAATGACTCCCGTGTTTTCCTCCTTCTTTACAAATTCCTAACCAATTGTAACATCAATATATAATAACTATTTATCAACACGTTAGTTATGTTATTGCTCCTCAGCAGTGCCCCCCCCCAAAAAAAAAAAAAAAAAAGAAGAAGGGAACTCTGCAAGAAGAATGAATAATCGTGTGATATTATACACTCTGCAACAGATTCATATCGAGGGAAAAGTTAAGCCAGGCTGAAAAACTACCGCACGAAAAATGAAATTTTTTTGAAATCAGGAAAATTTATAAAAAACGCCGAGAAAAACAATAATATCGAAATTATAAAATGAATAATTATACAATCATATCCTTATACGAACCGCCTGACATTTGAATTTTGAAAAATAACGACTTTTAACGTATTTAAGTGCTTTTAACGGACGGCTAAGGTGAACGTAATAGAGAACAGCTGCTAAACCGTCAAGCTACTTCGGAATAATTATTATCACAGATGACTATTTTTTCGTTAAATTCTCCGGTTTTTTTTAAATACCAGACACATATATATATTTTTTTGGGGGGGATTTCGGATCGTGTTAAAAGATAAAATGTAATAAACACCGACGAATCCTTTTTTTGTATCGAAAGTTCGCGTTCGATACATTTAAAATAAAACAAAAAAAAAATAATTTTTTTTAATATGAAAATTTCGATTAAAAACGGATAGAATATTTTAGTCAAAAGACCAATTTGAGAGTACATCGCTATTATTGATAGATTACGGTAGCCTATACGATAGCGCTTCACGCAAAACATTTAAAAAAAAAAACCCTATTACAATTCAATGTACAGCCGATAAAATAGGCCTAAATTTTTTTTCATACGAGCTCTAGCCCTTAAATGTGGTGGCAAGCGTGCTCTTAAGCGCGGAAAGCAAATATTACTGCTCAAATTACTAAGTCTATAGTATTTTAATAACAAATCGACTTTGCGATCTGTTTAAACATAAACCGAAAGCATCCATACCTCTAGCAGAACGCATAAATCACTACCGGAGAAACACTTTGACCGAAACTTATAACAAGTTTCCGAAACTGCGGTCTGGGACAAAATTTTTATTTACAATGAATACCGAATTAAAACCCACATAATCTCTCTGGAATTTTTAAAACATAAATTCTACGATCGAAAAAAAAAAAAAAAAAATCTGAACATAAATATACACCGATGGCTTAACAAATAAAACCACTTTCGGTTACCTGGTAAATAACATTTTTCATCTTCCTTCAGAAGCTTCCGTTTACACAGTCGAATTTATAGCGATATAGAAAATCTTTACGCAATAAAACATTCGCACCCGAAGAAATATCTAATATGCACGGACTCATTTAGCGCATTACAACATAAAATTACACGTATCCGTAAACTAACTTCAGCAAACAACCAGCTGCCGTTTATACGAACTCTGGCTCACTCGGGAATTGCAGAAAACGATAGATAAAGCAGCTAAAACGTGTAGAATCGAAATACAGTTAAATCTATATGCTATTCGTATCGCAAAAAAATCATAAAAACTATATAAACAACATTGGGAAACTTATCGCACTCGCAAACACCTTTATTAAACCGAAATTAGGACACTATATAACATCGGCACAAAAAATTAGACGAGAAGTAACATTAGCCAGATTGCGTGTAGGATAAGGCTCACATCCTCCACCAAACTGCTTCACATGTAATTAACAATAAAACATGTGCTATTAGAAACAATACGTTAATCCGAGAAATATTTACAAACTCGCAAATGATACAATACAAACAATATTACAATCCCTAAATAATTGAAAAACTTCTTAAATTTCTCACGATTACAGGCATAATTCGTAACATACAAAGAATTCATAGACGTAAACGATGCCGATAATCGAACATTATTAAAAAAATAATAAGGAAAAATTAAAAAAAATGCCGGTGACAATCAGCGATATTCAAAAAGAAAAATTGAATCTGCGAGCGTGCATTAAAAGAAATTACACTTTGGAATGGCCAAATGCACTTTAGCGAGACTAATAAAGAAGATCGTTCTGTTTAAAAGAACGACAAAAGAAAAGGGATTACTGGAATCGTTGATATTTTCACGATATAAAATCACGGACGATAACATTTGAAATGTACTCCTACGGGTGTACGTTTAAAGAACGCGCCGTACTAATGCGTCAATACTAAATTAAGGCATAGAACGAAAATAGAAACCGATCCCAATCATAAAAAGAAGATGTCTTTCCGGACATATTATACGACGAAATAGATTGCGGAAGAAGAAAATACGAGGATTTTCTTTTAGCTGTACCATGTACTGCTACTACGGCCAGAGACACAGCGTTTGTGAAACTAATATTAGAGGAATGTGTTTATTTCAGAAATTGGAAGGCGCGATCGTGTTAGGATTATCAGAGATAGTGGGCGAAACTGAAGAAGGCCGGGCTATGTAATAAGATTGCAATATGGACAACAGTTGTTGGCACAGCACAATGAGGCGTCCCTTCGATCGAGGATATGCTTGCGTGTAAGGGGGCTCTGCATGCCAGATGCGGAGCTGGCTAATTTTTCGGAACGCGATGATGTTTTCCAGGTAGTTGTGTTTCGCTTTGATACTCCGCAGCTCGTTCGTGGTTGTAGTCTATCCACATTCGCTTTATCACCGAGCCGATGGTCTAGATGACTTTTGTAACATTCGCTGCAGCAGGAACACAGCACTCGGTGGAACTCTGGAAACATAGTCGACGCCTGTATCAGCTATGTTGATAATTAAAAAAAAAAAGTCATACACGTGTTATTATGATCATGACGAAAGCATTCTCCACTTTGAAGTATTTAAAAATGCGACAACCACGCTTCCTATTTTTCTTTAAATTATTCACCGTAGAATAACATAATAGTTTTGCCGAACTACTATGCTACACGCTACAGAAGATCCGACCACAGACAGATTCGGATTAGATTTCACTGGTTCCGCAAAAACTAAATTTTATTTCGCCACCGAAAAAGGAAATAAAAGCTGAAAATACATTTTTCACGTATTAAAAAAAAAAAAAATCCAACAAATAGAAAATCTTGTAAGATCGTTCTATGGCCATATTTCATGTCTACGACTAGAATGGTAAATCGCGTGAACTACCATTGTTTTATTTTTACCGTTTATTTTAAAAATATGTTAACTACTTAGCGGCTGATTTGACCTTCATCGAGTCGTACACGTCCGGCTTAAAAGTCGCAATTACGGCGATTGTCTTTGAACAAATAGAAGGTCGCGCGGAAGGTGCATTTAACCCTTTCATTTACACATGAAAGTTTAAAAAAAAAAAAAAGTAATTTTATACACGGTGTTTATTCTATAATACTGTTTCTTAGATGATTCTAGGCGATTTTCAATGCATATAAATATTATTAAGATATTTCGTGGTCAACCGGGAAATATATAATCGTGTTAATATTAAAATTTTTAGTGCCATATAGTGGACATCGTGACTGAAAGGGTTAAGAGCATCGAACAAATTCCCGGCAAGAATTCTTAAATATGAGCTTCTGCGGTAGCTAAGAATACCGAATATACCGAATTAAAGAGAAAATAAGTAATTTTTAAGTTGAAGTAGAAATAAGGAAATCAATTATGTTGACAGATACGGAAAGAAGCTTTTCTCATATTAAAAACTGTTCGGATAAATGTCGCCAATTTGGCGAATTTAATTTCGAAAAACGTTTATTTCTTATAACTCTAAATTATCTAAAAGTTTTGTATGTGTATAGTTAATAAAGCCGTAATTTCGTATACTGTATTTACCATCTTTACTTATCCATACTCATAATTGATGATATAAACGAATTTTTATCGGAAATATAAGCCATTTTTATGAATGCCGAAAATCGAATCAAGCTTTATTTTTACTTTCTTATATATAACAGTTTACAATAAGATGCTGCAAATGCGCGACAGTAAACGATAGAATTATTAAATTAAACGAGCTTATGAAATAATTATGCGATTATTGAAAAAAAAAATAATAATAATAATAAATATGTTATAAAAATATTACATAAAATCTGATGTAATTTAGGATACAGGTGTAGCACATTAAGCTAACCCTGGCATTTTCAAATGCACACACACCGCCGTGTTCAACATATGCGTACGCGTAAATTTGTAGGAAAAACCCTAACGCTAAAAACCGACCACGTTCTATTTTTTACTTTTTACGTACCTCATTAAATGCTTGCGACGTTTCTTAAAATTTTTTAAGTCGTGTTTTTTTACATACATGGGCAACGTCTTATAAATTACAGCGCATTTATAGATAGCTTGAATTTCGGAGTGTGATACTTATGATAGCTTGAATTTCGGAGTGTGATACTTATTGAACTTCGGTATTTGTACCATCCGCCCTCTCGATCTGATCTCGTATTCGAGATGACTTTTTAAATACCTAAATGACTTTTTAAATACCTAAATGACTTTTTAAATACCTAAATGAATTTTTAAATACCTAAATGACTTTTTAAACGCCGAAAATGCGCGCTCTAATTATATAATAAGATTAACAAGCTCTCGTATTTTAAGAGTCTATGTTAAACGTTTAAAAATTAACATAACCGTCTGAACCTTATCTCGAAAGCTCGTGATTAGCGAGAATCGTCGATTTTTTAAAATATTCTTTTATTTATTCGTATCCGCGCAGTTGTGTCTATTAATGTTAAATTCCTACTGTACCGGTACAAATGGTCCGGTATGATAAAGTTTTTACATAGTACGCATTGTTAAATCTTTTCGACAATAATTTCATATAAAATTTCATATAAAATTTCATGTAAAATTTCATATAAAATTTCATATAAAATTTCGTCGTTTCACTTACAGGCTTATTTTGTATTTATCGTATTTTTATTTAAGAAAATAGTCAATGCGACAAACCGGATTTAATAATACTGGACCTTTCTATGGAAGTTCTTTCAGAATTTGCACCGCCGTTAGATTATAACTAGAGCAGGATTCTAATTTTTAATAGTTATATGTGTCTGTTTTTTTTTTGGAGGAAGAAACTCATTTGATTGAATAGTATCCATATTAAAATAAACGGGGGGGGGGAAATAGGAGTTAAAATCGCTAAAAATTTTCTTTATAAAAAATCACAAAGCTTTCCCGGCTGTTAGGAGAATATTTGAAAAGATAAAAATATAAAATGAAAAAAAATATTAATTTATTAATTCGAGAATTCGTAAAAATCAGCAAAATGAAAAACGGTATTAATAGAACACAATCAACGATCGGTAATATGAAATTTTGTAGCGAATTGCAACTAAATGTTTGAAGTCGCGGAGTATTGCGAACATTCAAGAAATAAATGTCGTAGTATAGGATGTGTGTGTGTGCGTGTGTGTGTGAATGGCAGCGAGTGCACGAAAGTGTTTTAAGTCTGCCGTTAAATAAAATCTTTTTTCAGTATTTAAATTTATTTTCAATCATTTGCTAAAATTATTTCCCGCTCTATGTTTTCATTTATTTCATTTACGTTTACGTTTTAATAATCCGTCACGAGTAGAAATAATTTTTACTATAGACTTAATTTCCACGTTAAGGTAAACTTGTTCTTCGCAACGGCCGTGGCAAAATATTTTGCCCCAGCTCAGCTAGAAGTGCAACAAGGACGGCTTATACTGGTCTACCCCAAGGACCAGTGCTCAGTCCATTGTTATTTAACTTATATATATATATATATATATATATATATCACCACTTTTTTTCACAGCGGCAACCTCACTCCAACTGCCTCTCCTATGCAGATGACATACTCCTAGACTCTAAAGTCAATGACCTAACCCATTGCATGACATCTCTTCAATCCGCATTAAATTCTGTTAATTCCTTTTTATCTCAATCTCATTTAAGCGTGTCTCTAACCGAGACAGTATTTATCATATTCACATTGAAGCGGAGCAATCCTGATCAACACGCCCTTATTTTGGAAAATGTGCCGATTGCCTTTGTCAAGTATCATTCCTATTTAGGTGTCATTCTCGACTAAAAACTACTACAGTGGTCACATATCAAAGCTACATTAGCAAAAGCCAATGGGGTTATCAATGTTATGAAGTCTGGGGATCCAATCATCCTTGGTCTTCTCTACACCTCACTTATCCGTTCTCGATTGGAGTATGGGAACTACCTGTTCCATTCAGTCTCTGCTTCGCATCTTAAGTAAGCTACAGTGTTGCAAAATATCTGTTTAATGTCTGGAACCTTTGTGTCAACCCCTAAATTTTAGAATCTGAAGCTCTTATCTCCCCTCTACAGCTGAGGACAATTTATCTTGCAGGCCAATATATCCTAAAGGGCTATGAGCGAGTACCTGATAGAATATACAAAAAATTATTGTGGATTTATACTAATTGGAGACTTTCTCATAGTAAAATTGCCCTCTTAGCGTTGAGAGCTACTTATTGGCATCCTCACATCAACCTTATCATTCCTAAAGTCCCATTAAAGTATGCCTCCATTCCCTTTGAATGCAGCTTTTTATATCCAGAGGTACATATCAATGAGTTTTATTCCCTAATCGGACAGTGTAATTCTAGGATAGTTAATAGCCTTTTCAGGTCGGTTATCATGCATAAGTGGCCGAATCATTTGCTAGTTTATACAGACTAAGAGCAATACCTTACCCTTTACAGGCGCGGCATTCTATATACCTCAACTGGCAATCACCAAATCATATCGTTTACCGAGTTTCTCCACTGTGTTTATAACAGAAGGATATGCAATTCTTAAAGCTCTGCAATTTGCACGAGTCAATATTACACATGCAAATATACTTATTCTATCTGATTCCTTAAGTGTGCCGAATGCCATCCAAAATCCCAATCATATATTCAAAACTAATAGAGTTATTCTGGCAATAATAGAAAATATAATGTATCTACAACAAAAGAATGTCCATGCGAAATTTACATGGATCCCAGCTCACATCGGGATCAAAGATAATGAAATTTGTGATCAGGCAGCCAAAATGGTGGCCGCCAGAGGTCTACTAATCCCTGCGATTCCCTTCACATGTTCAGCCGCGTCTGCAAAGACGGATCTGTTTCATCGCTGGAGCTCCATGTTTTGTGCTACTCGGAACAATTTCCTATAAACAAATTCAAACAAGTTTACCCAAACAATCTCTCTTTCTAATTTAGCCTCCACATTCAATACCGATCCGTCAATTTTTTTCCATTTTAATTTGTATTAGGTCAGGACATAATCTGCTCCCCAGCCATCTACACCGGATAGTACTTTCCAGTTCCCATTGGACTGTGGTTCGACAGCAGACATTAATCATGTCATTTATTCATGCAATCTATATAGTGCACACATAGAAACCTTAATCATGATATTACTACAGTTAGGTATCTTCCCTCCGTACTCTATTGGATACCTCCTATGCTTAAATAATCCTTCTGTGTTAATAGCACTGGCCTCTTATATATATATATATATATATATATATATATATATATATATATATATATAAAACTAATATTATTTTGTAATGTTTACATTCATGTACAACGTATTATCCTTATATGTCTTTATTTATTTTCCTCTCTATTTTATAACTCATGTGTTATCATTAGCGCTTAGTTTATTTTAATTAGTATGTACAATGGCTTTATAACCTAAACTCAATTTGTGTGACAATAATATATATATATATATATATATTACCTTTTTAAATGTTCACTTGATAATGGCCTAACAGCAGTGCTCGACCGCAAATAGTAAAAGTAAACGACGATTATCCGTAAATAATTAAGAAATATTAATGTATCTCAATTTATTCAATTAAACAACGATTATCCGTAAATAATTAAGAAATATTAATGTATCTCAACTTATTCAATTAAACAACGATTATCCGTAAATAATTAAGAAATATTAATGTATCTCAACTTATTCAATTTTCCCTTTTATCCGATAATTACACTGCGTTGAAAAAAAATCGATTTTAGGACGATACTGCACGTTAATGAGTAAAACGTATCAATAATGACAGATTTAACACTCTATACTTACCGGAATATTTTGGTATTATCATTCATTTCGAGATTGAACTATTATTATTATTATTATTATTATTATGTGACGAATTAATAATAACGTGCAAATTTCGTATCGCTGTTCAATCGATTAGTCATTATAATTAAAATTGCCGTCCCCGTATCGGAGGTAGGTGACAACCTACTTATACATATTTCGTTGTACAGTGTAAGTAGCGTACAAGGCAATCATGATACGGCCGTTAGCCTAGTTAGATACCCCCTCTAGGAGAACTGACTTGAATTGATATATTATTGCGTATGATGTTATGCATGGTGATTTCCCGTTGCCTTCCGCGTGATAATCTTGAGATTATTTATATTTTTATTTTCTAATGATAATTTTTGCGTGGCCGATCTGATTCGAACTTGGTGTTACCTTCCGCACAAAAGTCCGTACTCATTCCACTAGGCTATTCCAACGAGCAGTGGCTCGTAATTTCCAACTTTTATATTAATACCGATAATAATGATAATTGTTAATAATAATTAATAATTAATAATAATAATTAATAATAATAATCGATAATAATAATCGTAATGATATTTATAATAAAAAAATTGTGAGAATACTGAAATTTTAATCGATTTTTCGTTTCAATTTCAACGTGGTGTCGAATTTATAATATACGTACATATTAATAAATTTAACATTCAAACCTAACGTTACAAAACAATAACAACAAAAATAACAATACGATGAAGACAAAACAATGATGAAAAATAGCTAATAATTTATTTATATAGGTTTTGGTAACAACGATGCGTTTCAACGCGGTAAACAACAAGCTGAATACAAAAAATACATTTTACTCTTTATTTTTGATTATCATACATATATACATACATACATATATATATATATATATATGAAGTAAGTTATTTGGAGTAATTTAATTGGTTGATATACATCTTTCAACGCGGTAAACAACAAGTTGAATAATAATAAAAATACATTTTTCTCTTTATATATATATATATATATATATATATATATATATATATATATATATATATATATATATATATATATATATATCAACAATGTGAACAAAGAAGTTAAAATGTTAAAAGCTGTTAGACAGGCCTGTGCTTTATCATCGATATTATTCGACCTGTATATAGAAGAAATAATGAATGAAATTAAAGAAAAAACAAAATGGTGTAAAAATACAAGATGAAATAATATGCACATTACGCCGATGATATAGCTGTTCTAGTAGAAAATCGAAATCAATTGAAGGAAACATTAAAAGTAATGGAAGATGTATTTAAGAAATATGGAACGCAAATAAATAAAAATAAAACAAAAATTATGATATGCGATAATAATAACAGTCGAAAGAAAATAAGTGCAGATATTGAAGGTGTTAAAATACAAGAAGTGAATGAATTTCATTACTCGGGTAGTAAAATTACCAGAGATGGCAGGTGTAGCGAGGATATTAAAAAACGGATCAATCGAGCGAAGCAAGTTTTTTACGATCGGAAAAATATGTTAACCAACAAGACTATAAGTACAAAAAAAATGTTAACCCTATTTGTTTGGAATGCAGCATTGTACAGATATGAAACATGGATGATTGTTAAGGCGGAGAAAAAAAAACTTAGAAGCCCTCGAAATATGGTGCTACAGGAGAATGCTGAAAATAAGATGGACCGATAAATTAACAAATGAAGAGGTGTTAGAAAAAATTGGCGAAGGAAGAACATTATGGAAAAAAAATTATAAAACGAAGAACTAATATGATCGGTCACATCTTAACACATGAAAGCTCATTAAAGATAATTATAGAAGGACGGATGAATGGGAAACGCGGAAAGGGAAGACCAAGAAATCAATATACACAGCATGAAATAGAAGACACTGGTAGCACAGGTTATACGGTTATGAAGAGGAAAACAGAAAACCGTCATATATATATATATATATGAAGTAAGTTATTTGGAGTAATTTAATTGTTTGATATACACTTACAACGCGGTAAACAACAAGCTGTATAATAAAAAAAATACATTTTTCTCTTTTTATATATATATATATATATATATATATATATATATATATATATATATATATATATATAAGTAAGTTATTTGGAATAATTTAATTGGTTAATATACATCTTCCAATAACTCTATTCAGGCTTTCTCAACAGCGGTAGTATACGTTGTTTTACAAATACTATCGATCGAATCTTCCTTATTAATTGCATTGTTCTGCTCTTCTTTAATTTGTTCGACTGTTCCGGTAAACGCTGAATAAATATATAAATAATAGGTGTTTTATTACATTATCGACACGTATGTATATATTATATACACATATATATATATATATATGTATGTATGTATGTATGTATGTATGTATGTATATAAAAAAAACAACAAATTTACAGTTTTTATATAATCGATCGAGGAGTTTTATTTACACGGGCATAACTATAAAATATGTAGTCTATGTCGTTAATAAAATCGACGATCGCACTATGATTTATCGTTAATTCGCGTTATAAATGATTTTCAAATCGAATTAATTAATTTGATTTATTCATCTTGTTATTCTATATTCGAGAAAAGTTTTTATACTTTACCTAAATAAATTTACATCGACGCATAAGTTTTCCTGTCTTTTTTTTTTTTTCTACTTCAATTTTCGTTCGATATAAATTTTAAAATAAATAAAATATAATTATTAAAATATATATTCCCCGATCAAAAATCCGCGATATATATGTAGTACCGATAATAATAGTTACACGATGTCGCCTGAGAAACAGCACGGTCGCTCAGAGATGGTATAGACGTTATAGCTCAGTCGATGTTCCATAATGCACTGCGTAAACATGTTGGAAATGTCGTTTTTCTCTCCTCCCCCCCGGCAAAAAAAAAAAAATGATTGCGAAGCGGTATCTAAGAATTTTTTTTTTTTTAATTTTATAATATTAATATATTTATTTATTTATTTATTATATATATTTCTCCGATGGTTTGTAATTGGCGCGATTTATGGCAAAATGTGTAGGGAATTCGTGTTATATCGCGATAACATTTTGAATAGATTTGCGCATACGGTAAGGAAATGTGTAGCCGAGTGTAAAAATTCGATTTAAATTTAAACCGATCCGAATGCGATTAATTTTTTCTATTTCGCTTCGATTTGAACGTACTTAATTTTAACGCTACTCTGTCAGGTTGGCCGGCAAGTAACGATAATTGTGTAGCTGATTGTTCAAAAACTTGCTGTGCCACAATACGATAAGCCTCGGGATATTTCGCATTTTGAATTGTTACGATGTGCAAAGTGTTCAACTGTGTTACGAACGATCGCGATGATACATACGACGATACTAAGTGTGTACATGTTCTATTTTCCACGTCAACTTCGTTATTGGTTTTTCCTCCGCCTATTGATATTTATTATGATGGTGATTATTATTAATAGGAACGCAACAACAATTGAATATCCTGACAGTGACAACATTACATCGATCACTTTAGAGTATATAATGACAATTGTCTAGAAAAAGGAAACATTTAAATGTCCGTAGCGAGTCGAATAAAGTTTGTTGAATAAAATTGTTATACAATAAAAAATTCGCGTATAATATGAATCAAACAGCCGAGGAAATATTATCGGGTAAAAATGTCGTATTCTCGTTTATATGGTATTTTTATTCGTTAAAACATCAATACGCAGAAACACCGATAGGACGTGAACTAGTCGAGCTCTTTGAATAAACTACCGAAAGTAAAAAATTTTCCCCCGTAGAGGGACCCTCATAAGTAATTAGCCGCTGAAAGCATTAATCCGCCGGTCTGACGTAGAGGAATAATTTTTAAATAAATATCTGGATGTCTGATTTTTCGAATGCGTTATAGTAGCGATAGTAAAAATTACGATTACTAATATTTTAGATGCGTAATTACGTTTGTTACATTTTCGACTTTTTTTTTTTTTCTTTAACGCGATATTTAATATTTAATAAAACAAATCGTTCTAATTTAATTTCATTTGCAGATAACGGTACTTACTAGCACTGCAAACGGTATCCGGTTTTATAACGAACATCGATAATAAACCGAATATAGCAGCTCCGCCGCAACTATATAATATTGTATTTCGATAATAACTCGGACAATCGTCGGTGCATTTCCTTTTGAAATTACAAATATCGAACAGATTATACAAAAGAGATAGGAAAGTAACTCTACTTTAATACGTAGAAGATCAAATTAATTTTTTTTTCAAAATTTTATTATTATTCGTTCGAATAATACTTATACGAGATTAATACTACAATTTAGATATACTAGACGCGTAAATACGAGAATTATTTATATATAATACATATAGACATACATATACTACTAGTTGCACGTGTGCGAATAATTAAACGTGGTTAAGTATTATTGCACACACATAGGCATAAATCGTCATGATTGTCGTTAAAAATTCGGACTTCTTTCGATTAATGAGCAGTTAAAAAACGAACGTCGTACTCTTAAAATTAAAACTAGGTTTTTTACATTGAAATTAGAATATAACTATGCTTTGTACGGTCGTCAGATCTGTACTCGGAATTAGAAGAATTGACCGAAATTCGTTCGAAAACTATGAGGCATACAACCGAAATGAAGGACATCGTAAAGATGGCAGTCAGCCTAAAATAGAACTGTCACGTGATTAGTCGGGATGGTTTGGCCGCAAATGTAATCAAGTGGATTCCACATTACGATAAAAGAAGTGAATAGGCAATCGTTAAGGTGGGAAAATGACTTCAGACAGCGGATGGATTCCTACTTGGTTGCGAGTAAGCTCGTATAGAACGGAATAGAAGAAAACGTATCAATTATACGGTATTCAAAACGATGTCTATAACTATTATTTACAAGTATCTGGTATACATGCTTATATGTCACGTAATATTATTGGTATATTTATGGGTGGAGGCCTCTTCGGTCGATATTTGGCGAAAAGAGGCTTTATTTATATATATATATATATATATATATATATATATATATTTTTGCTTTGAAAGGTATAAACAATCACTATTTAGATATTTTGGTAAAAAATATGCGAAGAGAATAATGAGACACACTTAAAGCTTAATACTTAATGTATTACATAGAACCAATAATAATAATAACAATAATAATTTAATATAATGACTATGACGTGTTTAATTATACTTTTATAGATAAACTTTGTGAAAGTCCTTAAAATAATAATCAAAATAGTAATCATATAATAATAATAACAGCAACAAAGATGATGATGATGATAATGATGATAAGGATCACACCATCAGCGCTCTATGCGCGTAAGAGAAATTACCTCGCATGTAATCCATCAGCGTGGTGTGTACTTTTGGAATATTCAGTTGTCTGTTGAAATAGCGACTTAAAAATAAAAAAAATTAAATAATCGAACCCGATGCACAATGTGCAACGCGCGATCGGTTATGTAAAGTATATTCTGTTGTTAGGGTAAATATATTTTAATTACTAAATGATAAACTTCTTTTATTACATTTACGTTCAAATATCGTTTTTTCGTCAATAATAATTAGATTTATTTTAAAAATGTGTAAATTTACATTATGCAATTCGTCTTAGGTCGTAATGCGGTTTTCATTTATGTTTACGATGTTGTCCAATAAATGAAGCGAACTTCGAAATAAAGAGGAAGTACTGAAATGTTTGAATTCTAATGGCAATATCGATTTGTCCGATTTATCTGACTCTGAAGACAAAAGTTTTCGAAGCAGAAAGAAATGTGTCATTTACGATCGCGGGAAAGAGTAAGCACGACGATCAGCTGCTCAAATTATGCTTACGTCCAAGAACCGTATCGTAGAAAGAAGTTATAAATGCGAACGTTGCCTTAATTCTATTAGTAGTGATTCTCAACAATAATTATGTTTCGTTTTTCACATGATACATATATTCCTATATTCCATATTTACTTATATATATACATACATATGTATATATATATATATATATATAATTAATCTTTATATAACATAACCAATTAACACATTTTACCACTGTAATCGAATTCTTTCAAATAAATCTCCGTTACATTTACATAAATATATAATTTAAAATTCCGGCGATGACTTTTACACGCTGCTGTGGCACAAAGTGCAACGCGCGACTAGTTATATAATTTTATAATGAGCTACTAGTTGACAATTAAGAACTTACAGATATTGTATCAACATAACCGCTGCTCCGTTTGAAATCTTATCGGAAAAACTCATAACACCGTATACGAACGCTCCGTTGTTAGTATCGGTACCGATCAAGTCTGCTGTAATTCCTAAACTTGTAACTAACATAATCGAACTGGCGCATCCTGCGTAATGTGAGAAACAAAAATAAATGAAATTATCGTGAAAACCGTATCGAATATATATATATATTTATTTATTATTTATTTATTTAAATAACAACTGTATATTTCAGGAAAATTGAGTGTATAAAGGTGCGTAGGACCGTTAATAATGAAAAAATATAAAATTAAATAAATAAATAAAGTGTACGGTACAGGTTATTAATAATAGGAAAATTATATATCACTTAATCTACATATATATATATATATATATATAAATATATATATATATATATATATATATATATATATATATATATATATATGTATATATGTATATATATATTTATTCGTAAACATACAAGTATTTTTAAACTTGGGTGTGGGAGGTCCTTTGCAAGTGTACTGATATTTAAGTGCAACAGTCATGGTGATAAAACATAGTCCCAACCATTACCGTGCAATATATGCCACATGTACAAACTTAAAACCTAATATTATAATTTAGTTTATATTAAAAGGGGAGAAAAACATATCTTCATCTTGCCGGTGAATTATTATTATTATATTGTTATCACTATTTACAACGCTTGCCGGTGAATTATTATTATTATATTGTTATCACTATTATAGTATTATCACTAATTGCAACTATCAATAAAAACGAATTATTAAGTTATCGTATTCGGTTAAAATGTGACGTAACGAATAGTACTTAATAAATAAATTAAACAACTGCCGGACGAACGTAATATAAGAATTTAAATTCGAAATATGATTAAATATTGTTATGTACAAAATTTTGCAGGCAAAAATTTTTTATATACAAAATTTCGGCTGTGTTATTTATGAAAATTATTGAAATATTTACAAATTTCCTGTAATTTCTATAATTCTGTGTCGCATAACGCTTTCGAAATTTACCAAATCACAAGAAATGCATCGTGTACACGCGGTAGATTGAACGTATTTTGAGATTTTTTCATTCGTTACGAGCGAAATAATCTTCTACACAAACGGAAGCGCTATCTATGTCGTGTTAACCAAATTCTAACCATAAAATGTTGTAGATAGCGCTGAAAAGTTATATAGAAGAAATTTTAGTAGTTATCTCGAGTATGTTCGTTTCGAGAATTTTTTTCATGCCTGCTCATCAAGAATAATCATAAGATGCAAGTAATTGCTGGAAAATTTGGTTGCTAATAGTGTTAAACGCAAAATTATCTTTGTTCGTCTATAAAAATTATAAACATTTTACAGGCGGAAAAACATCATGTAAAAAGAAAAACTATTAGAAAAAATAAAAATAATTTATTGGATAAATTTTGACGAAGAATTATTTTTAAGAAGTTTATTATAAATTTCATCATTAAAAAAAAAAAAAAAAGTTTTTGTTTTCCCGCCATTCATTGTACTTATGTATTGTCGCTGATTTGTTGATCGTATTGTTTATTGTAACTATCACATTATTTTATAAACAAATTCCACTTTTTTCGCTTTGCTTCTTTTAATTTATTTTTTTTTTCGTAATATTGTACGTATAAATTAAGTTACATTTTATTTTATGTTTTTATTTTTTTCTATAAATTGCTATATATTTTTTAAGTTTTCTTAATTTATTTTTTTATTGTAAAGCTTTTAAAACTTTATTCTTAATTTTTACATTATACGCAGAATTAGTCATTTTATCGACTTAAAATTTCACTACGCAATAATGTATATATTATATATATATATATATATATATATATATATATCTATATATATATATATATCATATATATATACATATATATATATATATATATATCACATATATATATATATATCATACATATATATATATATTATATATATATATATATATATATATATATATATATATCATATATATATATAAAATAAACGATGTTTTTGTTTTGTTTTACGATGTGCGCGTCAATTATTTATATACATATATATATATACATACGTTAGCGAAGCAGCAACTGTAAGGGTAGTGAAACGTTACTTAGCGTACATTTTATTTATTAGGTAATATGACGTCATTTCAACGAATTGCGTTTTATATCGTGAAAAAATCTATAACAAAAATTATCCTTTTCACAGGCAAATATTAATGCTTGAACGATCTTTTTTTAATATATATTACACATGTATGTGTATATTATATGTGTGTATATATATATATATATATATATATATATATATATATATATATATATATATATAGAGAGAGAGAGAGAGAGAGAGAGAGAGAGAGAGATAAATAATTTTTTAATTTTTAATATATTGTAATATATACGTATAAAATAAACGTATAAACGAGTTTTTTAAATATATATATATATAAATTAACGATCTTTTTGTTTTATGGAGACTTCCCACTTGCGGAGGCTATTCAAAGGGCGGGTTTACATTCCAACTAAACTGCCGCGCGCTGGCAAAGTGAGCCCCAATCCATTAATACCCCTTCATTGGTAGCCCCTAGTTTTTTTCTATAAATTGCTATATATTTTTTAAGTTTTTATAATTCATTTTTTTATTGATAAAGCTTTGCGGTGTTTTTATAGTTATTTTAACTACTTGTTCGTCGTTTAATTACTAAAAACTGCACGAAAAATAAAACTTTATTCTTAATTTTTAAATTATACGCAGAATTAGTCATTTTACTTAAAATTTCACTACGCAATAATATCTACCTAGGGCGTCGTACATGACTAATATTGCTATTGAAATATCGAACAGAACGCTGGCTAATATGATATGTACATATCTGTATATAGACCTTCGATATTTACGGACGATAATTTAGATCGAGTTTACGAACAAATTCTCTTACTAACGCGCAGGATTCGACCAATTCAAAATAGACGAGTAGGTGAAATACCTGGTAATTTCCGATGACTAATTATATCGTTATAATCAAGTACATGTTAATAACCGATAACAAAATTTAATTTTGCGCGCCTGTATTTTTTTTTTTTTACTAATAAATAATGATTATTAATTATTCTCGGTTTATCACTAACGACGGGAGTTCGTATGCTGCCCGTTCGTGTCTTATCTGGATAATTTCTGCTTTTTCGTATTATTTATTTATACATTCATTTATCTGGATTGCTTGAGATAAAAACCAATTTATTATTATATTATATTATTACGCTACGTTATTATTATAAAACAACAATACAATATCTAATTATCTGAAGACGCATTGTCGACATCGTCGCAGGTGGAAATAGAGAACGATTGACAGATTCTTAAAAAGAAGGCACGAAAAAGACCATTGAACGAACAAAAAAAAATTTAAATAACTCAAATAGATTCCAATATTTAGATGTCGAAGACGAAGCTTTACAAACTGAGAATTAGACACTCAGCTCGCAATATAACAACAGAATCTTCACCACCCACTATATTCGTGAATGATGTAATTATTCGAGAATGTTAAAAAACATTACGGACGCACTAGCGAAACAAGACTTCAGAGCGAAAGATAACGTTGTTAAAATCACGACGATTATAGAAAACTAATAATTAGAAATAGATCTCATTCTGAAATCTCACTACATTGATATACTTCTCATCTCGAAAACGCATTTTACAAATAAAACAGTTATTAATAAATTACGATGTGTACACTTGTCTTCGGCGAGATAATAAAACTCGCGGCGGTAGTGCAATTATTATGAAAAAAACAATCAAACATTACGAGGAGAAACATTTTTCGGGGAAAAGAATACAGGCTTGTACGGTAATATTATGTTCATTTAACGGAGTTATCTCCGTATACTGCCCTCCAAATGAGCGATCAAGTATTTAAAGTCATTGGGAGCGAAATTCATATCTGGTGAAGATTAGAATTTAAAAAGTCGCAAATGGGGTTAGACAAATCCCCGGGGAAAAATTCTGTAAAAACTAGTTTTTAGCCAAAATCTAGGTAACTTTTCGGGACACGAATTTACTTACTGGTCTCAAGATCGTAAAAAGAAACCTGATCTGCTCGACTTTTTCGTAACAAAAGGAATATACACGAGAGCAGACTCTTGTTTCGACCTACAGTCAAATCACTCGTCAGTCATATTAACGGTAAGTATTTCGCCGGTAATAAGAACACCTGAACCATGGCTTATCAATAAAAAAAAAAAACGAACTGACCTTTATTTAGACAATATCTAGAGACCAACATAAATTTAAATATGTCGCTGAAAATTAATTATCGATAAAGCGGTACAAAACTTAACAGAAACCATACAAAATGCTGCGTAGCCACTCCCACTGTAGAGCCACCCAACGGGTCCAATAATGTTCCGAAATATATACTGTGACACATGTATGCGAAAAGAGAAAATTGTACGAAATTCATGGAATGCAACGAGAAATCCGGCTATTAAAACGCAACTAAATAGAAAAATAAATGCGTAAAGTACTGCGTGAAAATAAAAATTAAATACTTGCAACATTTCTATCGAGATTATCGCCGATCAAACACGATGATTACTCACTATGGAGAGCGACCAAACGTTTTCAACGGCCAATATTCGGCCAGTACAAAAAATTTACGACAGTTTCGATAAAGCAGCTGCTCTTTGCAAATTAATTTTGCGATGTATTCACACCGAATGCTCAAACTAGTGACTCCGCAGATAATACATAGAAAAACTACTGCAAATGAGTCAACCTATAACACCGGGGTTACCTCAAATGAGATACAGATTAAAAATATGAAACGGAAAAAGGTGTCCCGGTCTTGATCTAATCACAGCATGAATTGTCACGTAAAATTCATAACACAAACATATAACGCCGTCCTGGTTGGAAGTTTTCTCAGATAATTGTTGTACCAAAGCCCCTGGTAAATCGTCTGAACTGCTTTCATCATACAAGCCTATTTCGTTGCTTCTAGTTCTTTCAAAGGTGCTGAAAAAACTAATTTTAAAACGATCGTTTTCAATATTGTCTACGAATTCAATTATTCCGAATTTTCCAGTTGGTTTTCGTAAACATCGCGACATTATAGAACAGATTCATCGATTAACGAAGATTATTGAGAATAGCTTGGAAAACAAAAATATCTGTACAGCTGCATTTCTGGATGTTGATAAGGTATGACTCTGTTGTACAAGCTTAAACTCCTGCTTCCTCACAATTTTCTATCTACTATTTAAATCGCATATACAAGAGAGATACTTTCGAGTGAAAATAGCCGATGAATACGTTTCCAGTAAGGGCAAGTGTACCGCAAGGAAGATTTGGATACTAGGCTGACCTGGGCTACTCACGTTTAGAAAAAAAATCGAGCATTCGAAGCTTAAAACCAGAGCTATGTCACGGATGCTAACTAATAAATCGGGATTATCGTTGGAAAATAAAACTCTACTATATAAAATAGCCTTAAAACCGATCCGGGTGTACGGTATATGGTGCTAGGCAAAAACATCTAATTTACAGAAAATACAACGATATCAAAATAGGGTATTAAGAACTATTGAAACTTTGCCCTTCATCATGACTTAAACGTTATGTTTGTGGAGGATGAAATAAAAATAAAAGCAAACAAACATTTCGCACGGATTAACTTTCACACGAATTCACTCGCTATCGATTAGCTGAATGATTGCGTTGAAATACGCGGGCTGTGGCGAAATAAGCCTTTAGACTTTGGTATAAGTTTAGAGGGATTACTGCCGAGTCATCACTCATCTCATTAAACTAATCACTAAATTACCCCTCTAAAGTTGGTCACTTGTGATGAGGAAAGAAAAATTATTCAATAATTTACGTAAGTGTACAATTTTTCGAGCTAACTTTCAAGCGACCGTATCAATTGAAAAATATTCATCATACATACGTGCGCATAATGCATAATAAACAATGTAAACGGATGATTTTACATTATACGTACCGAATGTCATTACGACTCCGTATATTTCGTAATTCTGATAATAGTAATCCTTTCCTAATTGCACCCATAAACAAGCTCCTAAACCTAATATCGTACCGTATATATAGGTGAGCTGCGAACAATAAAATAAGATAACGTTAATAAATCGAAAATTAATTATAAAACGAATAAAATAACGATAACACATGGAAAATATGTACATACGCCGACGAAAGAGTCTGAACTAATAGGAAAAAAATATCGATGCTACTTGAGAAATTGCCGATGGTCGAAGAAAGCATACCGATGCATCAGTTTGGATTCCGACGAAAGCAGTCTCTACAATTGACCAAGTGTATAGTATTGTATCGATCATCAATAGAGCTTTCGAGGAGAAGAAATATTGTCCAGCAATTTTTCTCGACATAGCGCAAGCCTTCGACAAGGTATGTCGTAAAGACCTGTATAAATTAAGCCGACTACTGTCGGGCAACATACTGCTCCTATCATATTTAATAGTCAATTTAGATTTAGAGTACAGCAAGTACGACAACCGCATCCTGTGATATAGAAGCTGGAATTCCTCAAGGAAGCGTCCCCATGCTGTATCAGACAGCTATTCTAACTGTTGCCAGTAATCTCAGTCCGACGCTACAAATAAATTGCTGTACGAATGGACATCAATTTGGAAAATTAAGATCAACGAAGAAAAATCGAAGCATGTAATTTTCTTACCAAGTGTACTTGAGGGGCAAAGCTATAGGCTGGTTCAGTCAATTTTACATTGGTATACACTTAGGCAAGCGTCTGACATGAGAAATACATGCCAGAATGAAAAGCAAGCAGATGAAGAAAAGAACACAACAACTTTATTGGCTTATCGAAAAAAAAAACTCGCAGCTGGACGTATGGCACAAATGCTTATCGGTAGATTATAAAACCAATATGTACCTATGGTCTGCAGTTATGAGGCTGTGCCGGTAGAGCTAACAAAGTAAAGTACTAAGCCGGATAAAATGTAATACACTAAGAGCAATAGTCGATATTCTAGAAATGAGACGATGTGTATATCTACGAATTCCATTCGTAAACGAGGGGATTGGAAGATGGTTAAATCATCGCGATTCTTGGAAGAATGAAGATATTATTCGATTTTCGTTTAGAACGTGAATATTCTCTCATTGACGCTGTAGTGTCTTTTACTTTCCTCGTTTACTTAGGCCGCTTTCTTCGACGACTCATTATGATTTTAGTTCAGTTTCGTGAGAATTACTGTAGTCCCGCACTACGAGTTTTTTTCTATACGGAAATTTCCTATCCTATTTTTATTTTTTTTTTTACTTTACGGCCGAATGTATTTTTTCTCTTAATTTCCGCGAAAATCAATATTACGCATTAATAACGTCAACGGCACGTTATCTATTAAATTCTCTATATTACAAGCGCTCGTTTCGATAAGAGGTTTGAAAAAATTCGCTTATAACAGACTGCCGGTTATAAGAGACAAATCGTCCGATGTGCGTGTCTTATAAGCGTCTTATCGACTGTATTCTAAAATGACGGCGTTTCGTCTAAAAATAATAATAATAATAATTCTTCGTTTCATTCGAACGTTATCAACGCGAGATATTTTCGTCGCGACGAATATTCATTTTTTACGAAACGGTTATAAATATGAACATTACTTTACGGCCGAATTCGACGTTAAGCGGTTTGATGATGACGGACGTTAGAAAACTGCTAGCGAACATGACCAACGGTAGAACGGCTAAAAGTTCGGACGGTAAATTTAGATATCCTTGCAGATAAAGCGGTATATAAACTTGGCCCAGATTGACGAACAAACGCGTGGCCATATAAACGCAAGCTACGTGATATAAACGTTTACACTGTAACAAAGACGCGCGATCTTGACTAGATTGTATTAATCGACGATTGTCATCGTCCGAATTAGTCTTCTCTTTAACGCCTAAATGAAATATCGTAGACGCGATCGAACCAATGACTAGCACAACGTAAGCCACGGTCTGCAAAAAAATATACCATCGAAATGATATAATATTTAATAATACTATCGGACTAAAGTCGATATAGTCTAAGAGTAACAAAAAAAAAAAAAAAAAAAAACATAACATATCAGTATTTTTTTAAGTAGTCCAAAGAAAAATGTTAAAGATGAATGCTATTTTTTTTTACGAATATTGAATATTTAAATTACGAAGAAATTATCGTCATTCCCGTGAAGAATATGAATTTATAGATTGTAATTAAGTTTTAAAACGATTTTTTGTTCATCGTTTTTTTTTTTAAAATAATAATTCAGATTAAATGTAATAATTAACATTTTTATTTTATGTATATATATATATATTGCACCGACAGTTTTCACTCATATTTAAGTACTTCATCAGAAGAGGTAGTTAATTTATCCTATCTATTTTCCGTATTTTACTCTTCTTAAGAAAGGAAATTTTGTTTACTTTTAATATATCCAGAAACTGAATGAAGTATATTTATTTTGATTAACGGTAGTATACTCACAAGTATAATAATATGTTTCAGCATGTGTATACCTGAATATACGATTATCGATATATATATATATATATATATATATATATATATATATATATATATATATATATATATATATATAAAAATGTTGAATATATTGGAGAGTAGTGATTTATTAATTAATAATAAACCGAACAAAATATAACACAATCACTAAAAGTTTTTTAATCGCGAAGCTTTTCGACAGTTACGAAGATGTAATAATTTTGGTGCGTGCTTGAAAATGACGTAACTGTCGAAAAGCTTCGCGATTAAAAAACTTTTAGTGATTGTTTTATATTTTGTTCAGTTTATTATATATACCTATATATATTATATATATACATATATATATATATATATATATATATATATAGTGTGTGTTTATTTGTTTGTATACATAATAGGTATATGAAGATAGGTTTTATATAACTGACAGATGTATAGTTGTAACAAATGCATTTTTTTTTTTTTTCTTTAAGCGAGACAATCTAGTTCTGACGTGTACAAGCTGGTATATATTTATACGTTAGCCAGTACACATCTGAATGCGTATAACTTCTGTTTGATCGCTGTATATACTGTTTATTAACTTCTCTATTCGCGCAATGTTGCACATATATAAGGTTTTGTGTATTACGCAAATTTGTAACGAAATGCGTATAGGTATATAAATAAATTTTATTTATTATTATTAATTTTTATAACTGTCCTATAAATTAATTCATACGCGACATTTATCGACTATATTTCACAATTATTTCTTTCTTTCCCTATTAAGACTAATAGTCTCGTAAAATCGATTATAAATTAACTCGTAAGTCCGATTTGAATCGTTATATATATATACGATTGATAATTACTCCGTTTTTTTTAAATTAAATAAATTTTCAACGTAAATGAACGAATAAATAAATGTAAACGAAAATTTATGTTTACTTGAAATTTATGTTTATCCGATGGTCCGATCACAGAATCGTCCTTTTTATTAAAGTGGAAAACAAACCACGTTACTAAGTACACGATGATATTTGAAAATACAGTAAACGCGTATCTAAACGTAGTAAAGGAAAAAAAAAATTCAAACATTCAGCGAATAAATAAACAAATGAATATATTCAAATAGACACGGCAGAAGCCTTTTAACGGATATTTTAGGAATTTCTTAAATTTTATTAAATTTAGATTTTACGTTATCAGTTAAATTATTAACGTCTTCTACCTAAGGTATAATAGTTTGCGTCCGGTTTAGTTCAAAATTATATTTCAACAGAAAAAGTGACATTTTTTCTAAACAGACATTTTACAAGTAGGTTATTATTATATTATTATTATTATTATTATTAATATTAAATAGAATAGTGGTTAATAATCTGTTTTTATTGTTGCATTACAATGACTGTAAAAAAGCCGAAATTATTTTCAGAATTATCGACTTCCATTATAACGGGTTTATTACTATCGGACGTAACGTTAATAACGATTTTTACACGCGATAATTCGATATTTGTACATAATTTTTAGTAAATAAGATAGTTAATCGATAGATTTAACGACGAAAAAAAAAAAAAAAAAACGATATTAACAAATAAGAATAGACGTCCGGAAAAAAATTGCAAAATCATAGGTTCGAAGTTTGTTCAATTACGGTTGTGAAAATTGGTGCTTAACAGCGAGGGAAATGAACAAAACTGAATTCAATGAAGATGTGGATCTATGAAATGAAAACAAAGAAATCTTAGAAGGAAAAAAAAAAAAAAAAGTCGAACAAATCGTGTAGAAAATCAGAAAATATTAGCGCATGTAATAAGACAATAATTTTATAATAAAATAGTAAAGTTACAGGTAAAAGTCCAAGAGGAATGTCGAGAAAATCTATAATGAATAGCTTATACCATCGCTTGAATATAAATAAATATCAACAACTTCAGACACAGTCTACTAACAGTACACAACAGCAGCAGCAAAAAGACATTGCATAAAAAAAAAAAAAAAAAAAAAAAAAATATCAAACTGGCTCTACAAATTGATCATAGAGCCCGACGTTCTAATTATGTTTACTATTATTTGTAGGGGTTTTTTATTTTTAAACTTTTCCTATAATATTTAAATATAAGATTATATATAATGTAATATTAAAATATCTAAAAATTCGTTTTATACGCTGAAGATGTTTACCTGAGCGCTAACAAACTAGTTCTACCGTGTTGACAGGCTGTCAGCTCGGGCACCAGAGACAAATGAGAGATCTGCGTTGATGCCCAGCCGAATTGGAAAATTATGATGAAAAACGAATAATACCATAACTGGTAAAAGTGAGTGAAATTCGCAAAACCGTAACAAGGTGAAAATATAAACGGGAAACTGCATAATACGCATAACGTACCTAGAAAGAAAAAATATATATAATATTTTAATAATTATAATTTTAGTCAGAATTATTTATAAAATGTAAGAAATATTAATTTAGACATACAATTTACAAAAAATTAGCAAAAAGTGAAAAAAAAAATAATCTAATAGTGCATATACACATATATATATATATATATATATATATATATATATATATATATATATATATACCTATATATATATATATATGTGTGTGTGTGTGTGTATTTAAGTTCAAATTCAACTGCACTAAATCTTAAAGTCCCATCAACTTGAAAGTTCGTACGGGAATGCGATCCACGTCAACCGAAAGTTGAAAGTAAGACCGGCTAAATGACGCGTACAAGGCCAGGTTGCCATTGCATTTCTTTACTTTGCCAGCAAACTGGTATTCATTTACAGACCAATTGGATGAAGAGCTAAGTCAGTTGGAGATCTTAATTCTCGTCTCTGATAGGATTCGAACTCAGATCGTGCGAGTAGAATGTTAAAGCATTGCCACCGTGTCACGCCACTCAATCAAGAAGACCGTATTTTCTGACTTTATGTATAAATAAATGCTAGTCGTAAATTAATGTGAATTTATATAGGCGCGTGTATTAATTTGTTCGCGTTATTTTCAAATGATAAAGATGAACCGAAAAAAAATTAAAACTTTTCTAAAAATTCATCATAGTTGGATATTTACTCCTTCAAGCATTCCTGTGTTACGCGCATCGTCATATTTTTCTAGATTCCATAAGATTATTCTCTTTTTTGTTCACCTTATTTTTTCATTTTCCATATTAAAAGGAGAGATTAGCTTACATTCATTCGTGGAACACAATGTCGTTCAGATGAGCGCCAATTGCAACAATACATTCATTCAGTTTTTTTTACAAAATTTTCAAACACTTTTTCGAGCATAGGTTGCTGAATGTGGGAATCTACCGTAATTCAAATCACGGTACATTATTATTTCTTCATTTCGAGGGACGCGCTGACCTCTCCCTTATATTCGCTCCCTGTATTATAGTGTTCTATCGTGCGTACTGTATGCAATACTGAGGGCTATACTAATTGCATCTTCTAAAAATGATCGTGAAATTTTCTTCAGAAATCCGACTTTTCAGGTCTTCCAGATAAACTAAGGTATACTTACAACAAAAAAATCTGGAGCGGTCAAATTTGACGAACACGACGACCAATCGAAATCCGTGCGACGTAACAATATGCGATTACCAAACGCTTCTTTCAGTAATGCGAGCGTTTCTGCCGAACATCGCATCATCTGGTTGAAACCACGTACGGTGCAGATGACGACGACGACGACGAAGGCACTATACTTCACCAATCCAGCCCACACGGTTATTCGCTCGATGTGTGACGGCTTCTGTTCAATTGAATTCGGATTAGTTGTTTACGAATCCGGGAAACTGAAAATGATCTTCATCGCTCATCGAAAGATTGTTTAAATCGATCTCTTCGGTTTCGATTTTTTTTTCAGCATCGTTTCAGCAAAAATTGTTCGTTGTGCATGCTCGGTACTTTTTAATTTCCGAGTGATTTTATAGAGATGAAATTTCAAGTCTTCCAGCAATATACGGCGAACAGATTCTTTCGACAGGTATAAAGTAGCAGCATGACGACAGGCAGAGATACCGGTACTCCGAATTATCGATGCCCGAACTCGATCGATGTTTGTGGCGGTACGAAACGTTTTTGTTTTTTTTTGTCCAGGACGTTTTTTTTATCCGTTGCAGAAACTGTGTCTCTGAAAAGTTTTCAACCCACCTTAAAATTGAATTGCAAGATGGTACACATCGCGTAACTTTGAATTCTTTTCGAAACTCTTTTGCACTGTTTCGATCGATTCATTCCGAAAATAACGTTCCACGCAAAACGTGCACTCCTTCTCGTTATAGAACTCCATAACTGAAACTCGAACCTCTCGTATGTACACTAAATGTGGAGCACGCGGTTATATTTCAAAATGCTTATTTATTATTTCGCAACAACATGTCTTTATTAAATGACCTTGGAAACTCGACGAAGTGAATAAATAAATCAATCGACATCATTTTTGTTTTTGTTCGATATGCATAATTTATAATTAATTATTTAAATAAATTCATATATTTATTCATTCACTAGAACATTTACTAATTATTCGAAATTTACCTAATAAATGCCAGCTTTTACGGCGGCCTAATTTGCACAGCCAAGAGTGCGAACCTTTATCCGAAAGCAAGCCTACGATCGGAGTGGCAATTCCGTCGGCTACTTGGCCGATCATCAATGCAGCACCCGCCAAGACGTCGGTAAATTGTAAAACGTACAAAAAATATATCAGTAGATATGTGAACCACATCGAAGCGCATAAATCGTTCAAAATGTGACCTACCCCATAAGTGAATAGCAGAGCGTACGAAATGTCCGATGCAGGCATTTCATCCGGCTTCGTCGAAATAGTCTTCTGATTTTGGCATTCTATAAAATAAAAGTTTATTTTTTTAAAATTATTAACTGAAATAAAAAAACCTTCTAAATAGAAACTACAAAAAAAAAAAAAAAAAAAAAGGACATTGTTACATTTGATAAAGGTGCTGAACAGAACGTGTACTCAGACACGATATTTTGTGAAAAAATATATATTATATATATATATATATATACTACTAATCGGTAACACCGTTTTTAGAAAACTGGCTAATTATTCGGTTTTTTATTTAGTCGGATTTACTTTAATTCTTAATTAGCACAATGTAAATACGACATTGCAAATGAAAATGTCCCTAAATGGTAATAAGTTATATGATATACTATAAAGGTAAATTTCAATTGAAGACTAACACATAATGTCGAATTGTATGAACTTCGTAAAGTAAATCACGTAAACGTACGGATTTTAGAACGCCAGCAATAAATTGAATATATTTCAAGACAACACGTGTGAATATGCAATCGGGGTTTTTTACAAAATCAATTTAATCTAGTAAAAATATAACTGAAAATCGCCGTTTTTGAAATTCGACCAGTTTTCAATCGATTCTAGACTAATATCAACATACAGCCGACTACTTTCCAATCGGTTCTAACAAAACATACTAATGTCGATATTTCCCGCGTTCCATATTCTTAAATTACTCAAATCAAATTATAATTACTTATTGTTAAAACTCTTATTATTAAAGACGAAGTAAACTCTGACGAACACAGTAAAACAACGCGCTATAAAATATTTTAATTGAAATGTAATTATTTCATTTCAATCGAACCAAAATAACCGAATAATAGATCCCAAGTAGTCGAAATGCAACTAAATTCAATCGAATTTACGTCATCCGATTCAATAAATAGTTGTAAGTAAAAAAGTGTATTTACAATATTTAAATTTACATGTACAACAAACTTAGTATACTACGTGTATCGAAAAATTACATCTCATACCACGTGCAAATAACAAAATAGATAATTATACAATATTTTTTTTACAAAAGTTTTTTATTCCAAAGAGCACGTCACGCACTTTTTTTTCATTAAATTTAAATCCGGAATGACTAGTAGTACTCCAACAAAATTCTAAAACACCGCCTAGATGAATAATTCTTATACATTTGTCTGATATATCGAATATCAAGGGGGGGAAGGTGAAAATCAAACCTGACTGGACAATTCTGTACAGCTAGGAGTGAAGACTATCACTACACACAACGTACTTGCCTTAATCGCGAATTGTTCGCCGGTTTCTCCCATGTATGAATATGATTAAAATGTAATTGATATACTCCTGGAAATACGGACCGGCTGGTTGGAAGAAATTCAGTTCTTTCACTAGAAAATAAAGTTTCGCTTTATAAATCAACAATAAAGCCAAATTTAGACGCTATAGAGTACTGCATTTAACGTTAATAATAACTTTTACGAAAAGGACACGAGCAAATATTTTACGTAGGAGATTACCCTGCTGGTTTATACGAAATGACATCTCGAAGGACTTGAAGATAATTTCCGTTAAAGAAGAGATCCCCGGGTGAAAGATATAAGGGAGGAAAGACTTAAGCAACGGTTAAATATATTGGCAAATTAAACGGCCGATGGATTGTGTAAAATTCAATCGAATACACACAGATTCAATCCTCTCCAGCTTCAACATCGATCCCGATTACTCGCTGATCGTATACTTGTAGATTAATTTATCGTAAAATTAACCATCGATAAGTAGGATCAACAGCCACTGGGAGGCTATCCTTCTTCCGAGTTTTGATAATAACATTTCTTCGCTGTTACTTATTGTTATAAATCGTAATATATCGATTAAAAATAAATTATTTATTAATGCGCGCCATGAAAAATAAACAGTTAACCTTTAGTAGCATCGTCTTTCCGCCAGATCATGGTGGTACACGCGAAAAAGAAAAAAAAAATAACGTAATAACTGAAACTAACGAATTCTCGTTTTAGCGTATAAATTTTAGAAAGAAAAACCCATCATTACCGTCGTCATCAACGTTCTCGTCAATCTGACGGCTCTGTAAATATTTTACCGTAATAATAATAATAATTAACTCGTATTTTTTTTTACGTGTACAGTTAATTCGATTACCTATCGCTGAACTAGCTTTTAATTTTCCGTAATTAGTACAGCTGCTCGAACAGATGGAGCCACCCTCATGCGAATAAACAATACGTATACAAAATCAAAGAGGGGTGGGTGGGGTGATGACACGACAGACATTTCGCTAATATTCACACTGATTTAACAACGTCAATCATAACTAGTACCGCGATGTATCTTAAAAACTAAAAATACACACTCTAACTTTCGAACGTACACTACTACCAGTACTTGATACGACCGCCGTCATTACCGTAATTATTAACATTATTTACTTCGTCATTATTATCATTATTATAAACGTTCTCGAAGCTGTTGTTGTAAATTCCTCATTTAATAACCGCTGTTTCCCATAACTAAGACATATTTATGATCCATCTCTTTGTCCGGATTCCCAGCCAGTCGCTATCCATTGGAATAATACTGCGGACAATCTTGCTAGAAGCGCCCTCGAGAATAGCTTATACGTCAACACACCTGTTAAGCGACATTTTATCCGAGATCTTCGCAAAAATAAATTTTAGAACGCTCGGATGTATATTCGGCTAAACAATTCAGTTATATTCAACCTTCGATTCCAGTAATTCCTCGCTTCTTCGATCTTCCTAGCAACGTAGAAAAAACATGATTTCGTTTATTCGTATCATATATATGTCGCTTAATTAACGTCGACATTTCGTCCGTTTTATTCACGCATAAATTAGCCCCTTCACACCGTTCTGTACCCGTATAGATAGAAGACCGCCTATTTTTCAGTTGCAGTTATTATAGAACGTACTAATCAAAATTTCCCGTCACCCGTGTTATAATAAGTAAAAGAATCCCTCTCGCAACTAACCTTAGATGCTTGCGCACTCCACAATAGCTTATAACACGATCGTAATTATATATCAGCCTGTAACTATTCGATAAGACATATCATCCATTTCTTACAGCCCCCCCCCCGGGTGAAATCACTAATGCCCGTATGAACGGGGAAAAAAAATATATACTACACTACCTCTACTAATACGACCGCTGCCATTATCATCATTGTTAATATTAGTTATTTCGTTACTGTTATCATTATATCGCTCCCTGCTCACCGACGACCGAGACATTTATCGACTATTACTTGAAACACAACTAAAACATTTCCCACCTCGAAAACAACCGAACTAAATCAACTAATGAACAATACCGAACGCTAGAAAGCTAAACAACTGTGGAACTTATTATTATTCGGAGATGAGAAAAAAAAAAGTTTACGAAACTCGACGTAAAAATTACCGGAAAAACTTCCACGTTTCAACGAGCTATCTAAAAAGCTATTAGATGTTATCAGTTTGTCGTTCTATTCGTTATCGATTTGTCATTCTATTCCGTTATCAGTTTATAGCTTATCTGTGACCGTATTTGAATTAGTCTCATTGTACGAAACTGACGAAGTCGTTAACGATGATTTTTGTCGCGTTTTGATAATCGATTTCTTACGAAACCGAAGTTAAACAAATAAATTTATTATTTAATTAGTTCTAATCTTCCCAACGATTAAGATAATTCCGGGGGCACGTACTTTTTCCCCCCGACGTATTAAACAGCTAATTAACATTGATTAATCGTTATATAAAAAGTCCGAAATTTTCGAAAATTTTTTTTAAATTATTACAACTCGATATAATCGTTTATTCTTGGATCGTATATTATACGACATTTTTAATCAGTACGTAAAGGACATTATTATCGATATTTACTTACATTCCCGCGAACGTACGCGCTATTCGTTATAGATGTTCAAGGTTTTCTTCTTGGCCTTACGAGTGTAACGTCTGCCTATCCAATTTGTTATATCACGTATTGTCCTAACAGTTTCACTACTTGCCGCTTTTCCATACGATTAATTAAACTCCTTTTTCGTTTTCGTGTATTCCTTCTACGATTTCTTTGTTTGTTTTTGCACGACGCTTATTCCGCGCCAGATCTACATGTTCATCGAGTTCAGTTTATTCATTTGCGACGTTAAGGACCAATTTTCACAACCGTAATTGAGCAAAATTCCAACGTACGCTTTTACAATTATTATTCGTTAATATAGATTTTATTTTTTTGTTCGTTATTAAATGCACCTAATGATTAGCGAAATAGGTAAAAAAAACTACGATTAGCGATCTCTATTATAACACCGATGTAAAACATAAACTTATAACAAAAATAATCATCTGTGCCTCGGAGCGCACAGAACAAGTGAAACGTAAAGACAATTTAACTAAATTCGATACACAATTTTTTTTTAATTTTTAAGCACGTATATATATATATATATATATATATATATATATATATATATATATATATATATAAACACACACGCGCGCGCACACATACATATATATGTATATATTTAAAAGAATAAGCCTACCTATGTGTATAAATGTGGTTTGACGACAAGTGTTTGTAGCGCGGTACATGCTAACTATATATATATATATATATATATATATATATATATATCCGTCCGTTACTTCGTTGACACACCTAACGCAACAAAACCTAGTTTTATAGGTGGGCGTTGATATATATATATATATATATATGCATTAAATGTAGTTCAAATTTTTAATCTAAAAAATGCGGATTTGAAAAAATTTAAAGAACTAATTAATACTAACATTTGTCTGACAGACACTTTTGACTGTATTGGTGCTATTGATGCTGCTGTTGCTAACCTAGCTAAAATTACACTAGATTCTGCAAAATTAACTATTAAAAAGAATCACGTTTCCACCAATATTCTCAGAAGTAATATGCCTTCCAGTATCGTTAAAATGATCTCTATTAAAAACTATTACGAGCGCCAAACTGCTAGATTAAGATTCACTCCTGCGTACGTTAACGTCAGGTGTAAATATTTAATCCTAGCAAGAATTTCTTGGCGTTTATTGAATTTTTGGAAAAATAATACCTGGAATTCGTATCTACCTTATCGCCTAAAAACAATACTGTTTGGAAAGAACCAGCTGACAAACTAGAATTAATCGCTACTCACGTATCAGGCACTATAAACTTCGTGATAATTTGGTTCCGCGGACTCGTTATTATAAAATAAATAATGCAGTCAAAAACTCACTAATTTCTTCGGATAGATTTTCCTTCGTTACACCATCTGAAACTTATAAATGTATGTTAATAAAATGTCGTGCGGTGCTGATGATATTGCTGCCACTATGGTTAAGCATCCTCCTCGTAAAGCGATAGTCTATCTTACTAAATTAGTCAATAGCATTTTTAAGTTTACTTACTTTCCGACTAAGTGGAAAAATAGCAAAAAGATTATTATTCAAAACCTGGTAAAGATATTAGCGATATTCGTAATATTCGTCCAATTAGCTTATTATGTACTTTTAGTAAAGTCGTCGAAAAAATTATACTAAACCGGTGTTACAATCTTATTCTCTAACTCGCAATATTCTCAAAAATGAACAATTCGGTTTTAGGGCTGGTCATTCAACAGTGCATCAAAATAACTGATTTCATCGCCCGACAATTTTAACCTTAATAAGCACGCTGGTTTATTATTAATTGATATTAAGAAAGTCTTTGATACAGCTCGGCACAAGGGGATTTTGTACAAATAAATTAAACTCGATTATCCACTTCATCTCGTTAAATTAATTAGGTCCTATTTAAGCGATAGAACGTTTTCATCGCCTACACTTAAACACCTAAAACTCTTTTTGCACCCGCAAGGAAGTATTTTAGGTCCTTACCTATTTTTAATATTATTTAACGATTTTCCTAATATACTCTTCGTCCATGCGGTTTTTTATGCTGACGATCTGGCATTATTTTGCACATCTTTCAGACCTAATACCATCTGCAATAGGTTATACAAAAAGCGGCAAATACTATTTACAAGTACTACAAAACGCTGAAGGTTAAAATTAAATACCGACAGATCGCGCGCTATACTGTAAATATTTTCTCCTTCTCTGCCTGATATTACTATTAATGGTAAATGTATATTGGTGACAGAATAACTATCTCGAAGTTACTCTAAACTCTTGTCTTTCATTTAACGCGCACATTTATAAATCTATCTCGGTGATACGAAAAAAAAACCATTCGAATACGTGCACCAATTTTCAGTTAACGTTCTCATCTTTCTTCAGTAAACAAAAAATTAATTTACACTACCATTATAAGACCTAGATTAGTTTACGCTTGTTCGGTCTGGTGTTCAGTGTCCATTAGTCTTACAAAGAGAACTCCGGGTAATGTTTTTTTTTTTTTTGAGTTGAATCGAGACAGACAGACAGACAAAAATTTGTTTAATAGCTCAATACAGGTCGACGTATAGGAATACAGTGCCGTTTTTAAACGGTCGTAATATTAGCGTGAATGACGTCACAGAACGTTCATAATGGAAACAAACGATCCTGTTTTCTTAAAAAGCGGCGACTTTATATAAAAGAAAAACAAAACGGTGAAATCGCGGCAACGTTGCTTTTAAAACGACAGTTTAAAAGAGTTGACAGAAGTATCACTTACCATATTAAATTTTAAATTATCGTAATTGCTGTCCTATTTGTGATATCAGTGTGGAAGAACAAAGCTTAGAACGAATCCCCGATAATATGGGTTATAAGCTGTGCGAATTTCATCATTGTTGCTTTAATAGTTTTTTGATTTAAATCGGAACAGACAGACAAAAATTTAAAAAAAACAATAGATTTTCTATTTATGTGTGATAAAAATAGCCCAACGCAGTGATTATAATTAAAATATGCGCAAATAACAGACAGTACGTTTTATTTAATTGGAGCAAACTAGCAAAGAGAACGGATTGCTAATTAATCGAAAGAAGACCAAAATTATGATAATCAATCGGGATAAAAATAACCGGCCGAACAAAAAGCACATAGACGGAATAGAAGTGGTCGATAAGTTCACATATCTAGGTTCAATTATAGAGAATACTGGCGGACGCAAATTGGAACTGCAGCACCGCATTAGCCAAAAGCGCGATGGGTCGCTTAGTAAAAATCTGGCGTGATCAAGCGGTAAATAGAAAAGTTAAAGTTAGGCTGGTCAAAGGATTAATATTTCCGATATTTTTATATGATACGGACACTTGGACATTACACCGAACTGAATAGAGAAGCATAGAATCTTTTGAATTGTAGTGCTGGAGACGAATGCCACGCGTTCCATGGACAGCCAAGAGAACCAACGAATCTATACTAGAAGATGTCGGCGAGCCTAGACCATTACTAACGGAAGTACTTATCGGAATGGGACGATTTTTCGGCCATATAGTTTGAGCAAACGGACTAAGGTTGTCATAGAAGGAAAATTGGACGAACAACATGTCGGTGGTCGTGCGTCTTTAAGATGGTCGGATGAATTAACAAAATTCGTGGAGAAGAGCTTCAGTGAATGCATGCAGCTTATAATAGAGTTAAATGACGCAAACTAATTCATAATGACTGCATTTCTATATCGCGATGTCCCTCCTAGGGACGATACGATTATATATATATATATATATATATATATATATATATATATATATATATATATACATATATATATATACACGCATATGTATGCATACATACGTATCGAAAACTTTGTAATCCCCATAATTGAGCGGAGAATGATTAAATACAATTTACAAAATTTATAAAATCGATTGAGAAAAATAATTTTTTGCAATCACACCCGACAGGAGAAAATATAAAGGACACAATTCATAAACAAAGTGAAAACGGTACTAGAGTTACTGGTTAACAAACGACATACACATTAATACTGAAACTAAAACACGAAAACTTCGTTACAAATATTAAAGTGATGTTCAGTAAACAACAATTTATAATGTAATTTTATAAATTAATGTTCAGTTCCTTAATCCATAATAATAGTAATAATGCCAACGATGAAAATATGATTAATAACGCTAACGAATAATACGATAATTATTTCGAATGAATAAATCGTATAATTTAAATACAATAACGACAAACGCTAGTTCGTGCCTCTAGCCATTAGTTGCTATATGTGGCACATTCATTTATATAATAATAATAATAATAATAATAATAATAATAATAATAATAATAATAATGCTGTAAATAATAAAACGAATGGATATTACTATTAAAAAAAAAAAAAAACAAGATAAATTGCTTTTAGTGTATTAAAATAAGTTATAGAACACTTGTTTTCAACAATAGCAACCTCTTACAACCGAACTAACGAAATGTTCGTTTTTAAAGAACAATATGGAAACACCGCTTTTATCAAAGAAAAAAATTTTAATTTTTTATATAATGTGGAATGTAGTGATTTTTTTATAAAAAATCAATTGCAAATTAGTTAAATCACTAATATTTATTTTCTTAAGGAAAACACAAAGTTATCAGATTTTTAATATTTATTTTCATTTTATTTGTAAAATTGTGTTTTTTTTTTTTTAAATTTTGTGGTTGTATATTTTTATATTTTATATTTTACGTTTGGACATCATACATCGCAATAGTAAATGAAAAATTTAAAATTCCAACAGTACACAACTTTTACAGAATCAGGAAAATAATATTGAAGAAAAAATTAATATAAAAAAACTAAATTAATAAACAAATATATTGATATTAAATTTCAACAAATCAAAAAAATAGACCGACAGAAGCAGACATCGTTTTTGGATCATATTTTCACAATTACCATCACATATTTTTAAGTAATTATATTTAATTTATATTTTTAAAATTATGATTTTTTCAATTTTTCACTTGATAATGGCGTAAATGCCGAAAAGCTTTGTGTTTTCCTTAAGAAAATAAATATTAGTGATTTAACTAATTTTCAATTGATTTTTTAAAGAAAAAATATTCAATTTATTTCGCAGCATCGCGTGTTCTTAAATTATTAATAGTAACAAAAAATTACAAAAAAAAAACATGTATATATATATATATATATATATATATATATATATATATATAGTAATTCGTAAATAACAACTACTAATAGCGATATTAATCAGTTCCAAACTAAGATATTTGTCCTCAGTTGTAGGTAAACCCAAGTGTCCACGGTCATCTAAAATTATAAAAATTTCAAATATGTTCCAGTAACGGGTTAACGAAGAAGTTTTCTTTTTTTTTTTAGACTGGTTTTCAAACCATTTTGTTAAAGAAGCAAAAGTCGACGAGTACTTAAAAAGAAAAAAACATCATTAAAAGTCCATTTGTTAGTGTCAGGACGACACCAGTAATGTATAAAAATATGGAAAATGAAGAAATTGCACCGCTCCGATTCAGTCGATAGATCGAAATGTTATCGAGATTTTAAAAATACATCAGACGGAGCGCCTAATTTGATAAAGACATTCTCGTCAATTTTGAAAAAATTTAATATAAAATACGCCATCGTCGATGCAGCATTAGCTCCGTGGAGTTAAGCGAACTGTTTAACTGCGATAAAATTTCGGAAAAATGTCTAGCCAGAAAATCTACTTCCTCTAAAGGAAGACGACAACTGAAGTAACGATAACAACAATAACGACGCTATTGAAACTGCGCCTAAATTTTGGGTCGGAATTAATATCGCGCCTTAATCTACAGAGGACTTAAAAAGATGGATATGATTAGTCGATAATTTTAGAACAGGAGGTAATGCAGAAAGTTACGACTACAGAAATTATGTCGGTTACAAACATACGTCGGTGCGAACAGAGAAGCAACTCAACTGCAAGGCAACTTAATTCTGGGGGGGGGAAAAAAACAAACGTAGAATCTTTGCGTAAGAAGAAAGAAAAAAAGGTTAAAGATTTTTTTTTAAGCCGTAAATGGTACGTAAGTAATTTCTACGATTTGTATTATTTCATATTATAAGAAATACACTGATTTTCCCGGTTATTTCGTGGAAAATATATGCGACTGGGAAATTAATAAGACATATATATTTGGTATATGGAATGTTCAAGGATTGCTTCAAGCTGGTAAGTTGACAAAATCATAGAAATGGAATTGCAGCGCTATAATGTCGAAATATGCAACCTGTCAGAACTACAAACAATCGGGCCATTTTACTACTGATAACAATGTAATATATTGTTCCGAGTAATACAGACGAATGCACTAATGGTGTAGCAATAATAATAAATAAATAAATAAAAAATCGAGCCATCTAATCAGTGGCTATGTAACTAAAAGTGATAGAACTATAATGGTCAAATTGGATACAAAACCAATAAAAACGAAACATAATCCAAGTATACGTACCTACATGCGCAACAGCAGATGAGATAGTAGAGACATTTTATAATCAATTACAAGAAATGATCGATGATATCTTTAAGAGTGAATTGATAATTATAATGGGAGATATGAATGCTAAAGTAGGTAGATGAAATAACGAAGGACACCTACGTGAAGTAATTGGAAAGTTCGGCCGACGTAGTAGTAGAGATGGACTTATCGAATTTCCAAACTATTGCATATGTTCCAACACCATCCCAGAAGACTAAGTGCATGGAAGTAGTCTCCAGGTAACACTTATAAAAACCAGATCGATTACATGTTAGTAAGTAAACGATGGAAATCGTCCTACATAAATACAGTAGTTTAACCAGGCGCGAAATGTGGTAGCGATCACAAACTATTAGTTATGAAATTATATGGAAGGATAAAAAAAAAAACAACGATAGGACTAAAAACGCAGCAAAGATTATTAATAGCAGATAAAAATAAAGATAAATTTACAAACATCTTTGACGACATGGTTAAATGTGGGAAAACAAACGATCTACATTCAGTTGATCAACATTGGAACTGGTTAAAAAACACCGCCGTAAAGAGTGCATCTGAAAAAACTGCAAACCCAATATACAAACGAGACAACGAAAACCTTGGTTTTCAACGGAAACTATGAAACTCATTGATGAACGACGAGCACTAAAAACAGGAACGCTAAAAACAGAGGGACAACTGCAGACTTCCAAACGATTTTCCAATTATCACGACTTAATTACTCCTTCATTCTTCCGATTATTTCTCTATTAATAATTTAAAATTAGAAATTAAGAAATAATTCAAAAAACTATATATCCTCTTTCTAATTTTAATACTTCTATTTTTAATAGTTTACTGGAAAAACACTGAGCGGGTGTAGGTGTAGTAGTAGTAGAAATGTTTGGAGTTATCACAGAAGCATAAGATACTTGAGAGTTGACAAATCTGGAAATAGATGGTAAAACTGAATTGCTTTTAATTCGTTCTACGGCAGTGATTTTTTTAGCAGGTTTTGCAAGAGAAATTTTTGACTGGTAGTAAGACCTTTATAATTGGCTGTATGATCACCTTTACAGTTTGCACATTTAGGTGGAGTTGTATTGTGGGAGTGACAGTTGCTAGAAGCATGAGAGTCGCCACATTTGACACACTTAGGAGTTTTTGTGCAGTAATTTTTAGTATGACCAAAATCTTGACAGCGAGTACACTGAGGAAGGCTAGGAATTTTTTTAGGAATTTCTACGGAGACACGACAATGGCAGAGAGTCTGTATATCAAATAATTCGCGGTTATTTGAACTAGTTTTAACTTCCACCTTAAATAATGGCAGTTTAATAACAGTTGTATTATTTTCAACTTTTTTCTTGATGCGTACATTAATTATATTAAGTACATGGTGACCTGCTGCTAATAACTCATTAGTGATGTCATTCAAATCTGTTGAATGGTGTAATCCTCTTATGAAAATAGTAAATGACTTATCCTCGTGTAAACGATAGGTATGGAATTTGATAGGACCAAGTTCTTTTTTGTCTAAGTCAGGTAAGCTCGAGATGTTTGTTAATGCATTTCGCAGCTTTCGATAGTCATCAGATGAGATTGTAGTGACTTTAAGCTCACCACTGGCTAGGGCTTTCATTTCAAATGGTGTGATGTCAATGGTAGCTAACAGCTGATTTAAGGCCTTCATAGATAATAATCCTGAGATAAAAAATGGGGGTGGTTTTTCTATTTTTGGGGCTGATACTTTGTCTATTTGTGATACATTAAGATCTATATCGCTATCAAGATGTTTAACGGAAGACGTATGCGATGCTGGATTCTCTCCAACTCCTAATTTCTGCTTCAAAGCTGTATTTTCCTTTCTGATAGCCTTCAGCTCTTCTTTGAGTGAATTAATCACTTGGAAAAGCTCGTCACTAGTTTTCAAAGTTAGCTCACAATCCTGCTTATAAGATGCGGAAGATTTTTTGTTGGAACTATTGCAACTATTCTCAGTACAGTTATCGTTATTTGATAACTGCCTTTTAATGGAAAAAGATTTTCCTTTTCCTGCTTTCGTTACCACTATGGGTTTAAGTGGAATAACAGTATCCTCATCGTTAATAGGATTTTGTTGTAGTTGATGATTAATTGATGATTAATTGTTGACACTAGTTTTAACCCAAGACGACAATATTATAGATTAATAGATATAAAACACCACCTAACAAACGTAAGGCTGATGTTTCCATCTAAAAATAAAAATAAAAATAAATAAATAAATAAAAATAAAAATAAAGAAAAATAAAAATTTACACACGTGTGTGGTAATTAGTCCGAGAATTATCTATCGTCAATTTAAATGAGTTAGCGAGTTAATACGAGTTATTATTGCGGATATTAATAAACGGAAAGGTCTCACCAGATTAATGCTGATAAGGAATATAAAATAAACCGCATAAAACCGGTATTGTCCGTAACTATGATAACTATACTAGGAACTGATAAAACACGACGAACGAATACGATATTCGAAATATTCGAAATCTACACGACGAACGAAAGATAACGATTATCTATTTTGTAACACGTAAATTATTTTATTCCGTAAATGACACGATTATCAATTAACGGAAACCATACGTAAACGCAGGACGCAACGAGCTTACACGATAACAAAACAACATGCAGAACGTTTTTGTATGCAGATGATTTGACGCTGGTTAATCAAAATAATAAAATGGAAATTACAGAAAAGGTTCTTTCTCGAAGAAGATATAGAAGTCCTGTCACAATATTTCAAGAAAAAGGGGGCTAAAATTAAATAAGTCAAAAACGTTGTTTCCGTGCTTTCATATAGCCATCAATCTCGCGCAAAAAAGAAAATTAACGTAACAGCTGATGGCTATAAACTGCGCTATGAAGAAACTCCAAAATACCTGGGTATTACGTTGGACAGACACTCACTTACCGAAAACATAATGAAAGCACGGTCGCCCAAAATACGAGCAAATATCTTACATAAACTCGCAGAAACATCATGGGGAGCTTCCACGCCAACTCTAAGGACGTCAGCTTTATCCTTAGTATACTCAGTGGCGAAGTACGTAGTTTCAGCATGGCTCAACAGCGCCCACGTTAAGAAAATTGACGTCGAGCTCAACTCAGTGATGAGAATGATAACTGGTACTGTAAAGTCAACTCCGATCGCATGGCTACACCAGTTCTTGCCGCCGGATAAGAAAAAAAGACTGCGGTAAAAGAATGGATGAAATATAATAACAACACGATACATCTAGACACAAACGTAGCGGAGCACGATGATATGTGTTCGAAATTAATACCGAAATAAAATTTTAAACCAACGGTATTTGAAGTAGATTTATTAAAAGAAGATATCCTTTGTTAAAGAACATCCTTCGATGGAAACAAGAGGAAAATTTATATCGTGGTATACCATTAAAGTATCCTAGACTTAACATATCATCTATTCTGAAAATCTATACTAACTGTCCTTCCTATCTTTCAAAAAGTTTATAGACAGGAAAAGTAGAAATGAAAAAAAAAATTGAAATTGAGCAAAATAATAACTTTCTTGAACATAGATTTAGCAGATGTAGACAGTTAGCTGGTGGTGGTCATTATGATATTTCAATTCGGCAAATATATGAATGTGAAAAAAAAACTCCGGATTCAGTCATTGATGTCATTGAAATGTCAACGTTTTGGAACTGTTGATACATTTCACGATGACGATTATCTGAACGAATTATCCTCACCTAAATTAGCCTGGTTTTCACCTGATATAATTATATAACTGACATTGAAAATATAAATTAAAGAAATATCTGTTATTGTTTATTCGGGAGGCTATTGTTGTCATACTGTACGACAAAAGACTAAATTACTTGTAGAAATAATTTAACGCTTAAAGACGATCTTCACACGTTGATGACAATCGTAATTTCGATTAAAAATTTAATTCGAGCAATTTCCCGAAGGACGGAATAGTTAATATTGTTTTTTACGAATAGATAATTTGCAAAATTACGAAGAGAAGTTTTTGATTATTCGCAATAAAAAAGAATTTTTATCGCCGAATTAAAACGTTTAATTGACGGGTTTTCCAGAAATGTAATGATCATCGTGCTGAAGGTATTATAAAAATATAATTACATAAATTCTGTAACAAATATATCATTAAAGAATTATATTCTCAAACAAATCGATCGTCTTGGAAATAAAATAAAAGTAGGATACCGTTACACATCGTGATTTAAATTTTTCAAATGACGGTATGTGTAAAATATAATATGTAACATTTAAGAATAAATTACTATATCTTACATGTTTTCATTGATGTTGTTTTTTTATATATATAGTCTATTTTAGCTGATATAATCTATACATTCTTGACTTTATATGTGTATATTTGTAAAATATAGAGGTAGTTTAAAACCGATACTTTTCAATTGTAAACAATAATCGAACATAATTAAACACGCTGATTACTTCGTACACATTTTTATTTTTGTTTATTAATGGATTTGTAGAGTTATAGAAACGTGTATCAAGTTTGATCACATTCGTTGTGTGACGTCACATTTAAGCCGTCAGTTATATCTCGGTGGAAACGGCGCAACCCGTTGATAGGAGGGGAATAGGATCCGAACTTGAAAGTCGAAAGAAACCTATATTTTTAACAATCATCGCGTCGAACCGGAAGTATGGAATCGAGCTGTATTACGTGTAAAAGTAATTTATTACGGATACTACAATTTTCATAACATCCATTCGAGAAACTTACGCTGAGCAGTAGAAGAGATTTTTCGAGGAACTACAAAATAGTATAAATTCAAGCATAAGCCGAATGTGTAGTAACATTGACGGACACAATCCTCACAGACGATTGAAACTTCCTATTATCGGAATATTACAAATCTAGGTGAAGGTGATTTAATTTTATCTTCGATTAAATTAAAGCCTAATCGACGCTCATTGGAGTCGTAGATCTATTACTCACTTCTCTTTTCATACTCACCTCCTACTACTTCTTTTTCCCTCGTCGTAATTATTAACATCGTCGGTTGTGGTGTTATACCGGCAGAACAAAAAAAAAATTAAACTAGCGAGGCATTAAAGCGAACATTAATAAAATATAATATAAATATTTAACAAATAAATTTAAAAAAAAAAAAAAAAAACTCAAAAGAAAAACAAAGTACGATAACGCAGGGAGTAGGTTAGATACGTACTCACACATACATATGATCACATATCAAAGTATATCACACGCGTACATACGTAAAAATATAGTATATGTTTGTTACTCGCGTTCATTGTTCTGTTCCGATATATAGGGTATTATCCTCGCTATCACTATCGTCGTATTGATTACTTCTATCAACGTTGGCTGTGGTGAGATGATTCCGATTTATTAACAATTTTATATTTCTATTATCATTATTAATATTATTAATACTATACTATCGTCGTCCGCTACGTCGATTTCACGAACTAAAACGAGTATTGCGGTTCAGTGTGTCTTACTGTTGGCCCTGCTGCCATGCTACAGATTGTGTGCACGTATGGTAGGACGATACCTATCGAGTGTATAAACGCGTGTCTATTCAACTCTTTCTTATCATTTCGTTATTTTCCGTTCTCCGAACTATGCCGATATCTTGATCGACTGATCCGCCGCGCACTCGGTCGGCTTTAAAAACCACAATAAGGATAAAGATAAAACTAGGGGCTACCCATCATGTATGGTATAATAAGGGGGATGATTAGGAACAAAACAAAAAAAGGTTTGCCAAAATCTGACTAAAATTCGCCGAGTTATCCACGAATATCCATCCCTATATGCAACAACTTGCCGCGTGGCAGTTTAGTTGGAATATAAACCCGCCGTTTGAATGGGCTCCGCAAGTGGGAAGTCTACATAACACAAATTTCCTGAGTTTTCCTGAGATTAATTTTTACTATAGAAATTTGGCATCGGATAAAACCAAATTCGTCGAAATGACGTTATACTGCACTTGCTGTTGAACTTAAGACACGTCCGCCGCTATAAAAGGTATAAAACAAATATAGAAGATATATATATATATATATATATATATATATATATATATATATATATATATATATATATAATAACAATTCGATCATCTGAGTTTCATATTATTTATATGTATGTATATGTTATTAAAATTTCTCTTTCATCCGCACATGTTTGTTGTAATTAAAATCGATCATCTGAAAATTATATATGTACGTAATAAAAAAATAATAAAATGAAATGAATTATTTTTTGCTACATTATATTATCAAAATTATATTATTATATATTTACAAATATAATATTATCAAATTTTGGATAATTCAGATAACGCTACTTATTTACCCGTTAATAAAGACATTATAACTGTCGCCAATAATAATGATGATCACGTATGTAAAGAAACTGGTTACTGGCAGAGTGTTAAAAGAGAGCATTCTGCTTCTTTCCCGCCGCCCCATAAATTGAATACAGTTAATCGTACATCACCTAATCCTAGCACTAGAAATAGGTATCAACCCTTTATTTATCTAGATACTGATGATGAGGATATGAACAATACTGAAAAAGAAAACGAAGTTGATATGTCACGCTGTGAGCTTACTAACGCGTTTAGCGTAGGAAAACTTAGGCAAAATGCTCGTATTGTAAACTCTAATGACAAACTCAAAACAAATTCACCTCACCCCCGCTTATCATAGTTAAAGATATCAGAAACTATTCCGAGTTTACTAAATTTTTAATGAATATAAAAAGCGTTAAATTTACGTTAAAAACAACTAACACAGGCATAACTGTGAAACCAAGCTCACCGGTCTGTTATCGTACCTTAACAAATGTTCTTCGCGATAAAGATTACAAATTTTATACCTTTCAACTATCGCAAGACAAACCCTTTCGCGTAGTCTTAAAAAATTTACATCAAACAACTGATCCAAGCCAAATTAAAGACGAGTTACAGACATTAGGATTTTCAGTTCGTTCGGTAATTAACATTATAAGCAGGAAAACAAAAATTCCATTACCGATGTTTTTTGTCGACCTCAATCAGGCATCGAACAACGCAGAAATATTTAAATTAAAACAGCTGCTTTATACATCTATAGTATGTGAAGAACCACGCCCAGACAGCTAATACAATGCATGCGTTGTCAAAATTTTGGTCACACAAAATCGTATAATCATCCCCCTAGATGTGTTAAGTGCAGCGGTAAGCACTTAACAATCGATTGTACTGAAGAATCATTAGAAAAACCGACATGTCTCTTTTGTTGCAGAGATCATCCAGCGAACTATAAAGGTTGCGACTACTATCAACAGAAATATAGCAAAAAATTTCGAAAGCAAGAATCAGAAAATATTCAGCAAGCTACACCCGATCATACTAATCCCAATGAATTTCCGTACGTACGTAAAAAATTAACACGAAACTCCTATTCAGATGTTGCTACTAATAAATATTCCTCCTCCTCCTCCTGTCCTGAATCTAATCCGATTTCTTCACATCAAAACAATGAATCCTGTGTATCGCATCAAACTAATGAACAACAGACAATTAGTGCAACGCTAACATCATTTCTGAATGAATTCCGTAATCTACTCTCACCATTAATATCAATGTTAACTAAATTAATGGATAAATTATTATGAGTAAAGTCAAGTTAAGCGATCAAGCTTTATCAATAATCCTGTGGAATGTGAATGGTCTCCATTATAAGAAACATGAACTTTAGTGTCTTCTTACCTCGAATCGAGTTGATGTCGTTCTGTTAACTGAAACGCACATTATTAATCCTACGACGAGCTTTTATTTTCCAGGATATAAAAGTTATCATGCAACCCACCCTTCCAAAACCGCGATGGGTGCTGCTGCTGTCCTGGTTAAGTCTAATATTAAGCAATACCTACGTTTTACTCGCAATACCGAAGCGTACCAAGCAGCTGGAGTCTGTATAAACACTTTGGACAATGAAGAAATAACGATAACTTCAGTTTATTTCCACCCAAATTACTATATCCTGAATGACGAATTTCTGAATTTAATTCGTCATCAAGGCAAAATCTTTATTTGCGGGGGGGGGGGATTATAACGCTAAGCACGTCCGTTTTGGATCAAGATTGCAAACAAAACGTGGAGTTCAACTGTTTAATTTAAATCAGAAACTACACTTAGACATAGTTTCTCCTTTTTCACCAACATATTGGCCTAAGCACATTAATCATCAACGGGATTTATTGAATTTTTACTTCATTAAAGGATCACATAATATTCATAAATTATGCTACACTATTCCCGACTTATCATCTGACCACATACCAGCGATACTATATCTAAAATGTAAAAAAAATGTAAAAACGCGTATATTTGACATTATATTAAAAAGTTATAATAATATTTAATAAATGTACCGGAACAAATGCCCTCTTCATTTATGAAAGTAAAAATTCTAATAATATAAACTGGTAAATAATAAATATAAAAGATAAAAATAGTATTGATGGAAAAATCAGACAAAAAACCGTCACAAATAAAAAGCGGTAATTTAAAAAATAATAAATATAAGTTTAATTATATAACGAATATGTAATATCATTTATAAGTAATGGAAACGAAAGCAAACAAATTATAACGTTATGAGAATAATACATTATGTTTAATGCGTCGATGCTTACACTTATTATATTAAATACTTAGTTCCATATGGAATCGTAATTTCCTATTGCTGGAAGTAAATTATTACGGTGCACACTACAACTGAGAAAAAATGTTTGGGATAGTTTGAGGATATAGTCTTTTGCATATAGTATCTGCAACTATGCATATATGAAAATTTTAGTGTATACGGGGGACATTGAGGATACATCTAAGACATCGATTTTGGACTAATTGCAGTCTATTAAAACTAGCATTTGAGACTGAAGACCAAACTGGACAAGAATATCTTAAAATAGGCCTAATAATTCACTTGTAGATTATTAGTTTATTATTAATATTTAAGTGAGATTTACGTTTGAAAATGGGATAAATTGAACAGACTGCTCTGTCTTCAATGATGCATGGTCAATATGCTTAGAAAACGTTAGTCTCTTGTCTAAAATGACACACACCAAGATAGCGTATCTGGTCAGACCATTCTATATCAACGCCACTGACGTGAAGTCTGGGCGGTAAAAACGGTCTTCCACGAGTGAAGAAAATTGCTTTCGTTTTGGAAGGATTAAGAGCAATTTGCCATTTAGAAAAATAACACGATCAACACCGGATTGTAACCTATTGCTGATAGTACTTGGTCTGTAGGAACTGCAGTACAACGCTGTGTCATCAGCGTATAAGACAACCTCAATGTTATTTATATGCGGGAAATCATGCATGAAAAATGTAAATAAGATTGGTCCTAATACGCTACCTTGAGGTACGCCGGCAGAACAAGATTTGCTACTTGATTTCGCATTATTTATAATGGTATAAAATGATCGATTACTTAAGTAACTATTAGTCAGTTTAATTAGATAATTGGGAAACCTGGTAACAATCATTTTATAGATAATACCGTCGTGCCAGGTTGTGTCGAAAGCTTTTGCCACCATCAAATAACACCATCCCAGTATGCTTATTAAAGTTAAAATTATCCGTGATAGAGTCAGCAACTCTTGTTATCTGTTGTGTTGTGGAATGCTTTGGTAGAAATCCAAATTGACTACTAGGTGTTATATTATTAGAATTAGTGAAGTCACATAATCTTTTCAGAATAATTTTTCAGCGATTTTGCTAAGATTGCTAAGCAAGCTGATTGGACGGATATTGTCTATCTGAGAGCAATCTTTACCGTGTTTTGGTATTGGAATTATTTTAGCCACTTTCTAACTAGAAGGGAGGTACCAAAATTTAAGCATTGCATTATTCAAATTAGTTAACTGGACGATGACTTTTTGAGGTAGCATTTTAATGACAGTAGACTGGATATCATCGTGACCTACCGAGTTTTTCTTTTTTGTTGATTTTACATATGTAAAAACTTTTTTGGTAGAATACTTTGTTCTTCTGATATCTTGAAGCTAAATGGATATTTCTGCTGTGAACCTCAAGGTAGCGTGCAGCAAGCAATTCTGCTTTATGGGTATTATTATATGCATATGTGTTAGTATGGGGATCATGAATTGGGAAAGTGCTTCATGATGTTGTGTATATTGTTTACATATCTTCCAAAGGCTATTATTTTTAACAGAAAGATTAGAAATTATTTTACTAAACTTTTCGTTATGTTTATTTGGTAAATATCGAACTAAAATCGAATGTTGATTCAATAATTTCTTAATATTTTGCGAATCAGTACGTGAACGACTTTTAGTATAGGATCTTCTGACAATATTTTTGATTTTAATTATGGAAGTTATATATAAAGGGATCGAAAATATAGGGGAAACATTCTGCTTAATAGGGACAGAAAGGGCAATAACTTCATGAATCAAGTTCGTCAGAGTGGTGAGACAGTGGTCAATGTTATCAGTATCAGAAATAGGTAGGTTTAAGTTTATATTATCAGAAATATGACGCTTAAATAAATTCCAGTTTGCATTTTAAAATTAAATGTTTTACGTACTGGTTGTTGCAGTATGTTGCCAGTTTTGACGATTATAAATATTGGGTTATGATCGGAGGATAAACAGTTAACTGAAATGGGCAGCGTTGTATTGATATTTTTGACTAGAACTAAATCAATAACACTAGGTCGAGAGCCAGGTGGTGGGAAGTATGTAGGTTCTCGTGGTGCTAATATTTGTACGTTATTTGGCCGAGAAGTACTAAGTAAAACGTTGACAGCCTGATTATTATTAAAATTATTCCAAGACTTATGCTTAGAGTTTAAATCGCCGATTAAAATAATTTTTTTACTTGTCTTCATCAAGGATAAAATATCTTCCCTATACTTAGTCAATCGATTAGGCGGTTTATAAACAGCAAAAATAGTAGCAACTTCTACATTGCGATTTACATTATGAGTATTACCAGCAGTGGTTAAATAAATGTTTATGCCAACAGCCTGAATACTATGTAATGGGTGCGTTGGCACAATATCATACTTTAGTCGTTGATTAATCAACAACACTACTCCTCCAGTATAACGCGTCCCATCTTTTCTACAAATATCAAAGCCAGGAAATTTAACTGCGAGGTTACTGTTCAGTTTAGTCTCGGATAAAGCAATGATATCAATACTATTGTAAATAGCAAATTCATGAAGCTCAGCTAGTTTATGTACTATAGAATTACAATTCCAGGCAACTAACTTAATCATATTATATTTTAAAAAAATATTACATATAACTTACTACAATTATTTCTAAAATAGCCGCTATTTTTGTGAAACTATCTGCATTCGCGTGTGCATTAATTTTGTAACTATAGTTTTAATAACAATCATTAATTTATTAAAATCAGCGTCTTTAAGTAATGATAAAATGGATGATAGTTCTGATGAGTCGGTGTGATTTAATGAGTCATTAACATGGGATAAATTACTATTACATCGAGTTATTTCAGAGTAGCTTTTCTGTCGAGTTTTGATATTATTATTATTATTATTATTATTATTACTATTATTTGTTAAGTTATTATTAGTAGTATTAAAGTTATGATTAATATTAATGTTATTATTATTAAGCGTCATTTACATGGGAAGTAGAGAACGACGGAACCCTCTATTTTTTGCTAGGTTTGTTTTACGTAGTCTGTCGATATATATATATATAGGGCATGTTTTAGAGTTGGAAGTGTGGTTTCCCCATCAGTTGGCACAAACAAAAGTTTCCGAAGTTACAGCTGTACAAGATGTGACCCACTACATTTCAAACATGTGATAGATTTATTACAGTTTAATGAAATATGTCCGAATTTTTGACACCTATGACACTGAACAACAGGTTGTTTTGATTTGTATTTCTCCCATCTAATAAGACAAAAACACAGACTTTTAATATTCATAACTTGTTGTGAGGCAAGCTGGGAAGGAAACTCGATAAAATATCTCTATGTGAAAAACGAGGGGCACACCTTACTAACAAATCAACAAACTGGATCGAATTTGGGAATCTTGTCGCGGGAAGAATCGATTTAAAACTAAAGCTAAAAGCACCAGACGATATTGATGCAGCAGTTGATTACTTGACAGATATCATTCAAGATAGGTATAAGAAATGTACAGAATATAACTCAACTTTGAACAGTAATAATTGCGCTATATTACCCATGAAAATCCGTAAACTGGTCAGCATGAAAAGAAAAGCTAGAAAATAATGACAACACAGCAGATATCCGTCTAACTATTACGTATACAAAGAACTTTGCAAGCAGTTAAAAGAGACTATTGATAAATATAACAATGCGCGTTATCATTATTATTTGTCAACCTTAACTAGCGCAAACTCCTCTGTCTGGAAAGCAGCAAGGACATTAACAAAAAAGTCGAATCCTTCTGGAAATCCGATGGAACATGGGCGAAGACTAATAATGAGAAAGCTATTATTTTTGCAGATTATTTTGAGAACCAATTTAAACCTCATAGTTTGGATAATCCCTTATATACTGAGAAAGTTATGCAACAAAATACCACGGTTATTCAGTATTGTCCAAATTATAAATACTATATTGCACCAAACAAACGACGTTCTTGCATTAAAAACCTACAAAATAATAAAACCCCCGGGAGAAGATGGTATTACAAATAATATCCTAAAACATCTACCTCAAAAAGGTCTTCTCCTACTCTTTTACATTTATAATTCGATGATGCGACTATCTTACTTTCCGAGAAGATGGAAACATTCAATAATTATACCAATTCACAAATATGGAAAGCCGGCTTTTGACGTTTCATCATACCGACCAATAAGTTTATTGGATACGTTTGGGAAACTATTTGAGAAATTACTTTACCAAATTCTTTGCGGTATTAAGAAAGAGATTGTTTTACTTCCGGATCATCAATTCGGATTCCGAGCTAAACACTCGGCTGTTCACCAGTGTCATAGAGTTGTCGACGCAATCGAGACGGTTTTGCAGCGCAAATTATACTGTTCAGCGGTGTTTCTGGATGTAGTCAGGGCATTCGATCGCGTCTGGCATGAAGGACTGCTCTACAAGATATTTTCCACTTGAAATATACTTTCTTTTAAAATCTTACCTCAACAGTAGATCATTTCAAGTCAAAATAGATAAAGCTGTATCTACTCCGTGAATGATTATGGTATCAGTCCCTCAAGGAAGCGTCCTAGGTCCTCTTTTATACAACATATATACGGCAGATATACCGATCACAATGTACACTATTCAGGCTACTTTCGCGGATGATGTTGCTATTTTGGCTAATCATGAAGACCCCCGCGAAGCGTCAAGATATATACAGAGACATTTACTATTAACTGAACAATGGGCACGAAAGTGTGGAAAGTCGAAATAAATAACGTTAAGTCATCGCATGTCACTTTCACAACTAGACGACAGAATTGCCCGCCAGTTTTATTTAGGATTAACATTCGATCGAAGATTAACGTGGGGACCGCACGTCATAAATACGCGGAAAAAGCTGACGCTTCTACTGCGCCAGTTGTATCCGTTAATAGGGCGTAAATCGCAACTTCGTCTTGCAAACCAAGTCCTTTTATACAACACAGTAATTGTACCTATCTGGAAATATGGTCTCGAGGTGTACGGTTCGACGTCCAAAACCAACCTAAATAAGATACGATCGTTTCAGTCGAAGGTTTTAAGGATTATGACAAATGCACAATTTTATGTTCGTAACGATATCATTCATCATGACCTCGGAATACCGACCGTTGCAACAAATCACAGACAGCGATACAGGAAAATGCATACGGCACTCAGTAAAAATCCAAATCCACTAATATCACGAATGTCGACAACAGATGTTCCAGATAACCCGGTCAGACGTCTTAAAAAAGGTCAATGTCGGGATGCACTTACGTCATCATAAAATGGAGGAAGAATAAATATAAATCGCTATAACGAAATTATCCATTAGGATATGTTGTTTATTTGATACTGTTCACTTTTTTTTTCTCGCAAACAACACATATATGTATATATAGATTTTTTTTTTAATTTAAAGAATGTGGAATGTAGTGATTTTTATCTGTCAGATTGTTTTATTAATACCGTTCTTCATTTTAGTGATTTAATTGTAAATCTTATATTAATATTTCTTCATTTTATATTTTTATCTTTTAAAATAGTACTTGATAATGGAATAACAGCCAAAAAGCTTTTTCTGATTTTTCATAAAGAAAAAACAATTAAGTGATTCTAAGATATTTTTTGTTGTTTATTTTAATATATATATAATACATAAGAAATATGAAATGTACAAAATACTGATACACAATTTATAAGAATTATCAAAAATCTAATAACGAATGTAGTAAGTAACACAGTTTACAATCAACGATATAAAATTTATGCGTAAACATACCAAAAACGCGGAAAATAAAAATAAAAATTTCTGTCAAATATAAAAATCGATTTTTATAATATACTTCTTAGAGAACTAATTCTTCATCGAAATTTATCGTCGAATTTAATAAAATTATTTCTATCTCTTTCTTTTATTATTTCTATTTTTTCTAGTAGTATTATTTTTTTCATTGTGGTTATCTGTATGTAAAATTTTATTATTTTGTGGTTTAAACGACTTCGCGTTTTAATTCTTTCCGATAAACTTCGTGTTGTTTATAAAACGTTTAGTGATATTAACTCCTTGGTTGTTAATTTTTTTAAATTAAAACATTCCGCGTTTTTCAAAATCTAAAAATAACCTACGCTTAAATCTATGACGATTATACCTAGGTTAAGACACTTAGCATGTCTTAGTCCCCTAACAAGATTAATCGTCCAGATGCGTTTTGAATATAATTTTTTTTTTTTTAAATAATTTATTTACGTACGAAAGTAAGTACAAAATGCGCAATTCTGATTGCGTATCAGCAACTTTTAATCTTTCGCGCCATGTATACAAAGGCTAAACGCAAACGGAGTATATTATTGCGATCGTTGGAGGAACCTGAATAACGGCTTACCCCAAGGAAGAGTACTGGCACCTACATTATACATTTACACAAATTATCAGCCAATTAGCACAGACACTAGAGACTTTATCTACGCCGACGATTCTGCAATTGCAGTTCAAGAAACGAACTTTGAAGATGTCGAAACAAAACTGAAAATTGCACCGGAAGCTAAAGGAGAATATTATGATAAAAATAAGCTGAATCCTAATCCGACCAAAACACAAGTCTGCGCTTTTCATTTACGTAATTACAGTGCAAATGGGAAACTGAACGTCATATGGAAAGGAACAGACTGAAACATTGTGATATGCCAAAATACCCCTTGGTGTACACTTAGACCGATCACTCACATTTAAAAGACATTGCACTTCTGCACGGCAAAAAGTCGAAGCCGGGAAAAATATAATCAGAAAATTAACAGGATCTAACTGGGGCGCGCAACTGCATACATTTAGAGTAACAGCATTGGCTCTCTGTTTTTCATCAGCCGAATATGTAACACCTGTATGGAGAAACTCATGCCACACGAAACAAGTAGATGTGGCATTAAACGAAACAGTGAGGGTAATAACAGGTTGCCTAAAATCAACAAAAGTATATAAAATCTACCCCTTGGCAGAAATCGCATCGCCCAGAATAAGGCGAGAAGTAGAATCGTCATCAGAACGCACCTCTCAATTAGCAATGGACACACCGCTCCAATCAGTCGGCTGAAATCTAGGAATAGTTTCCTGAAATAAACGTTGATCTTATCGAATCACTCTAAGTCTGAAATAGCTAAGCTGTGGAACGAAGTCGATGCAGCCCCACAACTTACCGTGAAAGATCTGGCGTTCTTTTAACTGGTTAAGGACAAGTACAACACGATGTAAAAAAATGGAACATTGAAAACGATGATAAAAATGTGGAGAAATCTAGACTTGTGATCACCAATTGCAGTGTGCAGCCTTCAAGACTTACCCGAATGCAACGAAAAAGCCATATATATGGCTACATACTGGGCCGATACATAATAATTATCCGGACACGAAAAGTAAGTAAGTATTTGTTTTTTATTTAATTCAGCTAATACACGATTCTGGGGCCATACAAAGTTCGCCGAGTCAGCTATTATATATATATATATATATATAGATAGATAGATAGATAGATAGATAGAAATAGATATAGATAGATATAGATATAGATAGATAGATAGATAGATAGATAAAAGAGATGATTTCAGCGGTTACATATATTATTTTTAGCGGTTATATATTGATTTTAGCTATATACATTGACTTATCCAGCTTAATTGATGATGACGCTCCGACAAATACGAACATTAAAATAATAATTATAAATGGCACACTAATTAAAAGTATTACTAGAAAAAGAAGTTCGAAAACAAAACTTGCAAATGAAATTTTCGAAAAGTTTAATTATTTAAAAAATTAACAAAATATTTTCGCACTATTTTCAGAAATTAATTTTGTAAAAAGGCAAATAAAGAAATAAGATAACTGACGATATAAAGCAAATCGGCATTAAATATTCAATAGAAAAAAATCTCAATGAAATGTCGAGAAATGTTAATTTAATTTTTTCTTTTTTGCGCGAGGTAAAAGTATTTGGTCAGATTTTTCAAATTATTTCAGTTACGCTTTCGATCTCGCTTATTTTCTCACGAACTTGAATTGCATTTGAACTCGACTTAATAAGAAATTTATTTTTATTTAAAATATTTTTATTTCGTTTTTATATTTTTCGAAAATTTATCTTAATTTATTTTATAAAACTACATTTTGCGCATAAATGAAGAACTTTACCTTTCTAACTTCCTTTATTATTGAGCTCGTTGCTTTTTTATCATAAAATTAGAAACAATCAATTAACACCCTTTCGGAGTCATACATTATAAAATTTTGACCGGAAATTATAAATTTTACACAGATGTTTATTATACATAACCGCTTCTTATAGGTGAACTGTAGATAATTTTCGGTGTATTTATATAAATATTTTAAAAATTGAGACGTTTTACGTCAATCAGAAAATAAAAAATTTGGTTAAGTTTAAATATCGCATATATAGTGGAACATCGTGACAGAACGGGTTAAAAATCATTGAAAGGAAAAAAACCCTACAAGAATATATATTAATAAGAAATAAACCAACATAAAAGATGAAGAAATAATATAAACGATCTTCTCACACACAAACTAAAAACTAAAAAAAAAAAAAGATTATTGTACATAGAAAAATCAAATATTACAGTCAACCTTCGGATAAATAATACAAAGAAAATATAAAGCACGTTATTTCTAAATGAATAAATAGCAGTCCCCGAAAAGCACTTTAAACCGATAAATATAATTCGCAACAAACAATCGCTCAATTTTCAAACGTTAAATGAAGATACTAATAATGATCGATAGATACTAATAATGATCGATTAGGATAGGATAAAAATTATACAAAAATTGGACGAAATAAAAGCACCGAAATTAATTTAATCGCTGTAGGTATTTATTTATTTTAGCAAAAAATAAAACTTTTTACAATATTTATCATTGAAAATGTACAGATACTTTATAAAAAAATTATCATAATTTTAAATATTTTCAAAAATATAACATTAAAATTTCAACATTTAAATAACTGAAAAAAAAAGCAATGTTATATAGTAAATACATCACAGTATATTCTAATAAAAGTGTTCAAGACGAAAAATAACGTGCCATTCTGCAGTATTTAGAGATCAGACAAATGAATTCAACGACATACGAAATAAGACTACTTATAACATTAAGTAAAACTCTAATAAGTAATTTTGCAGATTATCTTATCGAAAGAAACTTTATACTATTCTTAAAAAATTATTGGTTTTTATCATACAAAAAAATAAATAAATAAAATTGTCCGTTTGACAACATGTTATCTTAATGCATGTTCGTATTTTGGAAATTTCTATACTATGTCCACTAAATCTATTATTGTTAAAAAATACTTAATTCTATTCAAATCGAGTTGAAATAAAAACAGAACCTCGATCGCTCACAAATATCCAAGACATAGTATCGCGATTAACCGATAAAATAAGCAAATATATTAAGAACAACGGAGTAGGAATGTAAGACGTATAGAATATTATATGTGTATATATATATATATATATATATATATATATATATAATATATGTGTGTATCAGAATAAATATTTTAAATACAGCAACTATATCTTACCTAATACTAATCCAACCGACCGTTAGTCGGGATACTATCAGAAAATGTGGTAAACAATCTATTTCATTGCATTTTATAAATCATTCTTCGAAATGAACAAAATTATATAATTAATTATTTTGAAACCTCTAAGCACCTATTTAACGGCAGTACAAACATAACAAAATTCCCGAACAATACTTATAAACAACTGTGTTTTCAAACGTAAAAAGCCCAATTTAGTGCGCCAAAAACCAGTGTCGCAACTATCTAAAAAACAACTACAGCCAAAACTGCAAATTGTAGCAAAAAGTTCGGTAACATATTGAAATTTTCTAAATTTGTTTAAAAATACGAATAATATAGGAAATTATACGAGAAATAATGAATGTTTAGAAATATCTATATTTTATATTTTAAAAATTTATACCATATTTTCTTGACAAAATATAAATTGTTAAAAACGTATCTAGTATTAATATCGCGATGTTTGATTAATTTTTGAACGAAATATTTTTTAAAAGCATTCAACTAATGAAATCATGAAACATGATAATTCTAAACGCAATTGTATAAACTATTTCTATGATCAAATAATTATTTACATTTAAATTCTAATTTTAACCACATATATATATAGATAGATAGATAGATTTATTAATCGGCTTGTGATAATTAAAATAATTTCTTTGTATATCGCACAAATATTTTGTTTTTGTTAACTTTTATACCGTGAAGCGCACGAACATATTACAAAGATGAAATTTGTAAAACTTATTAGTACTTACTTTCCAGAGTAGTATACGATTTTCGAAGCAATTAAATATATTCAGATTTTATTTAATTCATCAATAATTGACAAACGTTATAATCTTCCTCATTTGAAACAAGTTTACTAAAATTCTCGCGTATAATATTTGACGTGATATTACCGTCTCTATAATAGTTAATTCGGCGTAATTCAATCAAGAACCGCCCTGAATGATCATAACGAATTTAAATTATAGACCGAATGATAAAACAATTAGCTACGTAAGATTTTACAGTCTACGTAATTATCAGTACGCATACGGTCGGAATTTTATTGTTGACTGTTTACTTATCACATTCGTTTCATTTATGTCGTGCTGCTAGTGCTAGTGTTTTTGCATTAGAAAAATGGTCTCCTGCGCGATAAAAATGTCTATGAAACGTAGTAGTAATGATAAGAGCAAAAGGAAAAATGAAGTGTGATTTTACATTGAATAAAAAATTATAAACTTCGGATATGGTAGAGATTGAAAGAAGATAGTTCGCGCTTATTGCGAGGATGTACAACAAATTTGAATCACCTATTCGTGTCATTTTTAACGATAAAAATAAAATTATTTTTATTCCGTGAAAAACTGTAAGGTTATTCTGCTACAGCGCGTGATAAAACTTTAATAAAAGTTATAAAGCCCTAAATGCCTGGATTAAGGTATACACACACACACACAATAAAAAAAAAAAATAGATAAAAGTTAAAAAAATTCAAATTGTAGGACAACGGTTTTGTTGCTTTTTGAATAATTCAAAAACTACTCGAACAAAATTTTCGAATGAAATTTTATTTAAAAATAGATAAACAAGAGATTAGTTTATAATTATTTGTGGAACACAATATCGTTCAGGTGACCGCCATTTGCGACGATACATTCATTCAGTCATTTTACAAAAATTTTCCGAACGTACATCGGTGAATTTTTGAAATTTCTTCGGAAATCCGAGTTTTTCGGTCTTCTAGATCTCGTGGACGTGTTTCGTAAACGCAGCTTTTAAGGTATCCCACACACATAAAAAAACAAAAATCGCGTAACTTTGAAGTCTTATCGAAACTCTGATTCACGCCGAAAATAACGTTCCACGCAAAACGCGTGTTCCTTCTCGTTATAGGGGACGCCGTGATAACTGAAACGGGACAAGAACGAATACACGCTAAATGTGGAACACGCGGTTTGCGTTGTGGCGGTGTCACCAACTGCGCTATTAAAAAAAAAAAAAGTCTGTCTTCTCTGAAGTGATATAGAAATCAAGCGTAAATGAAATATATTAAATAACGCATTTCGAATGGTTTTATAAAATCGAAACTAAGAATATAGCGTTTTTATAAAACTAAACAGTTAAAAAAAAAAAAAAAACTGCAGTGTATTACGTAATAATAACATAAATTATACTATTCGAAATATATATTTATAAAAAGCAATTAATTTAATCGACGAAATATTCGCGTCGGCGTGTATAGGTAAAGCGAGGATATATTAAATAAAAGAGTAAAAATTATAAAATATTAAAGCAATACATATGTAGGAAACTAAAGACGATTATAACAAATCTATGTACGACTACTAGAACGAAGTAATACCGAAACTATGATTTGCAACAGTAGTAGTATATCGTTATGATTTTTACAACTTCTATAATAGAGAAGTTAAGTAAAATTATATCTATTACACTATCGCCGTAAATAGACGTTATATTTATAAATTATATTATTTAATAAAATATTTATTCTATTTACTCTATTACGTCGGGGGGAATAAAAAGTGTTATATACAACTTCATTTTAATCTACAAAAGTCGATTCTAACCTACCGTCGTTACAACTTTTGACAAAGTCGCATGCACGTGTATCGAGCGTTGGTTTCATGCGTACATTCTTTTATACGTGTTGTTTACCGATTTAAAAAAATTGTGTTACCAGCATTATATATATATATATATATATATATATATATATATATATATATATATATATATATATATATACATAGCCTTTTTTTATTTCTAAACGTAGTGAATATATATTTTTTAACCTATTATTATACCGCTCGGCGTGTAATATCGACATTTTCGTAAATAATTACATTTTACCGGTTGTAATAAGCGCGATTTAATGTCCAAAATATTTAGCGATAGCGATAGAACAAAATTAGTTACTAATTTTAAAGTCAAACAATTTTACTTATACGCGAACTAAATCCGCTATTTTAAACGGAAAAATTAAAAATTAAAAAAAAGAAATCAAATCAAAAATTAAAAGAAACGCCTGTCAAAACAAACGAATCTCGACGATGTAGTTAGGTTAATAATATATTATTAACGCGCCGCGCTATTTTATTCAGGAAATATTGAAGTCAACATTAAAAACGAAGTATAATAATTTATTAATCAGTAAAAAAAAAAGATAAAAAAAATAATAGTAAACGATTTAATTATTTAAGTTGACGATAAAAATAATTTCCCGTTTTAAATAACCGAATCGGTGTACGCGTCATTAATTTATAAATTACGTTACTTTGCGCAGAAGAACAAATGAGTGAACAGATATTTTATTAAAACTTACGTTGTTAACAAGTAGTTAATTGCGTACCGAATACATCCTTACTACAATAAACAAAATTATCTTATTATAACCGAAAATTAATTATAAAATAATTGTATATATATATATATATAAACCTGCAGCATAAAAAGAAAAAAAAAGAGAAAAGGTTAAAAATTTACAAAATGATAATTAAAGTTAAGGAAGCTTATAATAAATTGTTTAATGCATTTATGTTTATACTTAGTATACATTTTCGTACAAGAAACAATTATTACCCGACGTTAATATTTACAATTTAAGGACTAGTAAAAATAACTATTACGTTAATTAAATTTACATACTAACAAAGCACTACGAAAAACTAGAAAATTAACCGAACTTTCGTTCTCGATTTTTATTTTCAAAATACGATCGATTTTTTATTTTTTATTATACAACAAACACTATAACGAAAATTATTTACGCGCTGGCTGAAAATCTTTTAATTGCGCATGACTAGATGGATCTTTTCTTGTATTCATAGGTGTATGAATTAGTCATATGAAAATACACACACACACATATATATATATATATATATATATATATATATATATATTAGTGATGGGCAATAACCGACTTATGACTAACGACTAATCTGTTTTTTAAAATAATCGAATAAATCAGTCGTTTTCAGATTTTTTTTTTAAATTTGTTTTTTAATTTAAGCAATTGATTAAATATTCTTTATATACGATGTTTACATATACAGTAAAACTTTTCTGTTATCCGCAACTGCAGCAGCAGCTCGTCGGTACAAAAGATGTTTCATTGAAAGTTTTCTCTGTCGTCTGACGATACTACAACTATTAAAGAGTATTGGAAAAATTACATTAAGGACACAATGTTAAACCTAGACTATGGCTTAAACCTGCACTACACACTAGCGAAACAACGGAAACGGTTAATGTTGACGAAATCGTGAAGCTTCGCGAAGACGGTCTGCTTAGCAATGATACACTAATAAATGAAAAAGTACCACATTGAATAGAGTGTGATAAACAAGATGAAGGTTTTGAAATTTAGATTGATGAAGATATAACGTTCAACAGTGTGTAACCGAAACTCAGCAATCAGCCATTCGGAAGTGGATGTTAACAAAGTGGGTCGATCGATTTGAGAGCAGACAAATTTTCCATGTAAAGAATTTGACATACTGTTTTTCTCAGTAAAATTATACTATATTGCACTACGTTATATTAAATTTGTATATAAAAATAAAGTACTCTAAATGTTATCCAATTATATATATATATATATATATATATATATATATATATATATATATATATATATATAATATATATACATATATATATATATATATACATATATATATATATATATAAAATTTCTTTCCTAAATGATTTATAATCTGGTATAGTTCTATATATGTAATTTGTAATGGAAATTCTGTTATCCGTCTATTCAGTTAAGTGGCGGTCTCGAGGGTGACGGATAAAAGAAGTTTTACTGTATTTATAAATCGTGTAAAGATGTGGATGACGTAAATCCGATTGAATTTAGTTTCATTTTCACTAACATTTGTTAGTAGGTTCTATTATTCGGTTATTTTAGTTCGACCGAAATGAAGTTATCAAAGTTTACTTCGGATTTAATAATAAGAGTTTAACGGTAAGTAATTATAATTTGATTTAAGTAATTCAAGGATATGGAACGTAGAAAATGAAACGTGTGAATGTCGATATTAGTAGGTTTTTCTAGAACCGATTAAAAACTAGTCGGATTTCGAAAACGGCGACTCTTAGTTTTATTTTCACTAGAATAAATCGTTGATTTTATAGAACACCGATTGCATATTCTCATGTTGTATTGATTTTATATTTAATTTATGAATACGGTGCTAAAATTTGTACGATTATACGATTCATTTAACGAAATTTCAAACAATTCTAGATTATCTTGTATTAGTAAATTTATTCGTATTAGTTAGGTTTCATTAGAACCGATTGAAAATTAGTCGGATTTCGAATACGGCGATTTTTAGTTATATTTTTACTAGAATAAATTATCGATTTTGTATAACACCGATTACGTATACTCGTGTTGTTTCGAAATATATTCATTTTTTCTCGCGTAATTTTAAAATCTGTAAGATTACGTGATTTACTTTACAAAATTCATACTATTCTAGATTATGTTAGTTACTCTTCAACCGAAATATATGATTCAACTTTATTTTAATAAATACATTTAGTTTATTTTATATTCGTTATTCGTTATATAATTTATTATCATTTAGGGATTTTTTCATTCGATATGTCGTGTTTACGTTGTATTAATAAAGAATTAATGTAAATCTGACTAAATAAAAAAAAGAATAATTATTTTCAGAAACGGTGTTACCAATTAGACGGTTATGTCCATAACTAATATATATATATATATATATATATATATATATATATATATATATATATATATATATATATATATGATACGTGTGTAAAACATATAAATATAAAATACTATAAAATAAAGAAAAAACGAAAAACTTCAACATTATCACTCTCTCTCTCTCTCTTTCTATCTATGAGTGGAAAGAGTCGTATTGAACATCCTCGGTTACAGTAAAAAGATTTATCGGGCCAAATATTAGAAGACTGTGAAATAGATCTTAATAAAGAAAAATGGGAGAACCTAATCATGGGCCGAAAAGGATGCAACTGCGCAAAAACCTCGAGCCATAGTAGAAACTAAAAAAAAAAACTAAAGGTAATCGACGGGAGCAAACTTCAGCAATATCTGCGTTTTTAAACGTAGTGTATGTAGCAAGGAATGTGCTACGAGTATTTGGTGATTTAGTCACCTTATGAGACAAAGACGCATGAATTGTGACACTATATATTTTGACAAAAAGTATACTAATAACAATGAACATGATTTTATATCTTAAGCATATATATATATATATATATATATATATATATATATATATATATATATATATATAATATATATATATAGTAGCAGTTTTTCGTATTTAATCTATTTTATGGGAAAAATTCTTTTAGGAATATTAATGTTAATAATTTAGTTAAATGTTAATAAATGACGTCAAAATCCGCAAGAAGTTGTTTGTTTACGGTTCTTCTTATGTAAATTCGAACATTTTTAACGTTATACGTACTTACATACATTTTCCTAATTAAAACTCCATTTTCGCATCTTCATCGTCATTTATTCCTACATAACCGGAATAGGTGGGACGGTTATAATCTTTTTCAGGAATACCGTAATCGTGGTCTGATTTAATAGCGTTTTTAATTACTACGTCATCTGGCATTTTAATTTCCTCAGGTTCATTTTTTTCTACTTTTAGTAAAATATCCTTTTTTTCCTTTTTTTTAATTAGTACATTTTCCGACATTTTAATAACCTCTGGTTCATTTTTTTCGACTTTTATTAAAATATCATTTTTTCCCCTTTTTTTAATTACTACAACTTCCGACATTTTAATTTCCTCTGGTTCGTTTTTTATTAAAATATCCTTTTTTCTCCTTTTTTTAATTACTACGTCTTCCGACATTTTAATTTCCTCTGGTTCGTTTTTCATTAAAATATCCTTCTTTTTCCCTTTTTTAATTACTACGTCTTCCGACATTTTAATTTCCTCTGGTTCACTTTTTATTAAAATATCTTTTTTTTTCCTTTTTTTAATTACTACGTCTTCCGACATTTTAATTTCTTCTGGTTCATTTTTTATTAAAATATCATTTTTTTTTCTTTTTTTAATTACTACGTCTTCCGACATTTTAATTTCCTCTGGTTCGTTTTTTATTAAAATATCCTTCCTTTTCCCTTTTTTAATTACTACATCTTCCGACATTTTAATTTCCTCTGGTTCATTTTTCATTAAAATATCCTTTTTTTTTCCTTTTTTAATTACTACGTCTTCCGACATTTTAATTTCCTCTGGTTCATTTTTTTCGACCTTTATTAAAGTATTATTTTTTTTCTTTTTTATTCCAATTACATCATTCTGTTCGTTTCTATCGGCGCCGATTTTACCCAAGATCGTTTTAACCTTGGACTGTTTCGATTCTTTTAAAACTGCCACACGACGCCGTCGTTGCTGGACGATATTTCCATCTTCGGCTATTTCGATTTTAGAAATCGTCGCCGTTTCATTATTAGCATCGTTAAATTTATCAACTTTATCGGTTTTTTTATTTCGATCAAGACCAGACATATTAGACGTCTCGGTAGCGTACTTAGCGGGTGGTTTCTTAATACGATTTGATCTTTTAACCTCGACAGCTCTAACGGGCGTTTTCTTCTGTTGTCGTTTTTTCGCTTCCTTTTTAACCGTCGCAACAGCAGTTTTTCTTTTACTCCTCTTCTTAATCGTGGTAGCGGATTTAGAGTTTTTCTTCTTCTTCTTCGAGCTTTTCCTCGTTTTTTTAGTTACTTTCTTCTTTTGTTTCTGTCGCTGCTGCTTTTCGCGAGAACGTTTAGCGTCGATCAATTGTTTCGTTAAGGCCACTTCGCTTTCAAGCAACGTCCAGTCACGAAATAGGGTCGTAGTACGTGTAGGATCTAATTGTTCGTTGTATTGCGGAATTTCTAAATTTAACGATTTCATCAATTTAACCATCAAATTGTCCACGTTCGTACGAATAACCAAACAGGCCCAACTATCCTGTAAGAAAAGTAGTGAATGAAAGATATTAACCGTTTCGCGTAATAAACAAAACAGTAAATAAAAAAAAAAAATGAAAATTAAAGACGTTTTCCCAAAAAGACAATTTAATAAACTCACGATATCGTACGAATTTCATAAACAAAAGAACACACCATCCGCTTTGATTACGACGTGGCGATGACTCAAAGGTTTTCGTTCTCAAATCTACGTCGCACATACATTCTTTGCGTAGCGAAGATTAGAACGAAATAATAGATAGCCGTACGCGCGTGCGCAAGAGAAAGGACGCGCAAAAAAATATTACTTAATAATTTCTGTACGTGTTTGTACGCGTGTATGTAAACTGAATATACACGTATATGAGTAAATCATGCGGAATAGAGTTTCGGGAGTCCGACTACACTATTTTTAATAGGCATGCCTATGTGCTTATGTGTATGTTGGCTCGCCCGCTACCCATTCACAACACGCCAATAGAAGTTTCACTTCAAAATCGTTTCAGTTCGATAGTTGATACGGAACGCCGACTAAGCGTTTCTTATCGAGCCGAAGATTGATAAAGCACCGGGTGATGTCGAACGACACGACCTATCCAAACACGTGTTTTCTTTGATCCGTTTTTTTTTTTTTTTAATTTCATAGTAAAACTCTTATAATCGAATTGGAGTAGAAGTCTTTTTACTCGTTAAAAATTCCCGTCCCCGATAGGATTTGAACGGGAGACGCGCGAGATTACCTAATTATTTCTAGGAAGGAATGGAACGTGCAATGGTCACGGGTGTAATTAATTGAAAACGACCGAGGAAGCAAATTTACCAAAATATTATAGGGTTTTCATTTTCGGCATGCGTACGTCGACGAGAAGATCGCGAAAAATTACAATATTAAATGTTAATCGCGATGCTCTACTGACGGCTATAAATGAGGATTTAATTACTTACTGATTCGTAAGGACTATAAACTTACATAAAAAAAATTAATCGCGTTTTCACCGAAAGCGGAATACCGACTTATCCGGAGTTAACGAAGAATACTTACAACACGCTTGAATGGAAGCAATTGGTACATGATGCGAACCCCAGCCTAAGGACTTGTACACCGATGATTACTTCCAATGATATATTTTTCTTTTAAGCTCAGCTCGTGCATGCCCGCTCCGTAAATTATTTAATTTCGTTTTAAAATTTCGATTGTTTTTTTTTTTTATGTTCCTTCCTGTTTTAAACATCATACTTAATAGAAGTAAACGTAGTCACTTCGTATTAGTAGTTCGGGTTCGGTTGTGTTTGCTGCGTGTTACGGTTAGAATAAGTAGTTATCTTTACGAGATAAAGCGTATTATATTACAGAGGTGGAAATAAAGCGTATTGTATTACGGCTGTGGTAAGTCTGAGTTTTATGTTATCTAAATAGATAAAGTATAAGTCTATCCAGTTTTTATAACTAAAATAAAATAAAATGTCAAATAATTAGTGTGAAGAGGAACTGCCGATTGACGGGCAATTTATAAAGCCGGTTGTAAAAATAATTATCATTTCGATTGTACAACGCTATCGCGTGAAACATACAACACAAGGTCAACAAGATAAAGAAGAAAAAGAAAATGGGCAATTGTTAGCAACTATACTAGAAAAAATAACACAAATGCAAAATGACATGAAATATAATTACGAAACATTAAAGGCAGAAAATGTGAAAATAAAAATGGATACCATAATTAGACAAAACAAAGATAAGGATTGAGAAATAATAAAATTAAAATCTAGACTAAATCAGATAGAACAATATATGAGAATATCGAAATACACGGTATGAAAGAAGATGATGAAGAAAAATTGGAATTAAATTTACTAAAAATTGCCGATAAAATGAATATCGCATTAAAACAGGAAGAAATAACAGCGGCCCATAGAATAGGAAATAAACAGAGCGGAAAACCGAGGGTTGTTATAGCAAAATTAAACAGGAAGAAAGCAGACGAGATACTTCCAGAAAGAAGACAATATTAAATAAGGATATATTTTTAAACAACGATGAGACAAAAATATACATTAACGAATCAATGTCACCGGAATATAAAGAACTCTTTTGGAAAACAAAAAATGCGGCAAAGGAAAACGAATATAAATTCGTATGGTTCAAAAGAGGGCAAATATATGTTAGGAAAAATGAGGGAGCTCCGGTAAACAGGATTTACGTAGAAGAAGATATAAATGTGCACATAAAAAAAGATGCATAAATATAAAGTAAAATATAAACTATATTTTAAGTGAAATTATAAAACAAAATGCGTACGTGATGTAAATTAAGATATAAATGTGGAATATCTGAATGTGTTAAAAATACGGAGAAAAATTGATAAGGAAATGAAAACAAAACAAAAAATAAGTATAGTTTATGTAAATGTAAGATCATTGAGGCGCAAATGGAATGAGGTGATGTTACCACTTGTCAAATAAGAGAAATAGATATATTAATATTGGGGGAAATAAATGTAAATGAATATGAAATAAGTTTGTATAATATAGAAGGATATGATAAAGTGCATAATTTGCGAGGTCGAGGAAAATTAAGCGGACTTGTAATTTATATTAGACGAGTGAATAATATACAAATTACAATAGAAAGCAAAAATATGTTAAGTGCAGTATAATATTAGCGATAAAAGTAAATGATATTCGATTTTATGTATGGGCCTTATACAGGTCCCCCATCAAAGGATGTTAAAATGTACGTAGATGAAATTACAGATATTGATCGAAAATTGTTAAAAAATAAGAATGCAGTATACATAGGCGATATAAACATAAATACGAAGCGTGAGGATCCTGAAACTAGAAATTATAAAAAAATTATGGTAGAAATGGGTTATGAGACCAAAATGGAAGGTTATACGAGAGTGGAATGGAAGGGAGATATTTTTACAAAAACAGAAATCGATCGTCTGTATACAAAACAGGTAACAAAAAATGTACAGTTTGAGCATGAAAATATAAGCGAAAAAATATCGGACCGCAATATAATAAGATGTGAAGTAATGTTGCAGACAACAGAGAAAAAAATATTTATAAGGAAAAGGGAAAAATTTAAAGAAAAAAAAAACTTTCATCGATGTTAAAGAAAGCGACATGGATAAAATAAATTAAAAATCAAAGTACGTCAGATATATATAATTAAATAAGAAAAGGTTTTGGAAATATATTATATAAAGAATGTAAAATAGAAACAGACCGAAAAATGAGCAGAAATCAAAGAGGACTTAAGGAATGGATGACAAAGGAAATATTAGCTTTAATAGAGCAACGCGATAGGATATACAAAACGTATAAGAAAAACAATTGGAACAAATCAATCAGAAAAGAGTATGAGATAGTACGAAATAAAACAACTGCAGAAATAAGAAAACAGAAAGATAGCTTCGCGAGGAAAGGTTTCGAGAATGCGAGAAATGATATTAGGAAGACGTGGCAAAACGTGAATAAAATAATTGGAAAAGAAAAATCTATGGGAATTGATGAAATAATACAAACATATATATGTAAAGATAAAAATGCAAAAGAAGTAGCATAAAATTTTAGTCACGTATTTAAGATGATAATAAAGGAAAGTGAGCATAAGTGCGAAACAAAGTTATTAAAGACAACAAAGGCCAAGGAAATGGTGAATATGTATATCTCACAAGCAAAGGTTGAACAGGTTAAAAAAATTATAGATGAATTGATTGCTGAAAAAGCGCATGGCTATGATGGAATAAGAATTAAAGATATTAAAATGGCTAAAGATGGGGTGGTCAATGTAATTACCAAATTAATAAATAGGTCTATAAAGAATAGCGAAATACCAGAACAAATGAAAATATCTTTGATCAGGCCGGTATATAAAGCCGGAGATCATGGTGACTACAAAAACTATAGACCAATAGCAGTGAGCTCAGTTATAACCAAAATATTAGAAAAGTATATAGCAGAATGCCTAACCAAATATATTGAGGAGAATAAAATAATAGATAAGGAACAATACGGGTTTCAAAAAGGAAAATCTACATCGAAGACTTTAGGAGATTTTGTAGATGAATTAAAACAGAATTTTGAAGTGGGAAATAAAGTTATTGTTACTTTCATTGACTTTACACGAGCGTTCGATATGGTAAATCATAAAAAATTATTACATAAATTAGAGGATATAGGCATTAAAGAAAGAGCAAACAAATGGTTCAAGAGTTACTTAGAAAATAGGAAAACTGTGATCAGTATAATGGGGGAACTAGATGAGGAACAACATGTGGAGATGGGATTGCCACAGGGTAGTAATCTAGCACCATTATTGTTCATTATATATACAAATGGCTTAAAAAGTGTATTAAAGTATAGTAAAGTATTTGCATTCGCTGATGACCTAGCAATAATAACAACGCACAGAAATATAAAAAATTTTTTTTTTTTTATATACAGATTTTATTGGAACTGTAAAACTAATTACATTTACCATAACTAATTATAGGAGAATTTCACATGTAGTTAAATTATTTTATAAAAAAAAAAAAAAAATTAAATATTAATAAGATCCAGCTGATGTTTTCTTTTCAGCCGTCGGATATCATTAGAATCATCTAATAGTAGGATTGCTTCAACGTTCGGATGGAGGTGAAGGCGATTAATGTAGCTGTTTGACTTCTGGTGGATAATAACAGGAACTGGATCGATTTTGAGATCGATACGAAGTTGGGCGTTCGAGACAAACCAAGGTGCTCTTGAAATCATACGCATGAACTTGTTTTGAAATTTTTCGAGAATTTCGAGATTAGATTTGGCTGCGGATCCCCAGATCTCTGCACCATAGCTCCATGCTGGTCGGAAAATTATAGATGAGCCTCTTGCTTTCGAGACTAAGCTCAGAATTAGGCTGAAGGAGCCATCGAAAGTTGGAGAACAGAAGGTCCAACATTTTCCGTTTTCTTCTAATATGCTCGTGCCAATTGAGCTTACAATCAAGATGCAGACCTAAATAGCGAGCAGAGTTAGATACTGGAACCGGTTTACCATCCAAATAAGTTGGAATGTAACCATGGTGTCGGAGAGAAAAGTCTACTCGTACTGACTTGCTGTCATTTAATTTAATTTTCCAGGTATGAGCCCAAGTTGAAATATTGTCTACAGCTGTTTGAAGAATACATGCAGCTGTAACATAACTGCGACTATGTGAAATTATTGCAGTGTCGTCTGCAAAAAGACTTGTTGTTGTCTCAGGAGTTTGAGGAATATCCATAGTATAAAGTAGGAAGAGTATAGGACCAAGTACAGAGCCTTGTGGAACACCAGCGCGAATGCTAATGTAGTGCGTAGTCGCTGATCCAAAATGTATATAGAACTGTCGATCAGTTAAGTATGACATGAGTAGTCTGAAAAAGCCCGGTGAAAAATATCTTTTAATTTTGTGAATTAAACCAAGGTGCCAAACTTTATCAAAAGCTGCACTAACATCTAGAAAAACTGCTGTAGCAAATTCTTTGTTCTCAAGTGCTTGAGTTGCAGTATGTACAACACGGTGAATTTGCTCAACGGTTGCGTGCTTTTCACGAAATCCAAACTGAACATCTGGTTGCTTGGCGTCTTCGATGGACCAAGAGACGAATGAAGTTGGAATATCTGACTTCAGTTGGGGGTTGTTCAAAATACTGAGTACTAGACTGGACACATTGTGATAAAAGAGATGAGAAATTTTCAGCTGCTGCATCGATATCTGACGGTACATGATATTGTATATTGAGGTTAATATAGAGATCAATTAGTTCTCGAAATCTTTCCCAGTCAGTACTTTTATTTGCCAATTGTGGTGGATGATTAATTTTAACCGGTGAGATAAGGTATGATAGCAGTATGGGTACATGATCAGAACTAAGATCGGCTATGCACTCAGCCTTAAAATGATGTACCGGCATACCCTTGGTAAGAAAGAAGTCAATTATGTCGGGTATCTTGTTGATGTCAGAGGGCCAGTGAGTAGGACTTCCTGGCGAAATAATCTGACAGTTAGCACGAATTGCTGACTTAAGCAATACTCGTCCCCGTGGAGTGCAAATTCTTGATCCCCATGTTGGATTCTTGGCATTGAAGTCTCCTCCAAGAATCCAATATCTACCCAGATGATTAAATAATGCATCATAGTCAGCTTCACGAGGAGGACAACGAGGTGGGCAATAAAAAAATGCGGGAAAAAATATGCAGAATGATTTATTAATAGTAAGTAAATGGAAACATGATAATAATTTGATAATAAACACAACTAAAACAAAAGGTATGACATTGAAGCCATTTGAACCACATAAAACAAAAATAATAATGCACTCAAACGAATGTGTGCATTAGATGATTGAAACTGATAAATGTAGTAACATAAAATGTGGAAAAATAGAAATGGTACAGAAATATAAATATTTGGGAGTAATCATAGATAGATATCTAAGGTGGAGTTTACATACTGAATATATAGAAAAAAAAAATAAGAACAGTGATACCAGCAATGTACACATTAAGAAATTATGTAAACAAAGGTACATTAAAAATGGTCTACTATGCATTAGTCGAATCGAGACTAAGGTATTACAGGCATGGGGTTCAGCTAGTAAAACGTACTTAGAAAAAATTGATAGATTACAGAAAAAATGCTTAAGACTGATTACGAGAGAAGAAAAAAAATCTGGATATGAACTACTGAATGAAGAGAATGCATTGAATGCGAGAGACTTGTTTTTAATGACGAAAATATGGGAGTATTTAACAGTACAGGAAAATCAAATAGAAATAGATGAAAAAAAACTAACCAATTATATGCTAAGAAAGACGTTAAAATATAAAATACCGGTAAAGAGAACTAAATATGGTGAGCAAACAAGTAAATATATTATAACAAAAATTTTGAACCAGTTACCAGATGAAATACTGCAGGAAAAAAATTTAAGAAAATTGAAGGGAAAAATTAAAACCTGGTTACTGGCTGGAGATATTATGAGCAAAATTAAATAGGTAGGGATAGACATATAGCACATGACCGAAGTGCTGCTACTATACGTATACATGTTGTTTAAAATGATATTGTATGTGTGATTGGGAGAGATAAATGAGGGTAAAAATGTGAGCAAATGGGACAGAGTGTATATGAGTGAGTGTGCGAATATAAAAACTGTGAATTAATATATAAAAATATAATAAACGCGCGATAAATGTTAGTGAACTAAAACCGCCGACAAGCTTATTGCTTGACGGAAGTAAAAAAAAAAAATTAACCTATAAGGCATGTGTTGTGAGTGAAATTGTGCATATGTTATATACAAATATACGATTTAAAAAAAAAAAAATACGTTCATTTAATGTACGTAGTGTAAATAGTACACTATATGTATACAGGAACGCACTTCCGACTGCTAATTATCCTTCCAATTTTTTATTATAAGTTCAACGATTAATACAGAAAATAGTCAAAATGTTCGAAAAATAAATTTTAAATCAAAAAACAACAAAAATATTCTTTTCGAATTCCGATTTATATTATTTACCGCGAATCAAAACGGATTAGGCTTGATTTACACCATAGGTATGGTCACGAAATGACGTTCACACTTACGGTCAGGCTTCAATTAGTCTTGAACCGTCAATAATCAAATTCCGTTATATTAATAATCAAATTCAGTTGTATTCCGCTGTTAATAAAAAATATTTTTATTTGTTTGTATTAATTAACAATTTTAAAATATTATATTAATAATTAACAGAATTAAATTGAAGAAGTTAAATATTAACTTCTACAGCTCTCAGGTCTTATCTGGCCATGGCAAGTTTGCAGCTTATTTATACAGGTTCCATCTAGTTAATGTTCCAGGGTGTACCTGTTGTTCGGGAGATATTATAGATGACCTTGAACATTTTATCTATGAATGTCCTGCTTTTGCTAATCAGCGACTTAAGTATAAAGTAGGAAACATGCAGTCCCTTCATTTAAACAGCAATAATCATTCAGCATTCCTCAAGTTCTCTGAAAGTGCAATGCGACATAAATTTAATATCACGAGCTAGCTCTTATCTTACAAAAATAAAAAATAAAAAATAAATAAATAAAAAAATAAAAAAATAATAAAACTAATTCAACCGTGAAACCAATATCTGGAGCAACTGATCAATCTTCTGATACTGCACTCATTACATGTTTAAAAATTAAGTTTGTAAATATAACAATAAATGTTTGCAACAATTGTAATTATTTATATAAAGATTTTTTCCCTATTTTTTAATACAAAATAATTTATAATATTCTTTAGTCTTAAGTTTGTACATACGATATACTGCATGGTAATTGTTGGGACTATGTTATGTCATCCTAACTGTTGCCCATAAATATAAGTACACTTGCAAAGGACCTCACACACAAGTTTGAAATACTTATTTATTTATTTATGAATATACAGTCGATATATATGTAGTTTAATTGATATATAATTATCCTCCGGTCCTTTGCACCTTTATACATACAATTTTACCAAAATATATGATTGTTATTTAAAAAAAAAAAATTAATAATTATTATTAATTAAAAATATAGGAAACTAATTTCGTTTGAATTGATCGTGACTAGAGAGAGAGAGAGAGAGAGACTGGAGCGAAACCAATAGTGTGATTACATTGTTTCTCATTTGAGAATGTTGTACCGGACCGAGACCGGAGTGTGACCGTACCTATAGTGTGAATCGAGCCTTAGAATATTTTAAATTACAGGATTTTTATCAAATTTCACGTGATACCGAATTTCAAATCGATCAAATTAAATAACGTAATAATTACCCATCTGGTTGATTGTAAATTACAAATTACAAATTGGCCGATTTCGTTTTTAATCGTAATTAACGGCAAAGAGCTGCTCGGCATAATTTGAAGAGAAGTTCCCAAAGTAATACTCAAATCCGCTAAGCTGAAATGACATTTTAAATTTGTACTATTACTTAATGCCAATATCGTGGAATACTCGACAATCATCAACACGACATATTATACATATATATATATATATATATATATATATATATATATATATATATATATATATATATATATAAACATACGTATACTTATTTCGTTTGCTTAATTAATATACATCCCCGAAGAAAGAACGAATACCAGCGTAAAGTATATATATATATATATATATATATATATATATATTGTTGTTATTATATAAATGTAAATAAATGTAAAAAACAAAACAAAAAAAATTATATATTAATCTATGTAAATTTAATTAGTTCGTTATCTAAATACCATATTCAGAATTTGCTCAACTTTATCCTTACAGCGGCAATTTAAACCCACGTTGCATGTAGATAAACCATTATTAATTACTTAAAAACCCGTGTCCGATTGAACACGAGTACGTTTACCGTTGAGACGCAGACGCTATTCGATTATTTCAACTCTATAAATGCGAATGAACTGTGTATTATTCTTAGTCGAACTACTATTACTACTTAGCAGGGCAGCTATCTTTGTATTTGGTAGTGAAGAATTATGTAATTAAGTATAATATTAAGCATAATATAGACAATACTTATGGAAAATGTTTACCTACATTGAATAAGTTTAAGTATGGAGATAAAATTTTATCAAAACGATGTTTTGATAAACATATTTACAATACGCTCTGAAACGAATATAATGAGCAATGGCAGAAGGTAAATCATAAATTCCTTCATGACACATATTGCCTAATTTTAAGCATAGGATTAGATGCAAATTTTTTGTTACTAAAATTTAACGAATATATTTTCCGTTTCAAATTATCTTTAACAGATGTGTGTCCGTTTTGTGGATTACAAGACACTACGGCGCATATATTCGGTAGCTGTAACCCCGAAGGTAAAATTTAGGAAACACGCGTGATCTTTTAAAAATATTATACAGTAAAACGGAATTTAAAGAATTTTCTCGGTTTTGTGCAAAAACAATGATTTCCAGGATAAATTGCGGTCTTATATAATTAACAATACTATTTTATTTTCAATAATTTTTTGACAATATGTTACCTGATATCTTAATAATATTTGTTTAATCTTTATTTTAAAAAAAAGAAAAAAAAATAGTTGTTAAACTTTATAAATAAAACTCTGAAAACTTTCATTGGTCTAGGGTTTTATCTGTTGTCATTTTAAATTTTATTATCTATTTACTATTTTTAATTTTTAAGATTAACTAACGTTTTCGAATTTTTAACTTTATTTTTTTTGTTTGTTTTAATTTTGAATTGTTTAAACTTACCGTTTTTTATGTGTACACATAAATTTCCTTAATTATTTTTTTAGCATTAATTCCTTCTCCCCGATACTGGGGAAATTCACTTCGAACATGTTTCCAGGAGGATAGTACTACTACTACTACTACTACTAAGATATTTGTATGTATTTACGGGCGTACACGTCGACAATGTTTTCCTTTAAGACTCCTTGCAACTTCTTTACGTTTCTTTTATTTTATGTTTACATGTTTACACTTCAGAACCCGTAAAGTGCTATGGACCACACACACACACACACACACACACACACACACACACACACACACCAGTATATGTCCGATATCCGTTCCCGAAAATTCAATAGAATTCGTTTCTATTTGTAGTAAATACCGCATTTTGATGTTTAAAAATTCGCGATCTAGCTAATTTTTTTTTTTTTTTTTTTGTTATCACCGACAATTATAACTTATAAAGCACGTTGGTTCACTATTAATTGATATTGAGAAATACTTTTTTGACACAGCTTGGCACAATGGGAGCTTGAATAAATTAATTAAATTCGGTTATCTTCTTCATCTCATTAAATTAATTAGGCCCTATTTAAATGATAGAACATTTTATATTCGTCACCTATATTTACATTCAGCGCTTAAAACATTTTTGCAGGTATTCCGCAAGGAATTATTTTAGGTTCTTACTTTTTTTTTTTTTTTTAAATGTTACTAGGTGATTTTCCAAAAATACCTTTCGTCTATGCTGGTTTTTACGTTGACGACCTGGCGCTATTTTGCACATCGTACAGAACTGATACCATCCACAGTAGGTTACAAAAAGCGACAAGTATTATTTCCAAGTACTATGAACGCTGAAGGTTAAAATACGGAGAAATCGCACGCTATAGTGTTTACAAAAAAAGATATCTTCCCTCTATACCAGATAATTGATGATAAATACATTTCTCGGCAGAAACATGTTAACTATTTTGAAATTATTTTATAAGCTCGTCTTTTATTTAAATCTACTGACAAAGGGAAAAAACTCATTCGAATACATCCACCGATTTTCAATTACCGTTTCAATCTTTATTCAGGTAACAATAAATTAATATGCACTACCATTATAAGACCTAGGTTAGTTTACGCTTGTCTGGTCTGGTGTTCAGTGCCTGTCAGTACTTACAAAAAACTCCAGTTAATGCCAAACCCGTATTACAGAATATCATTAAGCTCTGCTCGTACTAAAATAACGCGCGTTCTAGACTAAATATTTATGATCGTATTTATAAATTATCAAAAAATCTTATGATAAATGTATCGTGACAATAATTTGATTCAGGTAATCGAAGAAAATTACAAATATACTCGATCTTAACATGCGTTACACTAAATATAAGCATCGGCATATTAAGCGTAGATTTTTGATATAGCATTATACGATCAGTACTGTGTTAAACTAGTTTTTAATATATACTATACGATTTTTATACATGTTAAACTTAATTTAATATACCGGTTAATAGGTTATTTTATTTTAAAATTTTCCTATTGTTATTTTATTTTTATTTTCATTATTATTTCTATATTTTTGTAAATGTATTTAGCTGCTAACTTAACTTTAAGAATACTTAACATTTACGTACATATAAATTATTCATTTTCTTTTTAATCTAAATTTTAATGGGCACAGGATTTTTTCACCCAGATCGGAATAAAATTATTAAAACGGATATATTAAACATTAATATTAGTTGATGCAATGTAATTATAAATAGCTCTAAATATACATGAATTCGTTTAACAGTAAGTGGGTAATACATTATTTACTGGCAATAGCATACATTGAATGATATAATTTGATTATATAATAAAGATTTTTGACAGCTGTAGTGAGAGCATTCAAAAAATATCTGCATCTGCTATTTTGTTGTCATCGGAAGGATGAGAGCAAAAAGGAGAATATATGAGATTATATCGGTATAGGAACGATGGAAGACGATTTTTTCCAAATAAATAAAGTAGTAATGAAACATCGACGTATATTATTTGGTACGATTATGTCACTAAACCACGATTTTACAGGTATTAGAGGTTGAATCGATCTGTAATATGGAGCTTAGGATTAGACCAGATATTATTCCGATATTCTTTATGAGCACGTTTAATGAGATATAAAAGATCTGTTAAAGGCGTATATGGAATGAGCACATCGCTATTCGAAGCGGACCTGGCATCTGCATCAGCAACAAAATTGCCCGATATATCAGAATGTCCAGAAATCCAAAGAACATAACGGAAATACCAAATTTTAACAGCGAGGGACCAAAATTCGGATTTTATATAAATAAGACGATGCACGGGGATTAAAAAAGATTTTAAAGCGGTTAAACAGCTTTTCGAATCGGTAAGAATAAATGGACGATGTTGATAAACGTATTCTAACGCTTGGTATGTTGCAATAGCCTCAGCTGTAGAAATCGAAGAAAAACCTAATCGAACGAATTTACGAATATTTTTAAGTATCCTTTCGAAGGTTTTACGTAAGCACGAAGCAAGTTAAATTGAAAGGTATGAAGGTGGTTGTGAAGAAATTAAATGAGATTTTTTAATCGGAATTATAAGGAACTTAGTTCATTCATCTGGAAAGTTGACAGTCTGGAAGAAATTATTAAAACAGTTTAACAATATTGTAGTTGAAGAGGAAGGGAAGTGGTTGAGAATAGTATATGTGATATCGTCACAAACGAGAGATGATTTTTTATTAAAGGAAAGTGATCCATAAGCTCGGATAATTGCGTCAGATAGTATACTCTATGTATTCATTTATCAGGATATTGTTAGGAAGTGTATATTTTAATTTTTTAATGTAATCCTTAAATTACGTATTCCTCAAATTTTAATTTACTAATAAAACTCATATTAACTTGCCACACACACACACACATATATATATATAAGAACAATCAACTATATCCAACTGTGGAATGCATAATTTAATCGTTTAAATTAAACCAATTACTTGGAGTGATGTGTAGCCAAGGTAAGTTCTCTTTGAGGCAAACTATTTTCCCAATCTACGATCGTATCAAACAATTTACCACGACAAGGCCTGCCACTTAAATTCAATAACGTGCACGGCATGTTCAAGCATTTTTGACCAACTGTACTCGTTGAACGAGTACCAATAATTTGTCTGTAATTAAAAATAAACAGACGAATAAAATAAATAAGTAGATATATGTACATATGTATAATTACATTAACGAAGGTTTTTTTTTAAAAAAAAAACCTTATTCTAGTTGATGTTTCAAAACTAATAAGTCAACATTCGTCCACAATTATAATTACGTAAATACTACACGGATTAACAATAATATTTTTTGAGATATTACATGTCAAATAATTACTTCAATTTTTTTTTTAAATGGTCATAGTTTATAATTTTTCTTTGATATTATATTTATCCATAATTTTCTAAATAGTTAATGCAGTTGTAGAATTTCATGCTAAAAATCTAAAAGGTATTGTCAAACGAAACTAACTAATACATTTATTTTCTTAATTTTAAATTAAATATAAATTGATTACCTACAATAAAATAATTTTCAGTTACTAACTTGTTTTCGGAACGTCATACACGTGATATTGTGATTACACTTCGTTATTTGATTTAGATTATATTTTCCATTTTTTAAACCAATTAGTAATTATAACAATTATTGCTTTAAAAATTTTAAATGAAAAAAATTATTACCGAAAAATAATGAATAACTGTATACTTACACGTATTTTCTGTTTCATTTATATATATATATATATATATATATATATATATATATATATATATATAATTTGAATAAGATCAAAAAATTAATTAAGACTAAAATCCAGAAAAGAAGGCAATTATGTATTATATAATTTTATGATTTAATATAATGCGTTGTATCACTGTGTACGAACTAAAAACTATAATTAGATGATGAATAAGCGAAATAATGACACAAATATTCAGCAGTTAATTAGTTTACAATTTTTTACGTAATTTGTTATTTAGTTTGATTTCAATCAGCGAATAAATTTTATTTTATTTTTAAAAACCGTTTATTTTACTTTCGCTCAATTTTTTATTTATCATTTAGTAGATAATCATAAACTAAAAATAAAACCCCTGAACAACATTCGTTAGTAAATACCGGGTCCACATGTAATCCATTTTAATAAGCTAATATTTAAATATATATTATATATAATGTGTCAAAGTTACTATAAATTCATTACTTTATAAAGATCTTCAGCGATTACATCATGTTCATGAACAAATGTGAAAACAACACAACTGAATATGTAACTTAACCTATAATTATTAAAACCTGTTAAGCAGTGTAATGTATTTGGCAACACTGTAAAATGTTCTAAGTTGTGCAAAATGTATGTTCATATTTTTGTAATAAAGTTATAAATGGTTTCTTTCTAATTATTCGTTTCGTTTGTAAGTTTTCCTAGGTTAAAGGTTTTCCTAAGGGCACAACAAGTGGCGACGAGGATGTTGAATTTTCGAACATTAATGTGAAAATTATAAAAATTGATAATACAAAAATTAAAAAAAAAAAAAAGGGTAAATATGGATTGTGCACTTTCCAAGAGGACATATTGGTAACATACATGAATTTAATCCAGAAAAAGATGATTTTGAAGTATGGACCGAAATTTTTGAAATGTATTGCCAAGTAAATAATATTATAGAAACAAATAAAAAAGCCGTATTTTTAACATCTATTGGTACAAGAATGTATTAGAGCAATGGTGATACCAAAGAAACCTCAAGAAATTGATTTGGAAACTTATGAATAAAATTAAAAATCATCTTAAGCCTCAATCAACGATGACAGCAGAACGTAGTAAATTTCATTCCCGTATACAAATGGAAAATGAAACAAGACTTTATAGTAGAATAACAAAAGATAAGTCAAACTCGTGATTTTAAACAGATGCTATAAGAAGCATTACGTGATCAAATTGTTGATGGAATTCGAGACGAAGCATTAAAAAAGAAGCTATTTCAAGAAGTAGAACTGGATTATAAACAAACGTTCGAAATGATAAATGCATGAGAAGGAACAAGAATAAGTTTGGAAATGGATAAGAAACTAAATTATCATAAAATAAATTACGTTAGAGGTAAATAAACTCAAGAAATGAAGTAAGTACAAAATGCAGTTGTTGTGGTTATACTAATCATGTATTTAAAAATTGTACATACAAAGAATATTATTATCGTATTTGTAATCGTAAAGGACATTTGGAAAAAGTTTGTTTTAAAAATAAAAACGTTAAAAATATTCATAAACAAGACAACGCTGATAAAAACGAAAGATATACAAAAAATAGTGGTCAAAATAAATCGTATAAATATGAAAATAAATTACGTAACACAAATAAAAATAGTGTTAATATAATTGAAAATCGTGAAGATATGTTTTTAAATACACTTTTTAAAGTAGATCAAGACGATAATAATGTAACCAAACCTATGTTTTTAAATGTTGACATAATAAATGGAAATAGATAATGGTGCTGCAATTTCAGCTATAAATAAAAAAAAATTAGAATACACATTTTAAAGACATAGTTTTAAATAGACCAAATAGTTATCAAAAAGCATACGATGGCAACATTATAAATACTATAGGGTATATTTTTTCAAAAGCCAGATTAAATAAAAATATTGCTAAAAAAGTACGATTGTTTGTAATTAGAGGTGGAAGTCATCCGTTCTTAGGAAGGGAATGGTTTCAATCTCTAGGAATCGAATTACAAATAAAACTAAATGATTTAATCGTTAATAATATAACATCAGATAATGTTCAAAATGTTGATAAAATTATTAATGAATATCCAGAAGTTTTTACAGATAAATTGGGAACACATAAACGGTATAAATGTGAAATAATATTAAAAGAGAATGCAACACCAAAATTTTTCAGACCTCGACCATTACCATTAAAAACAAGTTGGAAAGGAAATTGATTGAAAGAAGGAGTCTTAAAATCTGTACAGACAAGTGAATACGGTACACCAATCGTTCCTGTATCAAAAGGTGAAAATAAATTAAGAATTTGTGGTGATTATCAGGTAAGTTTAAATCCACATATTATCGTTGATAGATATCCGTTGCCGAATATTGAATAATTATTTACTAAAATCGCAGGAGGTGAATATTATTCTAAAATCGATGTATCTCATGCATATCAACAATTAATGTCGAAAATATTTAACTCTAAGTACTTATAAAGGTTTGTCCAAATCGACTTTTTTACGGTATAGCATCAGCACCGGATATTTTTCAACGTGAAATTGAAAAAATATTTTTAAATATAGAAAATGTTGTTTGTTATTTAGATAATATTCTAATAGTGGGAAAATCTGAAAATGAACATTTACAAAACTTACATACAGTTTTAAACCGTTTAAAAGAATGTAGATTAACTGTAAATTGTAATAAATGTCAGCTTTTAAAAAAAGAAAGTTCATTTTTGGGATACATTTTAAATAAAAATGGAATATTTTCTGATCCAGAGAAAATTAAAGTAATAGTTGAAAGAAAAACACATAATAATGTAAAAGAAGTTCAGATGTTTCCTGGTATTATTACTCATGTGATGAAATTTATTTCAGATGCATCAACATTATTAAAAACCTTATATGAATTATTAAAAAAAGGAAATGATTTTAAATGGAGTGTCAACAGGCATGGATTAAAGTAAAACAAATATTGAAAGAATCAAAATATTTAGTACATTTTAACAATAAATATCCGATAAAATTAAAATGCGAGTCCAGTTGGAATAGGTGGGGGTATTAATGCATGAAATTGATTGAAAAACCAGTTGCTTATACATCGCGTACATTGACTGAGTCTGAACAGAAGTATGCACAAATTGATAAAGAAGCATTAGCCATAATTGCTTATTTACAAAAATTCCACAAATATTTATATAGTGTTCGTTTTATTTTAGAAACAGATCATAGAACTTCAACATTTATATTTGGTAATAAAAAAGAACTTTCAGTTGTTGCAGCAAATAGATTGCAACGATATGCAGTTATTCTTGCTGGATATAATTATGAAATTAGATACATAGCATCGAAGCAGAATATAATTGCTCATAGTATGTCTCGTTTACCAAGGTGATCAATAACAACAAAGATTGCTGAAATATCACACGTTCATTTTCAAAATGGATTGAAATATATGGGGTAACATCAACAACATGAAAAAAATTAGTGGAAGTTTTTAGAGATTATTTTGCACGATGGGGCATTGCAGAAGTAATTGTAACGGATAATGATACACACTTTATCTCAAATGAATTTAAATCATTTTTATCAAACAATGGAGTGAAGCCTCTCACAGGAGCACCATATCACCCACAGAGTAATGATGCAGCCAAAAATGCTGTTGGAAATTTTAAAAATAAATTGAAGAAAGTGTTAGCATCCGGAGAAACTTTGGAAGAAGCAACATCAAGATATTTATTGGATTACAGAACAACAGAACACATAACAACCAAGAAAGCTCCAACAATATTGCACCTGAATAGACAATTAAGAACAAGATTTATACAACAAAAAGAAGAAACAGAAAATAAATATTTTACTGGAAAACGAGAGATTCATTTACAATAGAAAAAAGTTGGAAGCTTGAACAATGATAATCAGGAGGAGAGACCGAGCATACCAAGATCACAGAGAAAAATGCAGACCTCCAGATAGATTAAATTTATAAACTAAAATAAAAATTAAGGATTGTAAATTAATCTTTAAATTTCTTTTATTTTAAGTTATTTAGTTCAAGTATATATATAAGAAAAAAAATATTTTGGTTGAGTATTGTAGAGTATTTGGCAACAATGTAAAATGTTCTACGTTGTACAAAATGTATGTTCATATTTTTGTAATAAAGTTATAAATAGTTTCTTTCTAATTATTCGTTTCGTTATTATAAAGTGTAAGTTTTCCTAGGGACACAACAACCAGAACTATTATATTTACATTAATTTAAATCGAATATATTAAACACATCTTTATTATATATATATATATATATATATATATATATATATATATATATATATATATATATATATATATATATATATATATTATACACTACCTTTTACACAGCCTACACTTCATGACGAAAATATTACCATGCAACTCAGAGATTTTCTTTCGCGGAATTCCCGACCTTAGATGAAGACCATCCACGTTTTGACTTACAATAAATTTTACTTTATCTAATGCAACATAAATAAATTTCCAGAAATATTGAAAAATATCGTATTAATAAATGATAGTAAATAATTAAAATCAAACACATAAAAAAACATGCCATTTATACTTGAAATTTTAACAGTAGAATTTTGTAGCAGACTTCTGAATAATAAATACCTGCTTCCACCAATTTCATCAACGCCATATGTGTTATAGTGGGTCTCGCGTCGTTAAAAGATATACCAGGATTTGGTGTTCTACCCTCTTGTTCTAATGTCCATACCCCATTCGGGCCTCTAAACAAATTGTAATTTCTAAATGTTATGAATAAATTATTATTTACGGATAATAATAAAAAATATTTAAACAAAACGTTTATTATTTTGTCCTATATTATTGTTACAATTAGTTTTAGTATCAATGAATTAACTTTTTTATGTACATACATTTAATGGAGACTTGGGTATAAGTGATCAAAACTTACTCGTATAAAGTCATTTTCCACAATATACAACTGTTATTTATTTTTCAGCGCAATGAAAAATAATTAAAATAATAATTTTTGGGAAACTAGAAAAATATAACAATAATATTAATAACTTACGACTTTTAAGAGATAATATTTTAAAAGATAAACAATTTAAGTACTACAGCACAATAGGTACCTGGAATATTTAACCGTATAGCTAAAGTTTATTTAAGGATAATAATAATTCGAAATGCTGTAAAATATGAAAATTACAAATAAATGAAAAAGGTTCGCCGGAATACCACTACCACCGCCCGACATTACAGCAGACTACGAGTTAATGCACTAACTGAAAGATGTGCAATATTTAGACGATATATCGACGATTAATAAACACGAGAATTATACCATGTAGATCAGATAAATAAGGACATGTATACACTTTTTTCAGTAGCCTGCTATATCTGGTAGCGAATATAAAAAGCTGCGTGTGGCTCAAAATAATTCATGCAAAATTGCCCCAAGGTATGCCTGTCCGATTTAGAAATTTTAAACACTTTGAATTAGTTTTTATACAAAATACTATCTTACATGCTTTTAACGAAGATACTGACAAACAATTTACACAACACAAAAAAAAACCATAATAAAATACTTTTAAAAAATTTAAAATGTTGCTTATTTACATAATGCATTAAACTTATTTTCAAATAGGTCTTTTCTTAATAGGTTCAGTACTTAAGTATCTATTAGGTAAGAAGTCCGGTTAAACATAGTAATTCTACATCTATAATCTATTTCTTTGACTTCACAATGCTTGTGTATTACAGCGACGTCAATGTGAGTAAATGTACATGCCGAGACAGATAATTCTTTTTTAATTAAAATTTAAATATTTATAATATAACTACGTATATTGATTTATTTCCTACTTTAAGCTTATATATGTCGAAAAATTAAAACATAAACGTTACATCACTTATATAAAAAAATGTTTAAGCAGAGAAATATTATTACATTTTTAGAGAAAAATGTTATCGATAATTAAACAAATAGTTTCATTAATATACAGTTAGACGAAAGTGCTATTATTGACGAAAAAAAATATCTTTCATTTATTATCACATTGTTTTTCTTATATTTAACATACCAATACCAAAAGTTTTTAATGTATATAATATGAAAACATATTGCATTTTCATTAATTGGAAAGATGAAATTTTTTTACAAGATCATTGTTCAGTTATAACGAGGTTTTTTTATGTTGGGGGACACTTATTTAACGTATACGTTCTAGTATATTGTCAATAATGTATAATAAAAACATAAAAACTTCCAAAATATTTAATTTCAGCTCAAGTAAATTTTTACATTAAAATAATGTGGTTATGATTAAAAATTCTAACATGTGAAAAGGAATAAACATTAACAATTATTTATAACGGTCAAATTTCAAATATTAGATACAAAATAGCAATAAATATGAAAAATGTATTAGTATCATACAACGGATTTAACATTTAATATTAATAACCAACCGGAAATCTGGAATCCCGGCAGAAGTGCTAATTCCTGCACCGGTGTGGACAACAACATATTTACTTTCATTCATAAGTTTAGCTAACTTAGCGACCTTCGCTGCAACAGCAGCATCTGAATCATATTTCTAACGTTTCAAAATAAAAGACAATAATTAAAACAAATAAGAAATAACAGGAATCAATTCAAGTACAATTTAAATATTATTAGGATTTAAGTAAATTATTAAAAAGTTAATAAAATTACCGGAAATTAAGTAAGCATATACAAATTGTTAAAAAAATACAAAAAAGAACCATTATACCTCTGGTAATCCTAAGGTTCCCTTATTATCATAAGGCGACAATCCCTGAGCACATTCTAAAGACATGCTGTAATTACTGAACGTAATCTATAAACAATTTTCAGATATGTCAGTTTTTAATAAAATTGCAAAAAGTTCTAATTTTTAAAACATTACAATTAAAATGAAGTTATCGTCCTTTAGTCAAAAGAGGTTGGACTGTAAAAAGCCATGTACAAAATCATACATGTGTGTAAAAAAAAACACAAAAATAATCAAGATACATTAAAAGTTGTGTATATTATTATGGTACAAATGCATAAAATACAAACACCTACCCACATCAGTATCGCCAGACATGTCATAATTAAAATTCGTATGAAAAAATAAATGCATTGTATCGGGGGATTATCTATATAATATAATTATTAAAAAAAAGAAATCACGTACGTGCAATGTTAACAATAGAACAAATTTCAGTGTTTTATTATTATATTTAATTTAGATATACGAAAATAAAATTTTAAATGTTGCGTATTTAGACTTTTCCTGATATGGCTACACTGTAAATAGGGTGTACTAATATTTTGTAACGCGTCTGTACTATCATAATTAATTAAAATGAATAATTCAAATTAATGTAAAATGTCTCATAATCTATCATTTAAACTTGATGTAATAAATCCGCAAATTAACGAAGTTGACGGACGTCCGTTTATGGTTTTTTATAATTCGGCATTTAATCAAGCTAAAACAGGTTATTTAATTTTCGTATTAGTGTAGAGGCTTAACCCTTTTAGTTTCACGCATTATGAATTTTTTGCACAAAATTATACATTTTGGTTTCTGAAATAATAATAAAAAAAAAAAAAAAACAATAATAATTCAAAGAGGGAAATATAATGTTTTTTGCATAGTATCGCTTTTTAAATGACTAGATAGTTTTTAATGAGTTTTATAAATATATTTCTAGAATTGAAACTATTGATATCAACCAAGTGTCTCTTGTTATAAATATATAGTTAAAAGTTTATATGTCGTATAGAGGACATTGTGACTGAAAGGTTTAAATTTCTGATTGAAATTATTATTTTTTATACATTGAGATATTTTTTCTTGAAATATAAACATATCCTAAATTTTTACGTTGTACTTTTACTAAATAGTTTGGTCGTCTTAAAAATGGCGCCGTACAACTAGTAGATATACGAAAATCATCAGTTTAACTTCGCGTCGCAAAATATTAGTGTAATAACATAAAACACAGCTGTAAGATAGCATATTTAAAAGTTCTTTTTTATTTTACGATTGAGTTTCACTTTTTAAGATTTATATAAAGATTAGTTATTTACGTTGACATTTTTTAAACGTATTTATAAAGCAATATTAAAAATGTTTAACTTTATTATTTTGATGACGAAATCGTCAAGTGTAGATTTTCTTTAATTAATTCGGCTGTTTATAACTTAGGACGCAATCAAGTTATAAAGCAGCATAATCGTCGTAACGATACCATTAGCTATGCTTGTTACGATGGCCATTATTATTATGATGATGAGCAGATTGAAGAGAGTGATGAAGATTCGGGAGAAGACAACGATCTGCTTCCTGATTTGTTAATAACTGGCGGAAACAATACGCCGTATACAACATTATGTCATGTTCCTAGGTGCGCGAAATTAGCTTGATATTGCAAGTGTATATGTAAATATTTATTCAGTATTGCGCTGTACGCACTTCGTCCTGGATTTACGAGATACATATTTATTTAATACTAATTCTTATTTATTCGAATATTTTCTCCCTAAATCAACGTAGCTTTAATTCTAGGTGACGCGAACGTCTATTTATGTATTTATTTTTTAACGTATGCGAGGATGTGCGCGATGTAGCTATATGACAACGCTGGAATAATAAGTTACGATTTTCTATGAAAAAGTACACATAAATGAAAAACATTTTTATTTTTACATTAAGCGGCGTCATTTTCTAAATAATAGTTTTGTAAGTTCTACATACACACTGCGCATTCGTCTAGTACTAGTATGCTAATTAACAAAACACGAAATACATAAACCAACATTACAGTTTATGCATTTTGTTCGGATAATTCAAGAAAACGATTTAACGTTGACACCTTTTTTTTCGAAACAACTGCTACAAAATAACCAGTCTATCTTAATGTGTTACCGGCGAATTGAAGTCTAAACTATTTGGCTTGCCAAACTGTATGAGATAAGTAACTGCAAGCTCACGTCGAAATTGTAATTTCATGAAGTTTTTGTTCGCACTCTTCTGATAGTGTTGTTAAACGTTGTATACTGCAACATCTAATAGCTAGGTAAATATTGGGCAATACCAGTTTCTCCGTCTAATTTCAATCCTGTGTTAACCAATACCTTCACCATGCGGTTAACACCTCTTAAATGAGCGCTATATTTTTAGATAACATAATGGTTGTTTGACTTTCGTCTTTTTCGTTTCCCTACAATAGAGCGATTTGCTGGTTGAACACTGCATGTATATTAGATAACCATTGCGCAGTCTTTTCATCGCACAACAAGCGTGTCATCATACTCACCGAGACTGTAATATATAAACAGCCACAACACAGTTTTTTTTTTAATTTTTTTTTTTTGTTTAAATACGAAACAGTTTATCGGAATATTCCCTATTGTTTCAGTGTGCCTTTCATATCTCGAAGCCTCAGCTTATGAAGCAAATTGAAGCGTTTTTCTTGATAAAACTAGAACTAAAATAAATCCATAATCTGTAACTAAACATCACGCCTTATTATCAAAACGTTCTGGTTTACCACGTAAAATCTGTTAATCATGGCTTCGTCATGTGATAATCATATGGAACGAATTTAATAGCAAAATTTCTTTGTAATATACTTATTAATGACCGTATCTTATGTATCTTATCTGGTGCATCTAATTGAGTATTGTCTGCGAAATGAAAATGCACCCAAAACCATTTTATTTATTCGTATCATTTTATAACGTTTACCAGGAATATTCCTGACATTCATAAAGTACTTCATCTCGTATCATATCAGGTAATTTTTTTTTCCGTTTTTCGAACGCATGTTGTAAATATAATAAGGTATTAATTTGAATTTGTTTTCTCATTTTAAAATGTAATATTATTAATTAAATTTAAAATTTTCCTACATATAAAAATTTAATGTCGAATCTCTCTAATGGTTAAAGAGACTTAACTTTAAAAATGTGGAATGTAGTGATTTTTAAAAATAAAACAGAAAAAAGGAATTAAAATCGCTCGAGTTTTTTCAACGAAAAATTACAAAGCCTTTCGACTGTTAAGATATTATCAAGTGAACATAAAAAATAAATAAAATTCATAAAAAATATACAATTTAAAAAAAAACGAATATACAATTTTTAAAAATTTAAAAAAGTGAAAAAACAGTATTTATAAAATAATTCGAATATTCTAAACATGGCAATCGAAAAGTTGAGTGATTTTTTAGAAAAACTTAGTTCGATGTTGCCTGAAAAATAAATAAAAAAATAAACTATTGAAAATAATTAAATGCGTTTACTTTTAATTTTTTTTTTCACTATAAATTGTTTGTCAGATTTATGTTGTTAATGTAAAGTATTATTTTTAGGTTCTTTTTTTTTCATTTTAAAATATAAAGTATTATTACTAATTTGTTCTTTCTTCTTAAGATGAAATTTTATTACTTAAATTTGAAATTTTCGTGTATAAAAAATTTAACGTGCAATCTCTTTAATGACTAAAATGACTTACTTTCACCTCGCCCGAAAAATAATAAGAAAACAAAAAACGAATAACGAAAAATATTGAAAAATAATTAAATGCCTTAACTTTTAAATGTTGTCTTTTCTAACTATGACCTCTATCTAGATCGGAAATATTATTTAGGTTTTTTTATAATACGATGTTAACTTGTTACAGAGAGCTGATTGGATATGTACTTGGCACGTATAAGCACAATCGCTATCGGATAGAAGGCGAATGTAATTGCAAAATCGTCATGCGTGATTACGATCGTACTGAAAATCTCGGTATCGTGACATATACGTTTTTTTTTTTTTATTGTTTTAACTTTTGAAATTATTTAAATCGTGTTTAGTTGATTATAACGCGCGTTTCTTAATTACACGCGCTACATCTGTGCACAAATATTGTGTTTAAAAATCAGAAATCTTCAAATTACTCGCTATTTTTATAAACTCATTTTTTCGACATTCAACTTTATTTCAGCATGTACCTTCTGGTTATTGAGCACATAATCGACGAAACCGTTTTATCTATAAATGTTCAGAAAATGACACGCGGTTAAATTATTTGCCAATACTTTGTACCATTTTTTCTTCGTTATAACGGAATGAGTAATATTTCGTTTGCTGAAAGTTAGGACACTTTTTTCTTTTATTTAGAATACGTAATAATTCATTTTTATAAATGGCTTCAAATAAAATAATCGAGCATTGCGACATTAACAATCGTGAATATATATTAGTAAATGTAATCCTATAGATGAATTATTAGATTAACTGTTAAATAATTTGAAGAATGTGCTATGTAGTGATTTTCATTAAAATTGACAAAAAAGAAGTTAAAATCGCTAAAAGTTTTTTCTTTATGAAAAATTACAATGTTTTTCGGATGTTAGGCCATTATCGGGTGAATATTTAAAAAGATAAAAAAAAAATGAAGAAATATCAATTTTAAGATTACAGTTCACAAAAAAAAAAGAAATTCAGCAAAATGAAGAACAGCATTAATAAAACAATCTGACAGTATTTTTATTAAAATAAACAATAAAAATAAAGCTAAAATCACTAAAAGTTTTTCCTTTACGAATAATCACAGAGCTTTTCGGTTGTTAGGCCATTATCAAGTGAATTTGTCAGTAGTTTACAATCTCGTAAATTTAAAACAAAACTCGAAAGACTACCGTTTTTTTGAGTTAGTATAAAAACTATTTATATAATTTTTCGAACAAGCAGAAAAGTTATATATATATATATATATGTGTGTGTGTGTGTGTGTGTATTAGACATAATGGAGTTATTGAAATATTAAATGAATTGCCTGTAAATAATCATTATTTTTACTTAGAAGTCCGCAGTAACTCAGTTCAGTCGGTAATTCGCGCCTGTCAAGAAATCCATTTCCTTATGTCGCGTGTAAGGGCGAGGGAGAATGTTAGTCATTTCTTGTCGTTCCCGGTGAACGGTAATAAAGCTTTCGAAAGAAGGTATCGTCGTTTCGTGGTAAGGCTCGCTTTTTCTTTTTTCATTGTTATTAAACCAGAATTTTAAATGTTCTACACTAGCAACAATTTTGTACTGAACACAGCCTTCAAATACTTCATTCGCCACTAACAGAAGTGGAACTGGTGCCTTCTTGCTATCAAACCTAATTTTAACTCTCTCATGATCATCTATTCGAACGTACCAATGCCCCTGTTTTTGTCCCTTTTGTTTACTCCCAAACTCCTCTATTATTTGACGTATTTCACTATCCTGCCCTATATTCTATCCTTACCGATCTCATATTCATCCCCGTACCTTATCTGGTTTCCTGTCTAACAGTTCTTCAACTATTCCCTCAATTATACAACTCCTTTCCTCTTCCAACCTCATTTATTTGACTGTTAAATTATCAGCACCGTAATAGCCTCGGTAGTTATACACGAATATAAAATATATATACATATATATATATATATATATATATATATATATACATATACATATATACATATATATATATAATTAAAAAAATCGTTTGTTCTCTTTCTGTTATACCCTTATGTTTGATCACTTTTTTCTTGTGTAGAATTTTCAAATATAATCATATACTAACACACACTCGCACACAATTATTGGTACATGTTGAGATTATTAAACTAGATACAGAATCGTCCGAAACAACGAACACTTCGTAGATGTTTGTTCGTTTGTTCTAAGTTATATATTTAGTTATTACTGTAATATTTATATTCTCGTTAGATTGCTAGTGGACAAAAAATTAATTTTCTTCTACGAATACTCTAAATAATATTAAACTTATTTTCTAAAAATGTATTTATATATTTTAACCTTTTCAGTCCTACATTATTAAATTTTAACGCAACATTATAAATTTCATACAGGGTACTCGATACAAAATTCCGCTTTATAGCAGATTCTGGATAATTTTCCATTTGTTCGTATACATTGTAACAACCCGTACGATATACATATTATATATATCTACAGATCGTTAGCATATATATATATATATTTACGTTATATACTTAAATATTCAGATATAAATATTAAATATATAACGTTACCGACTTTCTGATTTGCTTTGCTCCTTTGAGGTATGTCCGGGATGCCACATGGGGAAGGCCCATGACCGATTATTAAATAAATAAATAAAAAAAAAAACAAAAAAATAATACGCGTTTATTTCCGATAAAATTTATTTTTATTTTATTTTATTTTTCGCGTAAAAATTATGATTAACTATCCATACATATAGCTATACACATACAAACATACTATTAAATTAATTGCTTTATTCGCGTACAAATTAAAATCACTTATTTTTTATAACAACGGAACTTTTCCTTAACCTGGATGGCTAGGCTTCGCGATCGAAGTCCCAACGGTCCATCCTCACTTCTTCGACCGACGAACGATCCGACTTAACGTGTCTGCTACTTCGACTTACTCTTACTCCACTCAAAAACTGACTAACTTAAACTCAACTGACTAAACTGGCGAACTAAACTTCGACAAAACTCGTCTTTTTATTGCTCTCCAGGACTCCGGAGGCGACACAGGTATTTTATCATTATTATACTTATTATTTCTTTTACTTCTGACGAAATGCCGGTTTCTTTTCAATTTTATTGTTTTCAGACCTTTTCTCAACCTTTATGGTTTTTTGTCTGCTTTCGACGAAAATAGTTGAACTAAGGAAAAGTTCCATGCTCCCTTATATTTTTGAGTTATATACTTATACATATATACATATATAGTCTTATACATAGTTATTAGTACGGCGACCAGCATCAGGTAACATAACATACATATATATATATACTCAACATACTTGCTTTTCTAGGAATTCTATAGATATTAGAAATTTCCTAAATTGACTGTTTTCGGCGGAACTCTCCGATTTCTCTTTTGGGATAGCCAATCAGAAAATTCGGAGCTGTTTCTTTTGGTCTTCGACCAAAATGCCGACTGAGCCTATTTTATGAGCTATATTTACCTCTTTTTATCTGCTCTTGCCATGTCAATTCTTAATTTATTATATATATATCCTTTCGGCACTTTTTCTATACTAACTTTGATGAATCTTTTACAACTCTGATCTTACCGGCGCCAGTGTGCTTTCCCCAATACATATATATCTATACTTATATCACTCTAGCTTCATTCTATTTCTTTTTTATTATATTTCCTTTTTATTATATTTCCTTTGAGAAAGTCACGTTCGCGACGCCGACCGTATGTACATACACACATACATATATAAGTCCACTATTTCTTTTTCTCATAATTCACCTTCACGTACATATTATTAAATTTAAACTTCCAAATATACATTTTAATTCTAATTTCAATTTATCAGCTTTAATCGCTCACTAATACTAATAATGTAACAAGCATGGTTGTTACAACATATTTTTAGAATTGAGACATTTCGCGCGAATCAGAAAGTATGCAATTGTATTAGTATTAAAATTTCATACACCATAAATGGAACTGCATGAGTGAAATGTTTAAAGAAGTAACTCAAAATTATTTGCTCTCTAAACCATTATATATATATATATATATATATATATATATATATATATATATATATATATATATATATATATATTAAAATGCTTGAAGTTTTATAATCGATATATTATAAAATTTACAATACTACGATTTAGCTATTATTTATAATGTGTCTTTCAATTATAAATATTTAGAAACTTCATTATGATGAGATTTATAATTAAAAATTAAAAATTACGTACATGAAAATATCAATTTTCGACGATTCTTCTTATTATTTTGAATTCGTTTAATTTTTTTCGATTTTCCAAATTTCACGGGTTCAAACGCTTAAGAATCAGAAGTTTAACGAACTTTGAAATAGGATTTTGCAAGAAGTTGATATACTTGAAAATTAAATAAAAATTTATTTGTACCGTGTTACTACATATTACAAGATACCTCGTATATACTCATTATTATTATTATTTAATAAAAAATAAATAAATAAAGTATTTATAAAGAAATATTTTATTTTATATTAAACTATTATATATTTATTAATAAATTAATTATAAAAAATAATAATTTAATAAAAAAATTTACTTGACCGGATTTGTAATTACTGCCCAACCATCCTTCTTCATTAAATTGTAACTGTCTTGATCAAGAAAATAACAACTGAACTTTGTAACTGAAAAACTAGAACTCTCTCGAAAATAAATAACCATCCATTTTTATACATTTTTCTTAAGCGTTGTTAAACAAAAATTACTGAATTTTCTTCATTATTTACTGGCTGTAATTTATTTTTACTGGCTGTATTAATTAAAATTATTTGGTCAAACTAATTTACTGTTTTTTTTTCCACTGACTAACCAAAATTAATTTTAACTATTGTATAATAATAGTTTATCTACTACAAATCCGGTTTGGTTATATTATAATAATTTTAATATATTTTACTTTAATTAAATAAATAATTATATATATATTTTGTTTTATCATATTAATTAAATTAAATATTAGTTTTCCACCATCAATATAATAAATTTAGATTTATTATAACATGAACATACGACGATCGTCGTAATATATATATATATAATCAAAACAGTGTCAACTAGTTTCATCATCAAAACTAAAAAAATTTAAAATATGTATCACCGAGTAAGGCGTTACAGAAATTCTTTTTGATATAAGTTAATATATACATTATTTCGTTGGCGTGTATTCAACATTAGTGTAGCGTAAAAAAAAATAACTGAACTTTCAGGCGTTGAAAAGGTCAGAATGAAAATGTAAAATATCTGGGTATACACCTTGACAAACGTTTAACTTGGAGCAAGCATATAATAACAAAGAGAAACCAATTAAATGTTAAGTTAAAGCGAGTATATTGGCTGCTAGGCAGCAGATCGAGAGTATCTCTTGAAAACAAGTTGCTACTATATAAACAAGTGTTGAATCCGGTTTGGCAGTATGTCTGTCAATGATGGGACTGTGCCAGCAAAAGCGATACTTCAATAATACAATGAATGCAAAATAAGATATTACGCGTAATTACTAATGCTCCATGGTATATAACCAACGTCGCAATTCACGAAGATCTTAGAATAAAATTGTTTTAAGATGAAATAACTGAGGTTTCACGGAGATATGCTGCCAGATTGGAAAGCCATCCAAATAATACGACGAAGGAATTGTTAAATGGCTAAAACGAAGCCCGTAGGCTTAAAAGAAAACGTTTTCAAGATCTCGTATGAATATATATATATATATGTGTGTGTCAATTATGGGTGTGTGTTTACATGTTGATATGAATGTAATGTATACGTGTATTTTGATTGTATGGATGTTACGTAAATAATTAGTTCGTTTCACTAGATAGAGGGTAGCTTATTCGTGATATTTTAACTTAAATTACACCTGAAAAAGTTGCAATATTATAATTACCTTATTGTTGTCGTGTGATTATAACCTGAAATTTGACAAATTTACACGGTTTACTGAATGGAAATTTTTCTAAAACAATTTTAAACGCGAATAAAATTTAAATGATTAAAAATTTCTCGGATTTCAAAATATAAGTGTCGAGAGTTTAGACGTGTTTAGAAATCGACGAAAATTTTAGAAAGCGGAACTTGAAATAGATTATATCGAATGTAGTTTATTCATTAATAGATATATATATATAACGTGCAGGCCCGGATTAATGCTTTCAGAGATTCGGGACTAATTACATATCGGGGAGGGGGGGGAACTTTAAAAAGAAAAAAATCAAAATCTGTCGAAATACTAAAAAATTAAAAGTAAATAGTGTAATTATTATTAGGATTCGGATTGAATAAATCTAAGAAGAAGTTTCACATAATGTTATACTTAATAATAATAATAATAATAACAATAATACTTTTTAGGGCTACGTGGGTTTTTTACGGTTTTTGTGCTTATGGTTTTTGGATTAATGGCGAGTTGGGTTATGTTCAATGATTTTGGCATTATTACGAGTTATGTGGATTTAACGTCTTTGAGTTATATAGAGCTTTTAGATTTTTTCGATTTTGTTTAAATTTCGATGCAAAAAAAAAAAGCTTCTCAACGTGACGAGACTCCGGTTTGCATGGGTCCCCAGGGCTGCAGCCGCCAGTAGTTCCTCTGTTAAACTTGGTATAATTACGTGCGCGTAAATTAAAATGTACACAATATGTTTACCGTTATTCTGTTTACTCTTTGGTAATATTACGCTGTAATTTTTAATTATTCTACGTATGTAGTTGAACGCGTAAATATAAATCGATTTGAAACGGATATCGTTACGTACGGACTAAAAGAAATATGTACGGCTATTGTCTTTTACTCTGAAATTGTAATAGTTCTTAAACTAAAACTGTATGGCGGAATATGTTTGAACCTATTTGAAATTATATTCATCGCGGTCGTTTTACAAGCGAACGTTCGTTTTTCATATTTGTTTATATAAATAATTCGATCTTGATATGTTTTTACGTATAAAATTTAATAATTACAATTAAAGTACCCATATCATCTCGCTTCATTACGCTATTTTTGAAACAATAATTAATGTCGTTTATTCTTAAGTAAAAAAGTAAAAAAAAAAAATTTGATTCAATAATAACGTGCCATGGTCTTGCGATCTACATGTAGACTTCTACTTCTTTTACGTCGTATCCGACAAAATTTTCTCTGCCAACTCTGTACATGTCTTATCGTACCACCGACACATATCAGCTCTCCGTGATATTTTTCTCCTCCTTAGCTCCCGATGTCGTTCGATGATGACATTTAATACGAGTTGGAATAAATAATACATTTCTACGTGTCCATTTATGCGACCGTATAATTTTAATTTTCTCGAGCGTACACTACAAATCAACAATACCATATAACGATTGGTTGATTTGTTTGTTTAAAAGGACATAGTAGGAAAATCTTGCGGTGTTAATAGACGACTTTTTCAACCATATGAAAAATTACATATAACCGTTGCATTGTTAGTATTGTGCGATCAGGTAGAAATGGATAGCGCTATTCACGCGATGGAACTATTAATGAACGACGCAATCGGGTACGTATTATTTTTTTAATATGTTTTTACTTAATTATTACATGTATCTGTTTGTATTTTATTCATTTTTATTACGATTTTTTTTTTTGGGGGGGGGGGGATATTTCACCTCCCCACAAATACAAATCCGAGTGCGGCATTGTATATATATATATAATTAAATAAAATGCATTGTTATCTTATAATTTCAGGACTATTAAAGTTTCTAAATAAAATTTAATAAATAAAGGTTATTTTAAAAAACTAGTATATATATATATATATATATATGTGTGTGTGTGTGTGTGTGTGGTTTTAACGTGATCGGTTTATAGAAATGATGTATGCAGGACGTTATTATTATTGTTATTGTTATTATTAATTATTATTACTATTCAGGCATATTATTTAAGAATCAATTTATATACATGTTTATTATACAATACTGCTTCTTAGGTGAACTGTAGATAATTTTCGATGTATTTATACGAAATATTTTAAAAATTGCGACATTTTACATCAATCGGTAAATAAAAAATTTATGTTAACATTAAAATTTCGTGTATCATATAACGGAAATCTCGACTGAAATCAACCGGTAAATAAAAAATTTATGTTAACATTAAAATTTCGTGTATCATATAACGGAAATCTCGACTGAAATCAACCGGTAAATAAAAAATTTATGTTAACATTAAAATTTCGTGTATCATATAACAGAAATCTCGACTGAAATCAACCGGTAAATAAAAAATTTATGTTAACATTAAAATTTCGTGTATCATATAACGGAAATCTCGACTGAAATCAACCGGTAAATAAAAAATTTATGTTAACATTAAAATTTCGTGTATCATATAACGGAAATCTCGACTGAAATCAACCGGTAAATAAAAAATTTATGTTAACATTAAAATTTCGTGTATCATATAACGGAAATCTCGACTGAAATCAACCGGTAAATAAAAAATTTATGTTAACATTAAAATTTCGTGTATCATATAACGGAAATCTCGACTGAAATCAACTGGTAAATAAAAAATTTATGTTAACATTAAAATTTCGTGTATCATATAACGGAAATCTCGACTGAAATCAACCGGTAAATAAAAAATTTATGTTAACATTAAAATTTCGTGTATCATATAACGGAAATCTCGACTGAAATCAACCGGTAAATAAAAAATTTATATTAACATTAAAATTTCGTGTATCATATAACGGAAATCTCGACTGAAAGAGTTATAAGACGTCTGAAACGTTGTTAGTTCTTATTTCGTCCAAAATTCGACGCATTTTTATATTCGTGTCGGTTTAACTGTTCGCTTAAAAAGAAAATAAAAAATCTAAACAACGAAATTAAATAATTCGTAGAAGTACGCGATCGATACTAATGAACGCGTATAATTTTATTATTATTATTATTATTATTATTTTATTTTCAATTGGTAGATTTCTCTTAAAAAGAAATCCGATAAAAGTTCGCTTGAGTGGTTTGGAGTGCACAAATCAAAATCCTAAAGCTGCCACTGTTCTATATGGAAAAGTTCGTCCGTCAAGCGGCGAAAATTTATTGAAACGAGCAGCGGACATCATATGTAAACGTTTTGTAAAGACTGGTAAGTTTAAATCATTTTGTCAAACAAAATAAAATTATCGTCACAATGTTTCCGACTGACTACTAACTGGTCATTATCATCAGTGAGTCGTGTTACCCCATGCATGGGTATCGTGACCGTGATCTGTCACACTGCTGACCAGGCTGCACCAAAAAATACGGTCACGTGCGATATTTACACAATCGTGAAAAGTACGGCCAGTTGTCCTGCAAATCGCATCTAACCATCTGCGATCTCTTCTACCAGCCACTACACCTTGAACGAACAGCGCCCACATATTTTCGGCTCTAACTACGTGACCAAAAAATCTGTAGTATACCGCTGAGAATGATCGATTTTAATCTTTTCGGGTTATCAATGTCGTCCAATAGGGAAGCACTGGTTCTCCTAGCTGTGTATGAGACACCTTGTAGACCGCGTTTATTGAATATACATACATATATATATATATATATATATATATATATATATATATATATATATATATATATATATATATATATATATATAAATTTGATCTTATTGCATCACCGAGGAATCACTACGGAAATAATTAATTTTTAGTTGTTTACCAAACTTTTGTATAGTAACGAAACTTGCTATTAAAAGCATATCTCATCCTCCGCAATACATCTTGAAAATAAAAGACGTAAATACGGTACTTACGAATTATATTTGACAAACATAGTCGACTAGTTTTCAATAACATCGTGTCAGGACTAAGTGATAAGTATAAATACCCAAAACGTTACGATAAAGAAAGAAAATTGAGTTTTCCCGGTATTTGTTTAGTTGATCACCTTGAGAGAAAAGTTTGAAATCAATTTCTTCCGCTCATTTTTATCAATTCCGCTAGTATATTATCAGCACCAGGCGCTTTATTATTCCTTAGCATCTTCACTGCTTTATCAAATTCATCTTCGGACAACTGAACTAATTGTATCTTTTCCATCGAGTGTTTTCACTTTAATTGGGAATCGTGATTTTATATATATATATATATATATATATATATATATATATATAAATTATCGGAAGTAGTCGGACGTGTAGCGCAGTTAAAATGCAATTGGGAAGGTCATGTAGCAAGAAGAAACGATGACAGGTGACGAAGCGAATAACAGAATGGCTTCTAAGAGAAAGACGCAGAAGTCGCGGTCGGCCGGATACAAGATGGCAGGACGATATACAGAAATCAGCCGGTTTAAAATGTATAAACGAGGCCCGTGGTCGCTACAGATGGAAAGAAAAGGGGAACGCTTACATTCAGCAGTGGATTAATATAAACGCATCGTGATTGTGATATATATATAAACTCTGTCGGATAAGATCAAATTCTAGCAGAAGCTTTGAGAGAAATTGTACGGGAATAATTTTCAAGTATTAGATGCAATACGTAAAGATTTTTTGAAGAATGTGGAATGTGGTGATTTTTATTGAAATAAACAACAAAAAAGAAGTTAAAATCACTAAAAGGTTTTTTTTTAGTGACAAATCACAAAAAGATTTTCGGCTGTTAGGCCATTATCAAGCGAATATTTAAAATGACATAACTCCGCATAATCTGATTTTTCTGCTGAAAGAACTTTATGAAAAACTACCAAATTAGGATAGGCGAAACATACACGAACGAATTTCTGATTAAAAAAAGACGTTAGCCAAGGATGTGTACTGTCGTCTTTTCTCTTCAGTATATATACTGAATATGTAATTGAAGAAAACACTAGACGGATGGTACACGTTTAAAATCAGCAACTGTCGAAAAAATTGTGGCTATAGATCGCGTAAGAAATTCCAAATATAGAATGATAACATTGATGACTGTAAAGTGTTAGACAAATGCAATTATTTAGTTTCCCTTATCGTAAATAACGGACGGTGCGAAGAACGTCTGACACTGGACAAGATATGCGATAACGAAATTAACTAACATCCGGGAAAGCACTGCACTTAGCAAACGAAATAATGTAAAATTGATAATTTTTCCAATAGCGATGTACGGTTCAAAGAACGTACAGAATGTCAGGCCAATTGATGCGTTTGAAGTGTGGGTTTATAGAATAGCGCTTAAAATACGTGGGACAACACACCGAAAAAATGCGCCGATATTGGATGGTCTGAAAATCGAAGTCCGCCTATTAAACAGGAATGCGGTAAACATTTTTGACACATAATAAGGAAAACAGGCTCACGCGTGCATACTATACTATAGGGAATACGAGGAGCATATAGAAACCGAGGAAAGTGCCTTTTTCGTTGGACGAATGGAATAAAACAAAAAACTGGACTCACACTTGTTGTAGCTACGAGAAAGGCAGCATGTCGGAAGAAAAAGTGGTCCACACGGTTTCATGTTGATGTCGCATAATGTTAATACCTTCGCGGTATAAAGGACATAGAATATATATTATTCCAGCTAATGGCTTGTATTTTTTCCATTTTTTCCTATCGTTATTTTACTGTCATTTTCTTTATTATTTCTTTAGTTTATTCGGTTGTATTTAGCTGCTTTAAGGATACTTAGCATATGTTTATGTATATATAAATTCTTTATGATTTACAGAATTTTTAATTGAAATAAATATATTGATTGATTGATTGTATATATATATATATATATATATATATATATATATATGCACTCGTTCGGTTGAAATAGTCATTAAGTGTCGTCTAGGAATAATCGTGATTTAATAATTTATTTCAGGTTTAATGAATGATTTAGCTGAAAATATTAAAGATGTTAAAATACACGTTGAAGTAATGAATACCTGGTTCTTGCAGAAAGACGAACCTATTTTTACAGATAATCGCTATGGAGGTCGATGGAATGAACGAAAGAGAAATACGTTTAATGCTACATCCATATTAAAGGTAAAAATAATTACAAACATTAATAATTACTATAACTGAACGCGAATTTATTATATAAAAATACCGTGTCATTAACGATAGATTAAAATCATACTTATTAAATGATATATCGCGGTAGTAGACAGGATTCATATCTGGTAAAGGCGCATCGTGGAACTAACGCGAGAAAATTCATAGAAAAACCGGAGGAATTTAATGTAACAACGTACGCGTGCTTTGAACATTTCTACGAAGCATTTGATTCTATTAGACGGACGAAGCTGTGGAATATTTTGCGAAAACTATGGAGAAACATTCAAACATCTGCGATGTCTCACACAGGCGTTTACACGAAGACAACTCGGTCATAGTTCGAACAAATTACATAACGTCCGACAGAAAAAGACATAAGGCAACGTATTCCGTCACCTCTGTCGTTTAATATATACATCATTAAGTGTCATCTCCGTACCGGAGACAGGTGACTACTTACCTAAACATATTTTGTTGTACAATGTAAGTTGCGTACAAGGCAATCGTGAAGCTAGCGCGAATAGACACGTATACACACTCGGAAGCCCTGGCTGTAATCGCTTTGTTGTCACGACACAATGTAGTACTCCGTGTTTTTGTAGTGTACTATTATTGTTACACTAGTGCCACTGCCTTTCAGGCGATAATAATATTAAAATTATTTATATTTTTGTTTTTTGACGATAATTTTATTCGAATACCTTCCGTATAGAAGTCCGTGCTCTGGCCACTAGGTGGAAGAACGGATTCTCTATAGGAGAGAGAATAATTAACAGCCTCGCGTATATGTTATATAAACAGTTCGAAATATACACCGGAAGCTATTGTACAGAAAATACAAGACGGCTGTAGAGAATCTGAACTACACGTATAAATGGAAGAAAAGCAAAAAAGATTAATAAACAATGACGAAAACGGAAAATCTAAATAAGTTGACTGCTACGAAGTAGTTAATAGTTTCGCGTACCTGGGATCAGTGATTACAACGCTGGAAGTTGGGGTGCTAATCGCAGATTTGACACTCGTATTGACAGATGTACGAGTCGCCTAACAATGAACAGGAAATTAAATTTTGCGCATATAAAACTCGAACGCTAGCCCATTGTGTAGGCGAAAAAAAAAATGTATATACGTTCGGCCACGAACAAACGAGGATGGTAAAGTTTTGAACAATTTCAAGGAATTGAATTGAAACGCGAAGCATTTTATTACACGATTAACTTTGCCGATGTATACATTTTTAAATTCGAATTCGGTCCTAATTATTGTTTCGTCTATACGCAGAAATTTGGTAATTACGATTTCGGAGAATTTACTATAAATGCGTTGCATCTTTCATGTCCGTATTTTACCAATAAATCCGATGGCTATTACGAGGCGACAAATGTAGTTTACTTTACTTAATTACCCTACGTACTTACGGCTGATACTACGATTGAAATGAAAACTAGTCTATAGTTATCGCGTAAGTATTAACAACGTAACTAAGTAATTATTTTAAAACGTATAATTCGTAATTTTTTCTGCTTTATTTAAATTCGTCGCATTTTGTTATTATTATTATTATTATTATTATTATGATTATTATTAAAAATCTACGCGAAAATACAAAAATCGGAAATAGTTTATTTATTAGTCATTCGTGGAATACGATCCTAAATTTAGATTAAATTATTTCCAGTACGCTTTCTCGTAGCGCAAAATTAACATAATTAACAAATGACCTACAGTTAGATAAGTTTAAACGGTTAATCATCATTATTAATTAATTCATCATCGAGACTATATTTAACTTATTTACAAACACTTGAGAGGAAGTAATTTTAAAACGCTTCGGATATGAACCGAAGCTATCGTGACTAGTTAAGATTCGACTTATATAAAAATTTAACTTTAATAAATTCTTTAATTTAATTCGTTTCCGAATATCTTTTAATAAAATTTATACGTTAACTCTGACCGTCCTGTCTCGCAATATATTTAAAGTTATCTCGTTGCAATGAGACTTTTAAAATTCGTAATATTAACATTTATTATCATATTTTAAATTTACGTTAAATTTATCTAAAATATAATAGCGAATTATAAACGATAATTTGAACATTTTAAATTCTGTTAACAACGCATCTCGGCACATACTTAAATCAGCCCGAATATTCCAGTAAGAACTGGAGCTGCCGCTGTGGACACGGTTCTATATAGAGAATCAACACTAGGCAGCATTTTTTTTTTTTTTTTTAATTTTCGAATTTTGTTCATAATAGAAACGCTTATATGATATTTATATATATATATATATATATATATATATGATGGAACAGTAATTGAAAATAGATCGTATAACAGCTTATAAACAATAACTCTATTATTACAATTAAAATTATTAATTAAGTTATTTATTGTTATTATTATTATTATTCATACGAATGAGCAGCATAGATCATGTGATTGCATTGAAGGATTCAGCTACAAGGCGTTAGTCTCTTAATTGTTCTCAATAGTTATAAGTCTCTCTCCGATTAGTTATAAGTTTTTGTTTTTGAATAGTTATAAGTTTCTCTTTCCGATTAGTTATACATTTTTTGTTCTGAATATAAGTTTTTATTTCCGCTTAGTTATAAGTTTTAAAAAATATACCTAATTGCTCGTTTAACTAAAATAAAAATACAGGAGAACTATCAACAAAACCTGCATATTGATCATAAAGCTACCTATATATAAATTTATAAATATTTAAATTAATAGGATAAACATTATTTTTGACATGTATTATTTATATATATATATATATATATATATATATATATATATATATATATATATATATACAAAGAACAACAAAATTTGTACAAAATGCCAGCTGTATAATAGCGTGTGTTTAATTATTTTGTGTTTGTACCGTTTATATTTTAGTTGCAAACTTGTACTCGTGTTATCCCCTATGTCGTTTATAAATGAATACACTGCAGGCACAGCTATCAAAAAAAAAAAAAAAAAATTTTTTGTTTGACAACAACGCATATATATGGCAATGCCTCTTGTGAATGTGTTCGATCTTTACATTAAACGGAAGATACAGAATTGTTTTCCAGCGCATATTTTAGTATTTTAATTGTTCTTATTATAGTTTCGGTAGATTACATCGGATATAGCTTAGAGATGCGTGAGTTTTATCGCGAGCATATTCAACGTGTTTAGTAAATGTGAGACCTCGATCCGGTATTACGCCTAAATATCCTAATATCGTTTTTCCGAACCAAAGATGTGGTGTTGTTCACTATCGCAGGTGATAAGAAATGCGGTATTTTTTTCGTGAATAGAATAGATATCGAGTTTTATCGGAATTTATTTTAATTCTCCATTTATTAAAATACGAATTTAATTTAATAAAACCCCGAGTTAGTCTTTTTTGTATAGTGCCAATTCGGTACTATGCGCAGTATATAGCGGTATACACAATATAATATTGACGGTGTTTGTAATGTAAACTCCCATGTATTTCCAGATTTTCCGTTGACTGTGTTTAAAGATGCGATTCTTTCTTTGCGGAATAAATCCTCGTTCTGTTTTGGCAAAACATCGATTCTAATTATAAAAATATTAACTTTTCCCCACAATCGTTGATTTGTTCAAACGAAAATCACACTTCCATCGGATATTAAAGTTAGCTATCTCTTAACGCCGGTATACAAAATAGGCGATAAATCGGACATTTAAAATTATGGGTCAGTATGCATTCTTTCGACTTTCTCTGTAATATTTGGGAAGCGTATATGAAAAATATCATGCTACAGTTTCATGTTGACTGTAAATTTTTCCGTGTTAATCAGTACGGGTTTTTGCCAGGCAAAGAATAATCACGTATCATCGTGTATTACTTAGAAGACGGTCGCTCCGTAGTTGCTATATATTTTGATCTGCGGAAAGCGTTTGACATTTTAGGTCATCGCATTTTACTAGAAAAACTATATGCGTGTTGATTTAGGGATATAGTGCGTCTCTGGTTCCAGTCTTATCTCGAAGATAGAAAGTATGTAACTGAAATAGGGGAAGTACTTAGTGAAGGCGGTAGTCTGATGTTCGCGTACGCCAACGGGGGCCGTATTTAATTTTTTATCTGTAAATTGGGTGTATCAAACAGGATTTTTAGTTACGCCGATGATACGGTAATAATTCCCATTTTCTATGATATTTTACAAAATCTGAACGTAAGCGAGCGTTGTTGTTTGAAAATGGTTGATTAAAATAATCGATTAGTTATATACATCACGAAGAGACCGAGTATTTTGTATATACTTATCAAGCGTCTAATCTATTTGTGAACATGAAAATATGTCTAGGTAATAGTTATGCGATACAGAAAGCGTATGAAATTAAATATTTAGGGATTACGTTTGATTGCAAATTAACAAAACAGTTGATTTATAATGCTGGCAACATAACCAAAATTGAATTATTTATTTTATTATTTAAACCATATTTCTTTATAGCGAACCATTTGCTTCGTTTGTATATCAACCTGTTACCTATTGTACTCATCGCGGAGGAGCAGCGCAGTACTACCTAAACCTATTCATAGCAGAAAACAGTTTTCAGGGGGTATTTCTAATAAATTCCGTAATAAAACCTAAAGATTATTTCGATTTAGGAAGCGTAAGAGGGAAAACGAAAATCACTGACAATGATAAAGCAAAAATAGCGTGCTTTTAATAAGTTCCATTGCCGCATTCAGGCCATTTAGGCTGTGGCTTATAATTTAATTCGGGAGTCTATAAAAGTAGACTCGATTAATTATGAACGAAAATGGCTTCTTAAGTTTTAAATAAGAGTTAGGTTATAGACAAAAAAAAAAAAAAACAATATTTGATTAGCTTTCGTTTATAATTTAAAAAAGTACAAACGTATTAAGTGGATGTTCGCGCGTATGTGTGTGTAAAATTTTTGATTCAGTTGTTTTAGAATTGTATAATTTAACGCGCGTATATTTCTTCGTTCCTTTGTTTTTCTTCTTTTTGTAATCTAGCTCTAAATGTTTATTTTCAATTGTTATTCTTTTCAATTCTAATCGTTGTACTTTTACTCAGCTCGACTCATTATTTAGTTTGTAAATTACAGTAAAATACCAGTTATTTAAAGTTACTACGTCGAAGTTGCGTTCGTATGATTACATTTTAAAATGTCCGGTGCTCGCGCAATTTATTTACTATCTTTAGTTCCATTTGTTATTTATTACTAATAATTATATTTACAATATTATTATTGTATGTTTTAAAATAAGTACATTCCTAATAGTGTAGCATTCTGCGTAATATTTTAAATAAATTGATTTGAAATTGATACGTGACCTATATATACTGACAATCAATAAGAAAAAAAAACATTTATTCGTTAATATCGAATATATATATATATATATATATATATATATATATATGTAGTTTTTTAAAATCAAATTTAAGAAGAAGCGACCGTACCAACATGACCGGATGCTTAGCAGTCGAACACGTTCTAATATCGTGCATACTACCTCGAAAATTTCGTCCCATTCACTGTATCTCAGTACATACAGCCACTTTCTGACAATACAGAAGAACTTAAAAACACTTTCCAATAATTTCTGAAAGCAATAAACATATATTTCCTTCGTTTGAATAATTAGCCTCGGTGTCTCTAACCTAAGTTCTGATACACGGCACCTAAAGAAAAAAAAAAAAAAAGCATTTATTAATTCTTTTAGTCGTACATCAGAAACTTTTGACACAAAATTATAAATTTTATATAGGTATTTATTATACAATACTGCTTCTTAGGCAAACTGTAGATAATTTTCAATATATTTATATAAATACTTTTAAAATTGAGACATTCCACGTCTGTACTAGAACATATCCCCTCCTCCCATTAAAATGTTATGTACCATATAGTGGACATAGTGACTGAAAAGGCGAATATAAAATTACATATAACAAACATATCGTAGAATATTATAAGATGGATACACCGCGGGGGGAAAAAGACGGGGAACCTACAAGCGGAACAAGTTTTAAAATTCCACTAACGACAAAATTAAATAATAATTTTAAATAATTAAACAACACTTAAAAATCAAAATTGGTGCTATTTATTTATTACATAATGAGTGGTTAAAAAAAAACGACAACCACTTAAATAGACAGAAATTAGAGTATTTTCTGCATGTTCTATAGTAGGAACATTATTTTCATGATGATGGATACGCTTCAAATATTTTATTAAATCGGTGGTTTTACCGTGAAATTTCTTCACGCAAATAATATACCGTATTTTTTCTTCGTTCTTATAACAACATTCCCGATAACTAGATTTTTTCGGTACTCGGTCTCATTCTTGTTTTTATATTAAAAAACGTGTAAATATAATTCGATTAAAATTAATACTAGTTCACTTTTAAAATGTAAACAGGAAAACTAAAAAAAAACACTTTAGAATACTTTATTTAATTATCCCTTCTACAAACAGTGATGTAGTTGAAGCATAAACGCAAGCACGATATAAACTAATTGACAGTTATACTGTAAGTCAAAAGATGAAAGATGATAAATTGATTGAAACGCTACAAGAGCTAATGAATTTTTATTCTCGCGAGTTATCAAACAACTTTATATGTCAGCTTTTGACACTTCAAAATTTAATTCTCGAAAATGTGTCAGAAAACGTATGCCCTTTTTAAATACGCAATAAAAAATTTCCTCTCGAGGTACTTGTACATTGAACTCGAACGTTCGAAAATCCGAAGCTCTAACCAGAATACGGATAGCGAAACGACCTAAGAAGGTGTATAGTAACACTTGTCTATACTAAAACATCTACTCTAACGACGTCACTGTGACATGGCGAGTCGTGCCGCCATTAAATAGACACACACTCTGGAAGAGGGCATTATCTCTTTCAGACAGCTGTAGTATAAAAATTGCATGACGGCGATGGAAATCACAGAAATCGGTATGCACACTTTAACACTGGAAGACAACGGGTTACTACCAATGTACATCCTACGCTAGAAATACATCAAAATAATTACTACTAGCTTAAGTTGGTCGCACGGTCTGGTTAACCACCGGCGTATCGGTTGTAATGATTCCGATAGTGTGAAATGTGAGACCCGAGTGACGATCGATGCTGCAAGAAAATAGACGGGTGATAAATATACGACTGCACTAAAAATACGCAAATTACGTAAGAGTAACTCGATCTCAGTCGAACAATGATGTCAGATATACAACATTAACATCGCAACACAGAACGTACGAACATTAGACATTTTAGAAATTACTGAAACAAGATGGCCGGTAAACGGGATAATTTACATAGTCAATACTGATGAAAATTGCGAATTCGTATACTCCGGGGAGGACACTTACGCACGCGGAGTCTGCATGCTAGCAAGAAAGAATCTTGGAAAATTGACGAACATTACACTAGTTTTAATAAGGCTGAAATCGAAATCTATAATAATTCAAGTACACGCACTAACCGCGAGCATTAATGACGAAAGATAAAAAAAAAAAAATTATGGAGACTTTAAAATCAACGAAACGCGGCCGACATAGTATGCGTACTTGATGAACCCAAAAATAAGTGAAGGAACCGCAGCCCAGTAGTGGGAAAATATTGCTTGGGAGAAAACAAGGAAAGTGTACAACGTTTATCAGATTTCGCTGATAGTTATGCAAGAGACGAATATATACGTGGAGGTTTATTTACTTATTAAATTATTTAATTGTCACGCGAATTGGTTTATTCGTATTTTACAATTTGCTTAACGTTGTGTTACATTAATTTTGAAATACGTTTCCTCGCAGCAAAATTAAAATAATTTTAAAACGCTCTACAGTTCGGCACGTTTAAACCGTTTACATCGGTTAATATAACCGTCTAAAATTTTATGTCAAACATTCTTCCTTGGTGTAAGGGCATTCAAGTAAAAAATAGCAAACTCTGTCGGAAGTTGACTGAATTTACAAATACTATAGGATAACATTTTATTCTTTCATCGTAGTCTTACGTTTATATCGTAAAATAATTTATACGTTACACTACACCGGTTATTCCATCTTTCTCGCCAGATATTTGAAATAATTACGTTAATGTATTTTTAAAAAATTTGAACATTTGTCTGGTTTCCATATTATAAGTTTACGTTGTTAAATTTCAGTCTGGGAAGTAAATATAGAACTCAAATAGATTTCATTTTAATTAATGAAAGGTACAAGAATATAATTTTAAGAAATTTCACACATACCCCTGTAGTAGATTACAATTTTAACCTCGCTTAATTATAAAACGAAAAATCAAATTGTAGAAAAAAATAAGACGGCACAATACGCGAACCTAGGACTTGATTAAAAAAGGAAATAAGAAAAAAATTTCAAGAGAGCCTACTATAATATAGGGTAACAGACACACATTAAGCGATAAATCTGAAAATAATGGGACGAATTTAAAAGAAAGTATCATTGGAGACGTTAATAACCCAATACATTATACAATGAAAAAGAATAGAGCATGTGGTTCAATGATGATGTAAATATATAATTAAAAAAAGAAGAACAATCAAAGATAAAACGGGCGGTTTTTACAAGTAGTTAAATAAATAAGTAATCATGCAGGAAAGCAAGGACGAATGGTCGAAGGATAAATACAGAAAAATCGAGGAACTAGACAAGAGGCATAATATGAAACAATAGCGTACAGAAATAAAAAATCCGATAAAGCAATGCATGAAAAACACACGAAAGATGTGTAAAATCAAAAATAAATATAGCGCTTTCATCGAAGCGAAAATTAAATTAAAAACAGATGGATGGAAATATTGAAAATCTATATGGAGGTAGTCTGGTGGATAATATAACATTAAAGCAAAGAAAAGGGCCAGAGTATAAATAATGGAGTTAGAAACTGTTACGGCTGATGCAAGAACTAGAAAAGCAGCAGGAGAAGACCAGGTACGTTGCGAATTGATTAAGTGGTTACCGACACAATTTAATGTGAACTATTAGAATTATTTAACCAAATTTATAGCGCAGACATTTTATATTTCACAACATTGAATTTTGTACCTATTCCGATCAAAGCCACATCAAAAATCTGCGAAGAACAATTGTTTCGATGACTAATACTAAGTTGTTATTTGTCATTACAAACAAAAAGATATAGAAAAAAATATTAAACGAAACACACTGTGGGTTCATGAGCGACAAAGTCGCAACAGATGCAATAGCCCTTTTCAAATTAATAGTTAAAAGAACGTTAAATATTAAAAGAGAAGTGTGTGATAGCTTTTTCCATAGACTACGAAAAAGCGTTTGATAGAGTGCATCACGTCAAAATATTTAAGACACTGGGAAAATATAATACAGAAAACGGGGACTTGCAATTAATGATGACACTATATTGGAAACAGACTGCAAACGTAAAGTTAGACGATAAGTACCATAGGAAAAGATGCAAGATACGGTTTTTATCGCCACGAATATTCAATATATACGTAGAGGAAATAATGAAAAATAGATTATTTAGGTTTCAATTTGTAAGTGGCAGAATACTAAATTGTATAAGTTACGCTGTTGACAAAGTGTTATTAGCAGGCTCAGTGAAGCAAATAATACAGACGGTGGTAGATTAAATAAAGTAGAGAGAAAGTGGGGTATGAACATAAATACATACAAAACTAAAGTGATGAAATTCATGAGATCAAACAACAAACCAGTCGGGGTACTGAATATAGGAAGTAAAACCGTAGGAACTGTGGATGATTTTCGATATCTGGGAACACTATTTACTATTGATAGAAGAGATATGACAGAAGTTAAGACATTAATAGCTATGGGCAAAATTTAAAATATGGCGTCCATACTGAAGGATAGCAAAAATGAATACTAAATTAAAACTTACATCAGTTCGGTGCTACGTCACATCTATGTTAAATTATGCATGTGAGATATAGGCATTGAGGGCAGAAAGTATAAAGCGATTGGGTTTGACATGTACACCTTGCGAAGGATATGGCGAATATGGTGGACAGAAAAAAGAATGAATAAAAAAATACTGGAGAAATGCGACCTCAAAACAACAATGATCGTGAAGAACATCTTAAACAGAAAACGGAAGTACCTAGCGCACAACATAAGAGAGAACGGGCTCTTTCTGTTTGCACGACAAGAAAAAATCGAAGCACCAGAGAAAGGAAACCCCTCGAAATGAGATAACCATCTGTTTCAGAGGAAAGAAGATGGAAAACATAATTAAGGGCGCGCTAGAACTATAAAATATTAATTCACGACGTAACTCATTTTTGTCTAATATTCCCGACGTATTCATTATGAAACTATTTTTAACATTGCCTCTCACAGTAGAGAAAGATGAAAGATCTATAAACTGGAAATAATAAATTATTTGCATAGTACAATAGCACAATTGTGATTGGTTGGTTTAGCTACGGATTGAATTTGAAAGTGCTAAAAAGATCAGTATTGATAAATTCATAGACGTGTTCGCGACAGAAAATGAAAAACGTTCACAGGTAACAATATTTTACTTAAATAATTTCTGATGAGATAGTTATAAACGCTAATAAAATTATTTTTATTTACATCAATATAATCTGTTGAAAATTTATATAACCTTCATAATTATTTACCTTCATAAAATTTTACAAATCACATTTATTAATAAATTTTGTAAAAAATTATATTTTGAATATATTATTTCTATCAAATACAATTTGTACGTTGCTTTATTTTTGTTTAATTTGCTTTTGTTTTTAACTAAAAAAATAACAATAGATAAAAATAAAGAAAAAAGTGGTTATTTGATAATTTAAGGGAGGTCCCATTAATGTGCACATTCCTTATAACGAATGAGAAAAGAACAATTCTCGGTTCTTGGATAAAACATTTATTTTTTAAAAGGTTTCGATTCTACGCATCATTAATATAAAATTTTGATTACAAATTAAATTTCAAAAAAATTATTTTACTTCAAAGCCTCTATATTCGGCATGAGCAAAAATTTTTATATCCTACTCTAGTCAGTTGTTAAAGGTCGAACAAATTGTTATAAGGTTTTATTGCTGCGCATTAAAAAATATATATATATTGAATTTTTACTTATTTAATTTTCATAACATAATCGTTAAAATTATTCATGAATACAAAATTATTATACCAAAAATATATGTAATAATATTTCAAATAAATTAAAAATATACGCTTTAATACTTTATAAAATATGACCGGAAAATATTATTATTAAAAAGTTAATGAAAATTTTAAAAATGTTTTATTATCTGATCGATCTATATCGATTTTCACTATCGTTTTTACTGTTGAATTGCGCCTTTTGTTTTCCTGGTGTGATTTTCTTTTTAATGTAAAAGTGAGTGTCATTATGATCAGTTGGTTTAGATTTTGTTGATCACTTTGTCATTCGTGTAGTATTATTAAAATTTCATAATGCGTATAAGTGTATGACTATACTAATTGTATATTTAAATTGTCAAACATTATTTGTATACGATGGAACAGAATATTAAACTGTTAGAATCTCGTATAGAAAATTTAAATAGAGTTGTGCCATACCAAATTAATTTACTAAATATTTGCAAAACAAACATACACCAGGTAGTTATTTATATTTTCTAATTTATTGACGGTTAAATATTTCACTTGTAAATATTTTTATTTCTGATTAATTTTATTTCGTATTGTTGAACATTAACAACATTTTAACAGGTTCATAAATATGAACACATCAACAAATATTAACTTAATTATATATTAAATTCAAACGTATAATAGATATAGAGAAAATACAGATAACGACTATAAATACGAGAAAAGATCGTTAACTCTATTTTATTTCTACCATTTATGTAAATTGATTTAAAATAGTTTTTAAATAATCCTTTTGTTTTGATAGCAATTTAAAATTGGAAATGAAAATGCGGTACGCCAAGAAAAAGTTAACTCAGAACGAACGATCAAACATTTAAAACAATTATTGACGAATATTGATAGCTTGAGAAGAATAGTAAGAAATGAAGATTTGGATAGATTTGATAAATTAACCAGCAGTTCCAGACAACATATTATAATTTCTATAACGCAATTCAAAGGTAAAATAATTTTATAATTACATTAATGAGGCGTGTGAAACTACATACGTGCTAATTTTTGTAGGATTTTAAAATCTTGCAATAAATTAACATATTTTCTAATGACGATATAAATAATTTATATTTAAAATAGGATTAATTATTAATTATTTAGATAAGAAGGATAAAAATATATTAAAGCAATATCTTATTATCTAGAATGTATATATACATATATATATATATATATATATATATATATATATATATACACATATATATATAATATGATATAAAATCAAATTTTCTCACTTTATCGTTATGAAATTCTCGAAAACTGTCGAGCCCCAGATAAACATTTTACGTCACTAGTCGTTTTTATGCGTATGTAATACGTGTGCCAAAAATAGGCAATTTTGAAGGTGGGCGTATAAACAAAATGATAAGGTTGGAAGTCGGCCTACTCCACAAACTAACTCGGTCAAATACTTCGGTATGTATTAATGCTACACTTAAAATTATAAAGCCCAATGTTTTCTTTTTGTTTTTGCGTACAATCTATCCTAGGTGGATAATAAGTAGCACTTTTATTAAATGTATCTTATATTAACAGAACGCTGTTCAACGACAACCATTCTTTATTTGATAAACATTAGTTAAGATCGGCTACATAGCTCCACTTGCGTAAGTCTTTTCAGGCGTTGAAATTGAATGCTTTTATCCTTGAGATCGGCTGTCAGTGGATTTATTACATGGTGTGATATATCTCTCACTGTTGATTTTGAGAGTTTCCTAATTAGCATGTGAAGGTCCTTATGAGCATCGTCATTACGAATATACCATGGGGCACCCACAATGCTACGCAGGACTTTAGCTTGAAAACGCTGGAGTATTTTTATTCGCGAATCGCTGGCTGTTCCCCAGATTTTTATTCCGTAGGTCTATATTGCTTTCAGAGTGACTATATAGTAGAATTTTATTTTCTACAGACAGTGATGAGTATTTAACCATTAACCAGCTCATGCTTCGCAGTTTTAGATCCAGTTGTTTCCGTTTGGCCAAAATATGATCTTTCCACGTCAAACATTGATCTAAATGTAGCCCTAAATATTTTATTTTATTTACTGTCGGAATCGTTCTTCCATTTAATTGGATCGTCACATTTGCAAATTTTTTATTTAATGTAAAAAAGAGGAGATTAGACTTAGACTCATTTACTATAATTTCCATAGTTTAAGCCGTTTCTCCAGCTGCAGAAGATGATTCTGAAGATGTGTGGTAGTAATTGTTAGATTACAATCAGTGGATAATATCGCCGTACAGTCTGCAAAGATGGCTGCAGTAGTGTATCTGTTTTCAGGAAAATCAGATATGTATATATCTGGTATAACAACGGACCGAGTACACTGCTCTGAGGGACACCCGAGCATATAGCATATATTTGTGATCGAGCACCGTTTATATTAACTTGAAAGTATCTATCCGTTAAGTATGATTGTAATAGTGTATAGTACTGGTATGGTAAGTTAAGTTTTAGCTTGTATAATAGACCTATATGCTACACTTTGTCAAAAGCTTTCTCAATGTCGAGGAACACCGCAGGATAAAATTTTTTATTTTCGAAACTACTGTTGATTAAGTTAACTATTCGATGATTCTGCTCTACTGTGCTGTGTTTGTTTCTGAAATCGAATTGCCAATCGGGTATTATGTTTTTATCATCAAGAATTGATTTTAATTTTTTCAAAATTAGTTTTTCAAGGAATTTTGACATAGTCGGTAGTAGGCTGATGGGTCTGTATAATGTGATTAGTTCTTGCAGGTTCCCCGGCTTCTGCAGCATAATTATAGATGCGAATTTTCACTGGACAAGATAATGACCAGTACGGAGAATCGTGTTAAAAATATACGTTAGGAGGCCTATTGCGTTCCGTGGCACGTTTTTAAATGTTACTCAGGTTATTATAACCGGGTGATTTTTTTGGGCGAAGCTGTTTTTTGTAGACATGCCTTCACTTCCATTGGTGATACAGAATTGATAGGTGGGCAAATCTGAAATGGTGTTTTCAAATAGTCGTAGATATTTTCCTCATCGGGAGTTAATGTACTGTAATTATCGTGATGAAAAATTTTGCAGAGGTATTTACCGAATGTCTCCGCTTTTTCTTGATTTGCCGTTGCCCATTGGTGGTTTTCCATTCTAATTGGCGCCCTCTGAGATATATGATTCCTCTTTATATTCTTAATAGCCCTCCACAAAGAATAATCTGTGTCTGCCGTTGATGTAAGATTTGTTAGATATTCATGAAAAACTTAATTTTTCATAAAGCCCAATATGGACTACGAAACAGACATCTGGGGCTTTGTGAAGAAGTTTAATCGATAGCTCGTTCAAGCTCGACAAAACGTAATCCTACTTGTTATTCGTAGATGTCTATCGTTATTCCCGTAGCGATGGCATTAAAAGCTCGTAAGCGAAGTAATACGTGATATTACGAAGACACACGCATAACGTTTGTATATTGACATCCTAATTTTGAACCCGAAACATGTTAATCAAAAACGACTGAAACCATACGACTTGATGTACTTTTAAGTAGTAACGTATATATGTAATATGGATATGTTAAAAAGAAGCCTCGTTGATTGGAGTGTTTTCGTATTTTTATGTTGATTAAGCTGCTTTTAAACGTATATACCCCCGTAATAACCGTAATACTTATTGCACTAATTTTCAATTATCGTTCTCACCTTTATTCAATAAACGAGAAATTAATTTATACTACCATTATAAGACCTACGTTAGTTTTACGCTTGTCCGGTCTGGTGTTCAGTGTCCGTTAGTACTTACAAAAAACTCCAGGTAATGCAAAACCGGTGTTACAGAATATCACTCTTCGATGGACTAAAATACAATACATGCATTCCACGCTAAATATTCCTCATATTTATGATCATATTTATCAATTATTAAAGAAATTTTACGATAAATGTATCATGACAATAACTTAATTCCGGTAATCGGGGATTACAGTATGCTTGATCTCAGTATGCGTTACACTAGATATAGTATTAAGCACCGATTTCTAATGTATGCGATCGGATCTGTGTTACGATTTTTTATTTTTATCTATTTATGTACAAGTTAAACAAAAATTTAATATACAAGCTAATAGTGTTTTTTTTTTTTTTTTTTAAATTTTTCTATTGTTATTTTACTTTTTTTATTATTTCTTTAGTTTTGTAAAGTCATTTGGTTGTATTTAGCTGCTAAGGTAACTTTAAGGAATTCTTCATGATTTATAGAATTTTGTATTAAAATAAATATATTGATTGATTGATTGTAATACTTTTTAAGTGTAGACTTAATTAATTCTATTACTGCGAAGAGTGTTAAAAAAATAAAATGTTTTTACAATTTCAATCATTTGCAGTATCTTTTTAATATACCGCACAGTATACATAGAATGCACCATCGTCTACATTTAGTCAATTAGATTAGAATTTGTTCTTTTACATTATTTGTGCAACATCTTAACCTTTACTATGTAGTTATCCTATTGTATTCTGTGAATTTCACAGAATAGTTTTAAATTGTAGACAATTGTAGACTTTCTTAATTTACTTAATTTTCATTAGATGCTACCGCAACATTTTTAATTCTACATAAGATCGCGCTTCGGTCTATAATTGTTGCTATCGAAAATTTATAGTTGATTAGTGTTTTTTTTTTATATATTTATTGTCTTTGTAAACGTATGTAATATATATATTCATATACATTAATTGTCGCAGATTTTTGGGATAAATTACGTCTAAATTACGATCATCGAAAATTGGAACAAAATAAAGTATTAGTCGACGTTTCATCAGATATAGATGATGAAAAATATAGACAGCTTCAGTTACAGATACAAGAGGATAAAATGGAACAAGAAAGACAAGCTGAAATAGCGGCATCTATTGAAAATATTCAAACAGAGACACGACTAGTAAACGAACTATTTCATGATATTGCTGAGATTATACAGGTGAGAAAATTAGAATTAAGTTTTCGGAACCTACCTGCTTTTTTAATATCATCATTTTCATAGCCTAACTCAGTATTACCTGCGTATATAAGAAAAAAAATAATATTTTTTTATCGTATTCACGAATGCCTAAATTTGCATTACTACCGTTATTATTAACCACTATTATTTCTATGATTATAATGATCTCGGCCGGTTGAAAAATTATTTCGATCATTGGCTGTATCATTAAAATAATATTCTCTCGTTTGAATAACGCTGAATATTCTTCTGATCGAATTGTTGTTTTTGGTATTAAGATCATTTTCTTGTTGACTATATCGATACGAATTACCACGATGTCTGCCTGGATATCTATTCGTATTTCTTCTATTACCACGGCCACCACGCGTTACTATAAATAGCGTATACTTCATTCTGTGAGTTCTTACTTTTTAATTTTAATTTGGTTTCAAAATCTACCAACTGAACCTTTATATCGACTAATGACAATTTTCGTTTACCAGATAATACTTCGATAGCAGTTACAATAGATTCGTAGTATTTTTCAGGTAAGCTGTTTCATTTCCAGTCACCTTCATTTGACGCATTAATTCATTGTTATTTCAGTTTCTAAATCCTTATCAGGTTTTACTTTAAATTCGTTCTATTTTCTTTTTACATAAATTCGTTTTTTCATACCTTGAGTTCGATGCTAATCACATATCATACGCAATTATACAGTCTTCGATGTCTTCAAGCACATTATCGGCCACACAGGCGACTATTATCGCGCCAAAATATCCTCTTTATTATTCGTCTGGTTTTTTCCCCTCTATACAGCCATGTACAGCTTTGGATTTCAACAGCACTCTACATTTCCACGAACTGAATGTAGAACTATTTCCATTAAAAGGTGCAATACGAAACTTTTCAATAGATAAACTCGACGCCATGGTTCTGTCGTATCTCGTTATTATAATACGCGAACCGTCGAAGAAAAGTTTAACATACATTATTAATGAAAATTAATACTATAGTCCTTAAAATTAAAATAAAAATCAACTTAAAATAACCCATTATCAAATTAAAATACACCGCGTTGTTGCGATCGTGTTGAATGTAAAAGGTACAAACGTGTATATAAACATGCTTTATTAAACTATCAACGTAATCTAATCACTAACAACGTATAATAACGTACAAAGTTAATAAAAAGAGTGCTGCCACTGTTAATGTATTAAATTGTACGCAAAGTTTGTTACGCTTAACAAAGCGTAAAGTTTAAAAATATTTACATCCAGTCGTATGGTTTCATCTGTTTCTAACATTTTTCGAGTTCAACATTAGGATGTCGATATGCAAAGTTCATTCCTGTTACTTCGCTTGCGAGCTTTATTTCGAGGTAACGATGAATTTCATCGCTACGGGAATTTACAATAACTAGTAGGATTACGTTTTGTCGAGCTTGAACCAGCTATCGGTTAAACTTCTTCGTACAGCCCCAGAGGTCTGTTTCGTAGTCCATATAATTTTAAGTGTAGCACTAGTACATACCGAAGTATTTGAGTCAGTTTGTGGAGTAGGCTGACTTCTAACATAGAGGCACGATGGAACGAGTTTACACGCCGCTGAGTGAATAATACGTGTCGCGATTTAGTTTTGTTGAACATTTCCAATGACAACTAACACAACACGATCTGGATAACGTTGAAAGTGTTCTCTGTTACTTGATTCTGGCTATCACTCTAAGATAATTATCGTCGGCAAATCTAGCTGTAATAGTCCTGTCATCAGGTGCAGAACAGGTCAAACGACACTAGCCTGTATTGAGTGATACGATGATCTAGCATCTTTGTGTAGTACAGAAAACTGTCGCACTGACAAGTACGATATTGGCCTAAATTACTCGGTAAGAAGTTATGCATTTTAACAACTAAACCTTCGTGTCAGATTTTATCGAAAGGACTACGTCGAGGAAGACAGTAAAATAAAAATGTTTATATTCGAATGTTCTCTCTACAACTAATGTTATCCGATACGTTTGTTCAATTGTAGAATGTGGTTTTTCTTATAATTTTAAGATTGATGACAGTAGCGACGTTGGACGATAAGACGTTAATTCCTGTGCTGGCTTTTCAAATTTCTTGAGCATACTCGCGTTATTTTAAAGCAAACAGGTACGTGCTCATAATATGACTTGCGTTGAAAAAGTACTACAGCTTTAAATGGTAGTTCTTTCGATATACATAGTGTTATCTAATCAGTGTCGGGAGTCGTTTTGTCGGGTTGATGGTTCTTATCAAAAATCTTTGTCGTGTTTAAGTAATCATATACTTTAGGATAGTAGCTAAATCTTAATTTACAGTTGTATATAGGTTAATGTTACTTGCATTGATAATCTTTTCATTATTTCATGAGTAATTTAATCTTTTTCATGAGCTTTTCTTAACTTTATGCTGTTTTTTTTTATTGTGGTTTAATACGTTTCGGTGATAACGTTAGTTATATAGGGTTGCTGATATATATAAATTGTTGTACTATAGTATCATATGATATGTTAGTATGTAAGTTTTAAGTTTTCTTTCTAACGATGACGTCCCGCTATTTTCACGTAAGTGTTTGATCGAGTCGCGTGCCTAAGTGTTGTTTGACTTCGTGCGATATTGGCTCTTCGGCGAAAGTGCGTATTATTAATTTAACGTTTTAATATTACTCGATATAACGGTTATTTATAAAATTAGGAGCAAAAAGTAACGGTCGATTCGTTGGAAAATAATATCGAAGAAACGCGTACTAATGTCGCAGAAGCGAAAAAACAGTTGGCTCGCGCGGCCAAAGTTAAAGTCGCCATGTATCCACTTACAGGGGCGTTACTCGGCACTTTAATAGGCGGACCAGTTGGACTGGTAGCCGGTCTTAAAATCGGTACCGTAGCAGCTTTAAGCGGTAGCGTTCTAGGTTTGTACATACTTGAAACATTGGTATCTAGTTATATTTCACGGAACGATAAATAATAAACGTATAATACCGTTTAATTAAAATCATGCATAATTTTCGAACGCATTTATATTATGGACGAATAATATGAGGTGTTTTGTTTTTTTTTTAATTCTAAAATTTAAAATTAAAATGACATATGAAAAAAGTCTATATAAAACGTTTGCTTTTCGACGATTAAATAAGTTCTACAAAGGTTTATTCGGCAAATATTAAAAAAATACGACGTAGTTTATAGTGGGGGGAAATTCTCACCGTTTGGAAATCAACCGGGAATGGTTAAAATTGTATTTAATATGAGAATATTTCAGATATATCACTAACTTATAAATATAAGGTGACCCAGAGAAGACGGACGGTTTTTTTTTTTTTTTTTAATAGCGCAGTTGGTAATACCGATACAACGCAAACCGCGTTTTTCAGTGTACGCACGATAAATTCGTTTTTGTCCAGTTTCAGTTATCACGGCATCCTACAACGAGAAGGATAGCGCGTTTTGCGTGAAACGTTATTTTCGGCGTGAATCGATCACGACAGTGCGAAGAGAGTTCCGAAAAAAAAAATCAAAGTTACGCTTTTTTTATATATATATATGAAGTACCTAGCCGCGTTTACGAAACACGTCCACGAGATATCTGAAACAACCGAAAACTCGGATTTCTGAAGAAATTTCGAAAATTCAGCGACCTATGCTCGAAAAAGTCTTCGAAAATGTCGTAAAAAAGAATGAACGAACGTAAATGGCGGTCATCTGAACGATATTATGTTCGATAAATTATATTTGTAAGCTAATCTCTCGTTTTCCTATTTTTAAATAACATTTCATTCAAAAATGTTGGTCGAGTAGTTTTTGAGTTATTCGAAAAAACAACAAAACCATCCGTCTTCTCTGTGTCACCCTATATAATTACTAAGCCTGAACTATGATTTCTGTCGACAATTTTAAACATACGGTAATCAACACGAAAAGAACGATATCAGCTTGTAGTGTGTACAACTATGAATTTACAAAACCGCTAGATATGTAGAAAGAAATTCGACAAAATTCCGTTAAATAATTACCTCTATACCGTTGTCCTATAAAGCCGTATATTGAGATTTAGATACTGTTGAAGAAAAAGAAGCAAACTCGGACATATTTCATCTCTCCGTTAATTCGTTCGAATTAGCTGGCGGCAATCTTGTACGGCAACGAAATGTGTACGTTTGGAAATACTAACATATTAGGTTCATGAAATGCGATTATTATCTGATATCGTTTAATTAGATACTCTTGATAATTATAAATTAACATCAATAAGCAACGAAACAAATTTAATCTGGTTAAACATCGTTATTATTATTTCGTGTAAGTAGAACTCCTAAGACGCTTTATTCATCTAAAAGTCTAGACTTGTATTTTAAACAAAAAAAAAACAAAAACATTTTTAACATTTTTATTTCTAATTTTATCGGTTACGCTTATATTTTTTCACCGTCATTAATAGTTTCTTATGATATATATATATATATATATAAAAAGCTTGAAAATGACTTAATAGTCGAAAAGCTTCGTATTCGTGTAATAAAGAAATTTTTTAGTGATTATCTTCAATTTTATTTTGTTTTGTTAAATTCATAAATCACTACTCTCCAATACATCAACATTATATATATATATATATCTATATATATATATATATATATATATATATATATATGTATATCTATATATATATTAGTTTCCTTGTCAATTTCATAATTATTTCTTACCGCTTCAGCAAATTAATGCTTCGAATTTCGACTTAATTATCTGAAAACTATGGTAATTTATAATTGATACTTAACAATCTTATTTTCCTCCGAGTATTTTATTAAGTACATTGACGTGTATACACTTTCTAATAACTTTAAAAATCTCGTTGTATATTGGCAGTCTGTAGTTTGCATGATTTTTATACACTTCTTTTTTATATTATATATAATTTCTTTTAAAACTTAATTTAATATACGTGAATTCATTATATATATATATATAACAACGATAAAAAAATTAAATTAAAACCATATAAATAAATTACATCATAAAGTAATACAAGAATTACACTAATGCTAGAATATAATAAACTAGAGTAGCCGGTTAAATTAGTTTAAGGCTACTGGTATACGTGTTTAATTTCGAGTAGTTCAGAAATGAAAACAGGAAACTGCTGTAATCATATAATTTCACTTAATTCAAGTGCATAGTAAATCTTATACAACCGTCACATTATACTTACTGCGCTTGTATATTATATGTCGAACGCTTTCAATTTCATCGCTTTCGCAATTACAACACTTACTTTCATTCGTAACATTTAATTTATTTAGATAGTAGCCGATAGAACCATGATCGGTAAGTATGTGAGTCGTGTAGTAGTTTACGGTGATGTTTTTAGTTTTAAAACGTTCTAATACATTAGGAAAGAACTTGCTTATTAATTTATCCTTTGTTAAAGCATCATATCGTATTCTAATATACATATATATATATATATATATATCATCAGGATTGTTTACAACAGCGTTGGAATGTGCGATAAAATCGTTAGCGCGGAGTAAAAGAGGAATAAGTATAAATGACGCAGATACCTGCATCATCTATGTTTTGCGGATTGCAGTGTGATCATAGCACAAACTTATGACGAAAGAACTGGAGAGTGCAGTTAACAATATTGGTTTACAAATAAAATCAATGATCACACACACACGTTGAATGTACAAGTAGGAAGTATAGATGAAACGAACCTACTTGCATTTTCCTGACCGCAAACAAGGAAACAAATTAGAGCTCGAGAAAAGTATAGCAAATGGCTGGATTAGTACCGTAAGATAAAACGTATACGTTAAAATCAGTCCGGAAAACGAATTTCTAACCAATGCGTGATTCCAATGCTAATCTACGCTGCAGAAACTGTACCCTTAACGAAGGAAATCATAGGAACATTAAGAAAAACAGAAAGTCGAAATTACAAATAGAATTAAGTCAGAATATATCCGAAATAAAACAAAAATCGAAGATGCGGGATTAAGGATAGCAATGAACAAATGAGCCTAAGCTGGTCACGTTGGCAGGGCAAGAAGATAGAAGGTGGACAAAAGAACTGATCCAGTGGAGACCGTATAGTAGGGAGACCATTTAGAAGGTGGTCAGATGCTATTGTCAAAGGAAACAATGGCTTCGTGAAACGCAAGATAGACATCGATGGAGAAGATTAGGTTTACATCGAATCAATGATGTAACACAGACTAAGATTATATATATATATATATATATATATATATATATATATATATATATATATATATATATATGTATGTATATATTAAAAACATTTTTATTTTTTGTAGTATGCCTCCACTTGTCAATGTTTCGTTAATTATTTGCGTTAATATACTTAATAATAATAACTTTCTTACCTTTTTTTATATAGTCTATTATTTTTTTAAATTTGCTCTTTTCTTATAATATAAATATTTCAAAATATATTTGATTTGATTTGATTTGATATTTATTCGGTTTCGGAAATTCTGGTACTCCTAATTTTTATTTCGTCATACTTGTGCCCAATGCCCAATTTGCATTTAGCCCAAACAAGAAACGTATTATAAGATAGAAAATTAAGCGAATCGGATAAAAAAAAAAATAATCCATTAAAATATTATCTGGTTATACGGAAACATTTTAAAATATATTGATAAGAAATTTGTTTAAATTTTTAAATTCTTTTTTTCATAAATTAAGGAAGTTGCGTAAACAATTATTGTGTACTGTTAATAATGTTTCCATTTAGATAAGACGTTTTAACGAAATGACATAATACGAAGACTGGAAGTAAAGATATAATTTAAATTGCATCATCATGCGATCATAACTATATATATATATATGTGTGTGTGTGTGTGTGTGTCTGCTTTAACATATTTTATTAGTATTTGAAAATTACTCAATTCAAATATTTGTTTTGAAAACGTTTAATTATTTGTGTAGTTTTTTTTTTTTTTAATTTTCCAATTCGGATATATTAACCGACGGGGTTAATTTATTGGAGTAATGTAATAATTCGAGTGTATACACATTATAAGGTTTTAAATTTTATATACATATGTGTGTACGTTTTTAAAATAAGTGAAAATCTACTCAAAATTTTTATCTTTTCATTCAAAGTGCGTGAAACAAGTTTCTTGTGGATGTTTTTGTTTTTGTTAAGAATTTCAACCTTTGACGGCTTTCGCTGTAATGTCCTGGTTTCTTACGTGACATTTTTCGAAAAATATTATATTTTTATTTTTTGATATTTTTGAATTTTTTACATATCATAAATGTGTGATCAAATGTTTCTTCTGTTTCATCGGATTTCTCGACAGAGGTTAAATCACTAAATTTTTTATTAAGGCATTATCCAGTAGTGGATGTAAAAAAATTAAATATAAAATTATCTATAATTTAATGAAAATGTATAAAAGGAAAAAAAAAAACATAAAATGTAAGATTAATTTAGATGTACAATATTATAAAAAAGAAAAAAGGGAAAGTGAACAAACAGATTTGATTAGAAAATAATCCGATAACTAATGTGATAAACGATGCAATCAACAAACAATCAATATGAAATTTATACGAAAACAATTACACTAAATAGCCGGAAAAATAAAACCTTTTTGTCTAATATATAACAAAATAATTAATATTCTTCTTAAAACAAATTAATCGTAAACATTTTTCGTTGAATTTAATAAATTATTTTTGTTACCATTCTTCTAATAGATTTTGTTCTTTTTTTAATGTTTTCCGTATGTACGATTTTATTCTTTCGGTGAATTTTATTGATTTTTTAATTCTTTACAATGTTTTCCAAATAAAAAATGATTTTTTATCATTATTCATATACGAATTTAAATGTTCTTTATATCTTATCGCGAATTGTCTACCTTCTTTTTCACATTGATTACAATTTCATTTATATACTGAATTTTTAAATATATTTCTATTTTGTCGCTACTAAATTGATTTCAATAATACGTTATTATTTCTTATTGCTCAATCTATGTTATATTTGTTAAATATGTTTATTATTTAACAGATACGTCTTGGTACGTAATTTGTTGAACCTAAATATTTTTATTTTATTTTTTATACTTTTCTTTATTTTTATCGTAAGATTTTTCCATATTTTGTCAACTAGTTTATTATTATTATTATTATTTTTTTATATATTTTTTTTTTTTTGTAATTTTAACTACTTTTTTATTATTTATTTAAAAAGAATATATATATATATATATATATACATGTATATGTGTTCGTATGTATTATTCGATTATTACAGTTCAAGTTATTAGCGAGATCATTGTGTAAAATACGATAAAATTCTATTTTGTTTTACTCTCAAAAATTGAGTTAAAAAATAAAAAAATTATAAATCGTTGACGTTAAAAAATAATAATTTATTATGCCCCAAGGTTATGCAAATTATTCGGCTCGTATATTAAAAATAATACTAGTCACAAAAATCCGATTCAGTTATTATTGTAAATAAACAATAAAAAATAGTTACACTAAAATTTTTCTTTATGAAAAAACACGAAGCTTTCCGGCTTTAGGACATTATCAAATGAACATTTAAAAATATGAAAAAATATCAATTTAAGATTATAATTCACAAAAAAAAATCATCAAAATGAAGAACAGTATTAATAAATGAAGATTGTTTTATATTAATACTCATTTTCATTTTGTTGATTTTTCGCGAATTGTAATCTTAAATTAAAAATTTTTCATTTAATTTTTTTTATCTTTTTAAATATTCATTTGATAATGTCCTAACGCCCGAGAAAAGCTTCGTGATTTTTCGTAAAGAAGTGATTTTAACTATTTTTTTTTTTTGTTTATTTTAATCAAAATCACTACCACGTTCTTCAAATTATTATTGTGATTAAGATAATATTGTACTTATCGTTTTTCTTATCTAAGATTATTCGAATTATTACAAACATTGATTTTATTCTTATCGGCGTTTTCCATTTTTTATTTGTATTATAATTTTTTTTTTTTATTATTGTACATGGAAAAGAATGTAAAATATTTATTATGTCGATATAAAATTCTATAAACTGTGAATAATTTATACGTACCTAAACATATGCCGAGTATTTACCTTATCAGCTAAATACAAACAAACGACTTTACGAAAATAAAAAAATATTTAAAAATCAAAAATTAAAATAATGACGGCAAAAATTTAAAAAAAAAAAACCCTAATAATTCCTATATTAAATTTAACACGTTTCAATATATCTTAGTGTTAATTAAAAACTAGTTCTCTACACACACATCCGATTCTATATCGAAAAGCGTACAAAAATATGCCAAATACCGTTATATAAAGATTGTTTTGCATCGTAACGCGTGCTAAATGTGTTCTTTACAATATCAGAGAAAACTGCAACTGGATAAAAACAATACAATTAATACATTAACACGTTGAGCCATGCTGGTTGTTTTAATATTTTTGTTTTATTATTTTCTGTAAATTATGTTGAAATATAAGTCATCGTTGTTGGTCATCATCTAGAAGAATGTTTAAATTTTACGTTTAAGGTGATTGTAATTTTATTTATATAAATAGCTATACTTAAATTAAATAAAGACGATAATGTATTAATTAAAAAAAAAAAATCAAAAATTCGTGCTTAAATTATACACATGTATATATATATATATATATGTATAAACTAATTTTATTAAAATGAGTAGATTATAACTTCTACCTATATTCGTTTTTTGAAATATTTTACATATAACATAGATGTTGCAACGAATATACAAACGAGAACATGTGTTTCTTTATTGTCAGCATACTAGAACTGAAATGGTATGAAATTTATTGTTCTTATCATCGACAATAATGTTACAAGAAAACTTTTTATATATTAATTAAATATATATTTATATATTAATTAAATATATATTTATATATTAATTAAATATATATATATTAATTAAATATATATAATAATTAAATATATATATATTAATTAAATATATATATATTAATTAAATATATATATATATATAAATTAAATATATATATATATATATATATATATTAATTAGATATATATATAAATATTAATTAAATATTATTTATATATGTGTATATATATATATATAGTATGTATGAATATATATATTGGCCTATATGATTTTAATTAAGTTTATCACATTTCATTTCTACAGGTTTCACGGGCGGAAAGGTAATTAAAAAACTGACCATTGATGAACATAGTCGAATTGTTGACGATACGAACAAGTGACCGAAATTTTATTATTATTATAAAAATTCGAAATTATATTCATGCGTACGATTATCGATTACTTTTAATAATTTTTGAAAATATGTTGTATGTCGTTTTTTTTCTCTCTCTCTCTCTCTCTCGAAATTGCCCGTTAAAACTACGAAGGGGACACGTGTATATGAAAATATAACGTGCGAATTTAAATGTTCGATAATATTTTCGTAATTTTGAATATAGGCGTACGTTAATGTATTAATGTGTGTACACAATTTCTTCGTAATTTTAAGTAGACGTGCACACACTATTAAGATGTTCTCGAAATAAAAAATCCGTTCGATTAAATTTCAACTTGTACGATTTTTAACATTTTTTGTTTTATTTTTTAGAAAATACAAAAAAAAAAAAAACAATAAGTTATAGACAATAAATGTAGTTTGCGTTTATATTTCGATAATCGTTTTGAAAATATAAGTTTGAAACCTATTCCAAACATAAGTTATTTAATTTACATATTTTTATCGTTACGTTTGTATATTATTATAATCCGTTAATCCGTTATTCGATTCGTATATATATATATATATATATATATTTTTTTGTGTGTGTGTAATGTAATCTGGTAGTTTTTTGGACATTATAATATATACAGAGGATGACCCAGAGAATACGGACAATTTTGTTTTTTTGAATAGCGCAGTTGGTAACACCGCTGCAACACAAACCTCGTGCTGCACGTTTTTTTAGTGTACAAACGAGAAATTCGTTTTTGTCCAGTTTCAATTATCATGGCATAGGAGCGCGCGTTTTACGTGGAACGTTATTTTCGATGTGAATCGATCGCGATAGTGCAAAGAGAGTTTCGAAAGAATTCAAACCTTGCCACCTGAAAACTCGCGGATTTCTGAAGAAATTTAAAAAATTCAGTGACCTATGCTCGATACACTACTCGAAAATGGTGTAAAAAGACTGAATGAATGTACTGTTGCAAATGACGGTCATCTGAACGATATTTTGTTCTATAAATGATTGTAAGCTGATCTCTGGTTTTTCTATTTTTAAATAAAATTTCGTTCAAAAAATTTGGTCCAGTAGTTTTTTGGTTATTAAAAAAAAGCGTCCGTCTTCTTTGGTTCACTCTATATATATATTATATTATATATACCACGTAAATTTTAAGATTTGAACATTTTATTTGCCATAATTATTTCACGTCGAAATTACTAAGTAATTAAAGATTTGTTTAATTCAATATTTTATGGATATATCTATTTATTTACAATTATATAACGTAAATTTTTTGATCCTATTTTTTTATTTATTACTTTTTGGGTCGGCAGATACCCTTTACATTTTAACTAACATTTTAATACGCGTTTAAACTTTCATAGTTCATATCTGTGTTTTTACGGTTTTTTTTTTTTTCGGCGTAAACCATGTCAATATTTTTATCACGTAACGTTTAGTTTGTATGTGGTTCCCATGTTTAGGGTACTATATGTATGTATGTGTGGTGGTATATTATTGCTAGTGTTCATTTTGCGCGCGTGTGTGTGCTTATATATTATTGTTAAATATGATGTGTGTATCGACGGATCGTCGTGTTCTTATAACTCATGTGGGTGTCTTGTGTTGCGCCGATGCAAACAACCGTAGCGGATGGGTGTTCTTGTTTATTAACAAAATCATACAATGACGCTTATTGCGTGCTTAAACTATATATTCTAGTATTTATTGAAAATAGATACATTTTTTTCTTAGTTATATTACGTAAGAAATTTATTGAATAGAAATAACTTGTTTATAAACCTCCCCCCCCCCGTATGATATGCTTTAGAATCAAACTGAAACTAAGATTCCGTCCTATCGCTGTTTTGTATTTTTTAAAATACATTATATATATATATATATTTATTATTATTTTACGAATTAGTACAATCTTAAGACTGCGCTTAAATAAGCGTTAGAATTATTACGACGGTATATATGCTTAAAACTAGTGTGTTCACTTGCTCCAGCGTGCAAGACTTCTTACTAACTTGGATATATCGTATATAAATTAAAATGCTAGATCAAGTCGTGCGATTTCGTCCGTTTAGAGTATCGTTTTCGATGTGAAGCAACTTTTTCGCTTCAAGGTCGGAATCGTCGTTCGTGTATCTGCAATATCCTGTATTACTTCGCTTACACCTTTTACTGCGAGGTCTCGGTGTTTGCCATCGTTATGGAAAAAACGACAGGCATCTACGATTAGTCGTACGATTACGTTTTGCCGAGTTTGAACGAGCCGCCGATTGGACTTTTCTTAACACAGCCTCATAATATCCATGTGGACTCTTCATAATTTGTAAATATATCAGGCGTTTGCAGTAAATACTGAGCGTTGAACGCCGTCCTATTAGCCAGTGTAGCGATGACACGGTTTTCTTGATTTGCCTTCACTTCATCTTTACGGCTTGCGCGTAAGATGAGAATCCAAGTGTACGCCATTATTTTACCAAGTTTGTGAAATAGACCGATCTGCAATATAAGCCCGATGAGACAACACGTAAGGTGAATTCGATGCGTTGTGATTTCGTTTTGTTGAACATGATTTTCCAGCGTTAAGCCCAACTAATAACGCTATCTAGATGACGTTGAAGGTTTTCTCTGTTGCTTCCTTTTGACTCTTTGATAGGTTGATGGTGTCGTCGGCGGCAAACGTATCCGTAATTATCTTATCATTAGAAGGAAAATTGTTGGTGTATAGGAGGTACAGGATAGGTCCCGGAACACTAACCTGCGGAACTCCAGCCTTTATATAGCATCTTCGTGTGCTGCCTGAAATTGTCTCTATGACAAGTATGATGTTAGTAATCGACGTAGATTTCCTGGCAGGAGGTTACGCACTTTAACAATATGAGACCTTCATGCCAGATTTTATCGAAAGCCAGATTGAATTTTGTTTTCTACTTGTCAATTTTATGAAAAATTTAATTTGAGAATATTATTGAATTTTTGTTATTCTAACAACGGGCTTTAGCTAACCGAATACTCGAATGCGATCGTCAATGTTATTACGAATTTAGTACTTTATATTATTAAAGATTTTTTTTAGCTAGCAGCATTATTACAGATTAAGTCCCGATAAATTTAAGGAACTTACTGTCCATTGTGCCATGGAGCCTAGTATTTATTAATTAATAAGCGCGCCGATATACGTAAAAACGACCGACATCGCTTAGAAACGATAATTATCGTAATAATAATGTTATCGACAAATATGATAATTCTACGTGTAATACAGATATACAGACGGAATAACGTCGTGAAATAAGTGTACATTATCAAATTATCAGTTTAACGAGATGGTTGAATAGATAACGATAAAAGGTAAAATGTAACAATCTTACCACATTCCGCTATTTAAACTTGAAGCTTTATATTTCTTTACCCGACGAACGGTTTGAACTTATTTGTTCAAAAAACGAAAAACAGTTTCGGAATCTTTAAAATAAGTGTAAACACACAATTAACTATCACCCATAAGTATTTTAAAAATTAACTTTATTCACGCAGAAAATACGTTATAAATATGAACGTGATAAACCCGAGCGATAAATACAAGATATACCGGAAAATTATTGTAAAATTTAAATGTAATTAAATAAAATAAATAAATTATTGTTATTGCTGTACATATACACAAAACTCGCAATAGCGGAGTAAGGGGGTTGGGGGTCTGAACCTCCGTCGGAATCAATCTGATAATAAGAAAATATATACTTAAATGCAGTTTTGCATCTGTTAAACCTATTTTTTTTTTTTTTTTTTTTTTTTGTTAAATTTTCATTTATTTTATTTAAATTTCGTCGTTTTTGAAGTAAATAAATAGTTTTGTAATATAGGAGGTACTAGAAGAATTGTGTAGGAAAACGCGAAGAATAGTTTTTAAATTTTAAATTTAAAGTATTACTATAGATTATTCCTTTAAAAAATATAAAATCAGTATTTATCGTTTATTTTTTCGCGGAATTTATTACACTTTGTAACCATCTCCCTCTGTCCTCAATAACGTACTACTAGTGTGTTTCAGTGACGTTAAATATTTCTGCCGTCTCTATTGCTTCTAATAGAATTACATATTCGACGTCTAATAAGTATAAAAATAACTCTGGTGAGTTGGATTAGGGCTTGTGGTTTAACCTACTTGAGTTTTAGTTATTTACTTAAAGTTCAATTTAACTCGAGTTTACTGTTATAATTTAGTTTTGTTTGAACCCCCCTCTTCAACCAAGTCTGGGGGCCCCTTTTGAAATTTTCGGTTTCGGTTTAAAAATTTTTTTCGCGGTTTTTTCGCTTTATCCTATATATATTTTATATAAATGACTATTTGTAAAGTCGGAATCGTTTTAAAATGTTTACGTCGCTCGCTATGCTTTGCCAAAGGTGGCAGGTCATCGATTTTCGAAAATTTATAGCTGGACACCTATCGATCGTAATGAAAAACGGTTTTCTGTTTCGAATTCGTCATTTTAATATCTATCATATCCATACCGATTTTTACGGAATTTTTCCAAAATCGAAATTTTAACGAGTCCCCCTGGCTACGCCACTGCAAGCACACATACATATATATTATATATATATATATATATATATATATATATATATATATATATATATATGCATTTTCAATAACGAAATACCGTATTAATAAACAATGAAACGTTACACGATGAATTTATTTATTTTAAGCCAACAAAATAACTGTATCGATTTTATTTTATTTATTTTATTATTATTATTATTATTAATATTGTTGTTATAAAATTTCAAATAAGGGAAATGGTTAATCTTTTTTTTCCGGTAATATTAACTTAAAATCATAACATCGTGATTATAATAAAATACGGTGCTAACTTTTCATCGTAAATCGACCCATATATAACATGTATACACATGGTCGCCCACGCATACTCACACATATATACCTAAAATAGGTGCCACATTCATTCTCTCGCCTTGGCTGTTTCACTGTTTTTATTATTTATATTTCCTCGGAAAAATAACAACATTGTAAACATTTCTTTTCACGGTATCAGTTTTATTTGTTAGTAACTATGTCGCTTCGCATTTTCGTTGAATACGTCTTGATAGTGTTTTAATTGTGGTTACAGTTATGATAATAATTTTAAAAAAAACATTCTAACAAATAATTTTCGAAGAATAGATGTTTCTCACGTTCATAGTGTATATTATATTGAAATGTTTCATAAGTGGTAATTTTACACGAACATACACATTATATATATTTAATTTGTAAATACATACATACCGTAAGTATAGCAAATTTTCATAATATATCAGGGTAAAATACGTATTATATAGGTGTATATATATATATATATATATATATATATATATATATATATATATATAATATATATATAAGGTGAATATATTTTAGGAACTGTTTTACTTCTTTTCCGTTTTTGATATGTAATAGGTTAGAAAGTTTCTTACTTAAACTCGTTCATTCTTATTTATTGGAGTACTTATTTATTCTATTATTTATCGCCAAATTTTCAAACAGTTACTATAATGGGACTTAAAGTGTATTACCAAAATGTTCGGGGATTAAATACAAAGTTAAAAGAACTTCATTTAGGAATGTGCAGAAGTAACTTTGATATTGTAGAATTCATTGAAACTTGGTTAACCTGGAAGTGTTTACAACAATGAATTTTTAAATCAAGCTTATTTTGCTTATCGTCGAGATAGAGTTGGTAGGAGGGGGCGGAGTTTTGTTAGCGATTAAGGACACATATGTTGCAGGAGGAAATTGCGTTTCTCAGTTCTGGGAATATAGATTCAGTTTGGATTAAGGTCAGGAATGTTAGTCTGCATGTACAAACACTTATCGGTTATATTTATGTACATCTTACTCTTGTTATAGCAGATTTTTTTATGAATGTCATAATTTATTACTGAATATGAAAAATACAATATTATGATTATGGGTGATTTCAACTTATCCATCTCTGGTTCTGGTACTCTGCTTGATTATCTTAATAAGAATATTAATTCGCTTTCAAATTTCATTGAAATTAATAATCTCAGTTTAGTAAATAATGTCCTTAATTCGCAGAGAAAAACTTTAGATTTGATCATTAATACTTCCGTTTTGAGTGTTGATGTACAAAGGTCACTTGATCCGCTTCTTCCTGAGCATAAGTATCATCCTGCTCTGGATATCACTGTTCGCTCTAGTTCTTTATATAATGTGGATTTTAGTACAAGTGTGGCACCTTACAGCTTTAGGAAAGCAAACCAATTTAACATTAAAACAAAAAATTTCCCCGATTGATTGGTTTATAATATCAAAAATGTGGATGATGCAACTACTTATTTTTATAGTCTAATATACAATGAACTTCAGAAGCATCTTACAAAGGAATCATCTAGAAAGTCTACATACCCGCCTTGGTTTACCCCAGAAATTGTTCGTAAACTAAAGCTGAAAACTAAGTTTAGGAAATCCTATCGTAGAACTGATTATTTTAAGTTTAGTAAACTACGGACCGAAGTTAAAAAGCTAATAAGCAATTCTTATGATGATTATGTTCTTAAGATCGAGGCTGGGATTCAAAAAAACACTAGCAATTTTTGGGCTTTTGTTAAATATAGACGTAATGACCGGCTACACCCTAGCGTAGTAAAATACAAAAATATAGATCATTGTTCTAGTAAGAATATTTCAAATACTTTTGCAGAGTATTTTTCATCTGTTCATGTGACTGACAGCTTCATGACACTTAAAACTTCTTTAATTAAAGATGGGAGACACTTAAAGCTTGCCCCAATCACCATAAATGATTATAAAAAATCGATTAAGATTCAGAAACCTAAATGGAGTGTTGGGCCTGATGGATTACCGGCAATATTGTTTAAACTATGTTCGGTAGAGTTTGAAAATCCACTTATATACTTGTTCAATCTTATTATTAGAACAGGTAAATAGCCTGTATTGTTAAAAACAGCTAAGATTGTTTCAATTTTCAAGTCTGGTGATCGTTGTGCAGCTGAAAACTGTCGTCCTATCTCCCTACTATGTGTACCCAGCAAAATATTAGAGTCAATTTTATATGAAAGATTATATACATTTTTTTTGCCTAGATTTGTTCCTGAACAGCATAGTTTCTTAAGGTCTAGATCTACTACAACTAATCTTGTTACATATATAGAAAATTAATTACAGACTGTTTGGAGCAGCGTCTTCAAGTTGATTGTATTTATACGGATTTTAGTATAAGGCTTTTGACAAAGTCAGCCATAGTTTACTTCTGGTTAAGTTACGTAATTACGGATTTTCTGACGATTACATACAGTTATTTAGATCATATTTAACTTCGCGTGTGTGCTACGTATTATTTAACGGATACCAAAGCAATATACTCCTATTTCCGGAGTACCACAGGGGTCTAATTTGGGTTCACTATTATTTAATATTTTCATAAATGATATAGGAATTAACTTACATTCAAAATTTCTATTATTTGCTGATGACTTAAAAATTTTTAGATCAATTAAAACTGTCAGTGATTGTAAATTGTTGCAAGATGATTTGTGTAGAATGGTGACGTGGAGCGACAATAATTATTTACCTTTTAATTATAAGAAATGTGTTTATATTCGATTTTGTCGTACAAAAAATAAATGTCTCTTTGATTACTCTATGGGTAATGTTCCAGTTTGTAATGTAACCTGTGTTCGGGATTTGATGGTTTATATTGACAACGAGCTTAAATTACTCATATTGCTAATGTTACCAAAGATGCTTACAGAACTATGGATTTCATCATTAGAAATTCATGCGTATTTCGTGATCCTAGGACTCCGCTGTTACTATTCAACACTCTTGTAAGATCGCAATTAGAATACGCATCTATAGATTCATTGCTTTTTTTGATCAATTTAGTGAAGGAACTGCGGTATGACTTCCATCGTTTAATAGTGTCAAGTTAGAATGAATAATAATGTTTATAATATTTTGGGCGGACAGGTTATGTCTGTTACAACCCCAAGAAGAATGTAAGACATCAAAGATCTCCGCCGTAAAAAATGTAGTTAGGTCATATGTTGTTGATAAATGGACATAAATAAGTTTGTATTAAAAGAGGAGGAAGGTTGACAGTAAAATGAAAGTATATATAATTCTTTAGTATTACGTTTGATAGAGGTGCGCAGACACCATTGACTACCATTTAAAATTGATCTAATATCATGACGGGAATGAGGGATGATACCACATATTAAAATTACCGTCCCTCTATAACCATTTTAGGTCTATCATCTGGAATACAGAAATAACCGTTAAAGGAAAAGTTAGAATCCGGATTCAGACATATCTCGGAAAGTAAAATAATATCAAAAGTATTAGTTGCCAGAAAAGTTTGAAGGTTTTTATTTATTGAGATACTGCGACAGTTCCATTGTAAAATACTTAGGGTTGAATACATTGCTAATTATAAGGTTTGAAAGATAATTTTAAAATTTAGAACAAGATTATTAATTTGAAATATATATATCTAATCAGTAGGCTATATTCAATCCTGTGCCCATGAAGGGAAAAGGAAAAAAAAACAAATATATAAATAAAATAAAATAGTACGCCTACGTAAGAATCTAAAATACATATATATATATCGCACTCATGCGGTCACTTACGCTCACACACACATTTTAACATATTATTATTAGTTAACAAATTAAATGATAAGGAAATATGAATTATTATAATTAAAGTATTATTTTCTAAACATATTATTTTTGTGATCATTATTATTACTAGGGTACTTGGGAAGTCTTCAAAACTTGAAATTTAAAAAGTGGGAATAGTTTGGGGAATTTCTTGTAGGTGTAGTTGGTACCGGATTATTTTTACTATGGTGCATGGAACGCTTATTGGAAATAGGAAAACGTGGATGTTCATTTTTATTGCGAGTAATGTCCGTGTATGTGATAGTTTCAGAAATTAATCCACTTTTTTTCTTTTCCATTACTTTTGCGTGTCAATATGATTTTTTGTATATTAAGCTGATCAGCATATATAGGAGAGTTTCGGTTTGTCGATGAACGGTTTCCCTTATAAGGTAACACAACTGATTTTTATATCTGATCCATCGGTTATTTTTGCGCAATTACCAGAGTGTTGTTCATTATGATAATTTACGCACCTCGGCTTAGACTTACATTGTGCTGATATGTGGCCATACCTCAAATAATTCACACACTGCCTTGAAGGACGTACGCTCGGTTGTACGGAAAAACGTAGTTTATATAAACATACATTCTGGGGAAGAGTACTCGCAAGAAATTTGATTTCTACAACTGATGTCTCGATTAATTTACCCTCCTCTTTACGTTTAACCTTTCGAACATAAGCGAAGGAAATATTACTTTCCAAATTATTCAAAACTTCTTCATCGGTCACATCATAAGGAACTTGACGGATGAACCTTGTATAATAAACTACTCGGTACGTATGCATTTAATTCTTTTCTCCGCTAAATGTCCAACAAAAAGCAATTAGCGTGTGTAAGTGTTTTCCCAAAAAAGATACTTATTTCATAAATTCACGGTCGTAAATCATTAATAAATTTATCTATATAATATTACAAATATATATATATATTTTTAATATATGGGCTTTTGAGATTCCACTCAGAGCTGTAACGAACGACACGTCTTATAGTAAATATTTATATTACAAGCTAATAATATGTAATCAAATATGAGCGTGTATACGCTATTATTCTGTAAGCTGAGCAGACATCTGAGACTAGTTGGGAGATGGATTCCTTGGCTTTACGTGACGAGAATTTCGATACATTCTGTAATAACTGCAGCTGAAAAATAGGTGGTTTTCATCGGCGATCTGATCTGCATCGTAAGAATGGGTACAGAATGACGAAAGAGGGTAATTTAGGCGTAAATAGAACGTATGGAATGTCGTTAACGTTAAGTCTCAAGCGACATATAATATGAACGAAATCCTGTTTTCTACGTTGCTAGGAAGATTGAAGAACCGAGGAATTACTGAAAAGATTGAATATTCCTAAATTGTTTGGCTGAATTTCCAAACGCGGATTCGAAATTCCTTTTGCGAAAAGTTAATCTCCGATAAAATGTCCCTAACAGGTGTATTGAAGTAGAATGAGCCATTCTCGTTGGAGCTTCTAGCGAGATTGTCTACGGTATCGTTTCAGTGAATAATCGAATGACTGGGAACCCAGACAAATTTTACATTAAACGCGTTTCAGAGATAGATCGTAAATATTTCTTAGGATATCGTAGACTATATAACGCGAACAGATCATTCAGTTGAATTATTAAGTTGGCGTCCATATCATTCAGTTTATTATAATGTCTGTCATAATTACCGAACTTCTTTGTACGTATGTATACGCGCGTATACGAGTACAGCATGTCGGTAAAGAGTGTAGGAGCCTGACTACACTGTGACAATAATAGGACTGCCTATGTGCCTATGCGTATTAAGCATTTGACACGCTCGTTTTATTTAGGGGGGGGGGGATTGTGTTAATTTCCCGCATGTACAACGCGCCGATAGTAGTTTCGCTTAAATAAGTATCGTCCTTAACGAAAGTTTCTTTTCTAACCTTTTCTAGTTTCGACGAAGACGATAATGATACAGATACGATTATTCATATGGACGGCTACCTTATCGTTGGTTTCAACGGCGAAATGTCCTCGTTATTACACGATTAATAAATCGATCGATCGAACGTCATTCGATAATGATAACTCGTCCGTTACGTACGCTATCGATGACGTTTTTAATCTAACGATCAAAGCTATCGATATTACCGAAATAATGTACGCGATTTTATTGAATTATCGAAGAAATACGTCATCCGATAACGATTTATCATCGTACTTGTCCGATAGGAATTTTTTGAATAAAATTTCGCGTCTCGGTCGAATTCGAGAAAATTTCCTCGAAATTACGACTAAATTACCACGTATCGAACGAGAAGCGAAAATGATCGTTTTCGATCGTTTACGATGCGAAACCGATCGTTGTCGTTATCGGTGCGCGTTAATCGACGTACGATTAACGAACGATTATCGAAGTACGATTCGTCGTTTGCGTAATTACTATCGTAATTTGATACGTTATAAAGAAATATTCGAAGACGACCTATCGTGCGATATATGGTACGACTATTTGAAATTCGAATTTAACTGTTACGTACCGGTCGCCGTGAAAACGTGCCGACGTTTAATCGAACGAACTGACGCGAAATTAGAACGACTTCGTATCGACAGGTGGAAATTAAATAGAAAATTCAGATTCGCTTATAAAACCGGCGTAATTGAAAAATTTCGCCTAGTCATATCTTAAATCGTAACGATAAACGAATATATATATATATATATATATATATATATATATATATATATATTTATATATATCATCATGTAGTCATCAGTCCTAAGACCGGTTTGCTAATTTCTTCCACAACTGACGGTTTTCTGTTTTCCTCTTCATATCCGTATGTGCTACCAGTGTCTTCTATTACTTGCTGTGGATATTGATTTCTTGGTCTTCCCTTTCCGCGTTGCCCATTCATCCGTCCTTCTATAATTATCTTTAATGAGCTTTCATGTCTTAAAATGTGACCGATCGTATTAGTTCTTCGTTATATTATTATTTTTTTCCATAATGTTCTTCCTTCGCCAATTTTCTCAATTCTGTTTTTCGATATACGCTTTTCATTTATTTATTTTAAAACTATTAAAAGAAAGATACAGCTATATTTGAAAATGTTGAATATATCGGAAAGCAGTGATTTTTATGAATTATAAATAAAATTAAATAATAACACATTTGAATCGCTTCGCTAGCGATCAAAGCTTATTTACGGTGTGGAGGAACACTGTGTAACAGAAAGAGTTAACGTATCTATTTCAATTTAATAAATATCGATATAGACATCCATATGTATATGTATTTGTGAGAATGCTTACATATAATAATACTACAACAAAAATGCTTTAATAAATAAATTAAATATATAAGTAAACAAACGTGTCGTATGTACGATAGCGAATTAATATTTGTGGCGTGAAATACAGTTATAATTTTATACATTTTCGTTTATAATAAATTTAATGGCGGCTGCTGGTCAAATATTTCGGTTCTTCCGATCGTTGTCGAAATCTCCATTGTATACTATATTGTTCGTTGTAATTAAATAACAATTGCTAAACGATCTGAAATGAAATGATTTTTTTTTTTTTTTTAATTTATTTATTACTGCAAATTAATCAACAATATCATTTAGCAGTATTTGGGAGTAGAGCAAATGAAATGAAATTGATTATTATTATTTTTATTTATTTATACACTACATTCAGTCGTACGATTATCAATAAAACTATTTTCACAGCGACGATATGCGAAAACTTAATTATTAAATTTGTAGGAGAAAAATTTAGTCCTGGTATATTTTTTATCGATTTGTTTTTTGGAGTTTTATAATAAATTAATGATTAAATTTTCGAATATTAAACAAATATCATCGCCTGTGTTGCTCGTTAGAATTTTCGGCAATTTCGAGTTTTAATTTTATTATTCTTCTTCTTCAGCTAGAGTTCCTGGAATAATATTTTTAACCGTTTCAGTCACGGATGTCCGCTATATGGTACATAAAATTTTAATACTAAAACGATTATATATTTTCTGGTTGACCGTGAAATGTTTCAATTCTAATAATGTTTATATAAACACACATTGAAAATCGTCTAGAGTCATCTAAGAGTTGTATAATAAACACCTTTTATAAAACTACTAATTTTCTTTAAATTTTATTCTTCTTCAATATTTTTAATTATGTTTTATTTAATTATTTTCTAAATTAGTCGTAATTATACGTTCTTATTCTAAAGTTCAGTAAATAAAGAGAGAGAGAGAGAGAGAAAAAAATCCAAACGCAATACTATCGCGTAGAAGAACGGTTAAATGTATTTTAACGAAGATTTATGAAGGATATAGGGGCAAAATTAAACATTTTCGAGCAGTATATATACAATTTCGAATAAACAATTAAAGATGAATAGATACGAGCGATTGTATCGAAAGTTTCGCCTTTTAGTAGGATTGATAAAATATAGTGGTTTGGAAATTATTTTAAAAATTAGGTAAAAGAAAATGGAATGACAACGATTGTTGAAAATAATAAGCGAAATGAAACAATTAAAAATGCGTCAAATTTATTCGTTATAAAAACGACATCGTACGAATATTAATAACGTAAATATACACTTTTCAGTTTCATGAAAGGATGTGCGAGTCTGATAACTGGAGGCAAATAATAGAAAAAATGTCCACAGTATAATATGTCTGCAGTTCTATGTTTTATAGACTACGGTAAAGTGTTCGATAATGTAATATGAAGTAAACTATGGTCAGTATACCGAATACGATATTGTACTAATGATAAACAATCAATATATGGAAACAAAAATAATGTAATTCGAGCAGCGCAGTCTGTCAAATACACTCGTCGTAATCCATAGCGCTTTATATTTTCACCTCCCAAAAATTAATTAACTTCATCGCTTCGTCAGCTTATTTCAGCTCCATGCAGTGGACATCTGAAGAAGTGTTTACAGTTTTGTTCTTCTTCGCATTCGCATTTTCAATCAGTATCTAGTCTCCATTTTTGTAAATTTTCCTTTGTACGGTCGCATCTTGTTCGTAATCTGTTTAGGGTTTTCGCTCGTGTAAAAGTGATGTGGTGAAGTTCCAAAAGTCTTTTCTAGATTTAAGTCTTTCTTTAAGTCAGTGATTGTCCGCAGAGCATGCGGCGCCGGTCTGTAAGCGCTAGTGTTTTCGTCCTAATTTCTGCTATACTTTTTCTACGTATTGATGACAAAGCGATACTACTGGACAGATCTACAATCGCTGTTTTAAGCAGCCGCTAAAGATAAGAAACCGGAACGGACTAGCACTACATCAGTGCGTGCGACAGGCGCACGACACAGAAAGAAGCATGGTGTAAAATTATGCATTAACTCTATATGATCACTTTGCCTCCTTAACCGATTAAGAAGAAGACCATTCCTAAGAAGTTGTCGTTCGTTACATTTTAGTAACCTCAGTCGACCAGTTTCAGCAGCTTCCACATCGAATCGAGGTAAAAATGCAAGAAGAAGGAATAACTTTATAAATAATATTTTTAGTTCGACTTATTTTCGATAATTTTTAATCTAACCTTTCCGATAAAATTGTTTAAATATTTTCTATAATTTCGTATCGATCGCTGTAACGTCCGGTGGTTCTTTCTCATCGGTAGCTGCTACGTTTCGAATAATCGATTCGCTGGAAAAAGCAAAATAAAATAATATATAAAATAAAATAATTAATTTTCACGAATCGCACGACGAATAATTTATCCGTATTAAATAATCTATTATTTAAAATAATATTGCTAAAAATTTGCATTAAGCACCTCCTAACGAACGGAGGGTTAGTCCTTCTTTTTTTTTCAATATATATTATATATATATATATGTGTGTACGTTTTATATATGATGAGGAAATTTTAGCTTTTAAGTAAATTATTCGGAAGAAATTACGTACGAAGTCGGATATTTTAATGAAGAATTAAAAGATTTTTAAAAATCATCATCATCATCATCATCATCATCGTATCGGGAAAATTGATGATAGTACATGCCAGAGAAGTCCAAAAAGTTCATTATTTTTCCATCCAATTTGAGGACGTCGTTAAAGGTACGTGAGGACAAGCTTTACAAACAGGTGTTCCATTGTTTGTGATTCACCGCAGTCGCATGTGGAGCTTTTACTAATGTTACATTTCTTCATATTGTTTCTCGTATACGCCCGACCGTAGTTCTTAATCAATTAAGAAAATTCCACTTTTGGTAATCCAGATCTGCACACCTATTGGAAGATTTTCTGCTGGTTCAATCCAGCGGCTTTGTATAATTTTATTGTGCTCCTCTTTCCAAGTGATAATAGTAATCATTCAATTCAGTTTATTTAGATTTGCATTCGTATTTAGAAGAGATAAAAAAATAAGTTAACGATAAAATTCGCGAATTATCCGCGCTAATAGCGGAAAATAAGTTCACGCATAACAGATTCGACTGTTTTAAATTATTACACCGTTAAGAAATCAAAATACAGGAAATAAATCATCGATACTTTTATAAACTAGAAAATAAAGATAACAACGAATATAATAATAGACAAATAAAAATAAATAATATAATAATATTTCATTTTAATCATATATATATATATATATACATATATATATACGCGTATAAATACGTCTGCGCACACATATTTATACACTGACACTCGCAAACATTATATAAGATGACCCAGACGGACGGTTCTGTTTTGTTTTTCAGAATAATTTGAAAACTACTCGACTTTATCGAACACGATATCGTTCAGATGATGGCCATTTCACTTAGTCTTCAGAAAATTTTCGAAAGGTGGCTGAATTTTTGACATTTCTTCAGAAATCCGAGTTTACAAGTCTTCCAAATGTCGTAGACGTGTTTCGTGAACGCGGATCTTAAGATATTCTCACACACACAAAAAAGCAATCGCGTGAGTTTGAATTCTTTTCGACACTCTTTTCGCACACGTCGTGATCGATTCACGTCGAAAATAACGTTTCACGCAAAAGCTCCTTCCCGTTACAGGATGCCGTGATAACTGAACAAAAACAGATCTCTCGTGTGTATACTAAACGCGGTGCACGCGGTTTGCGTTGCTGCAGTCATACCAACTGCTCTATTTAAAAAACAAAAAACCGTAAGTAAGTAAGTAAGTAAAAGTGTATTTACAATATTTAAATTTACACAACGAACAACAAACTTAGTATACTACGTGTATCGAAAAATTACATCTCATACCACGTGCATGTAATAAAATAGATAATTATACAATTTTTTTTACAAAATATAATTTCAGGAAAAACCACCAAAACCTGAAAACACATTATACCGCCCTCTTAAATAAGAATAATAATACTTATTATTAGAATGCTAAAAACTAAAATAAAGTAATAATAAAAATAAAAATAAAATAAAAAACGCTGTTACGATCCTATTAGTAAGGCATTATCCTCTTATGTTTGTACCGTTTATATTTTAATTGCAAACTAGTACGATTATAATCGCCAATATTATTAATAATGGGATCTTGATTGAGTTTACAACCTTTAAAAAATCTCTTTGTGTGTTGGATTATAATATCCTCTACATAAGATAATTTCAATGTGTGATCATGCATACTATCAATTCTATTGTACAGAAGGGCTTTAAGTATTATTCTACAGCACTTATTTTGAAGTCTTTGTAATTTACCTAAATTAGAACTACTTGCATAAGACCATACGGGGGACACGCGTATAACATTTTCGGCATAATAATACTTTCATAAATAATTAGTTAACTGAATTAACGTGACAACGTTTATTAAAGACCGGATATAATTTGAATAGGGATGCGTGAATTTTATTTAATACGTATTCAATATGTTTCGAGAAGGTAAGTCTTTTATCTAATATTACACCTAGATATCTAACATGAGATTTCCAATCCATAGCTTTATTATTTATAAGGACTGGAGCAAAAGATCGCGATCTTCTTTTAGTGAATAAGATAGATTCAGTTTTTTCGGAATTTAATTTAATTCTCCATTTGTTAAAATATGAATTTAACCTCTTATAACCTTCTGTTATAGTATCTATTCGGTACGAAGAACAATATATGGCAATGTCATCCGCGTATAAAGCCATATCCGAGGTTTTAATTTTAGGAATGTCGTTAATGAATAAGATAAATAGATAGGGTCCTAGGATGCTCTTCCCTGTGGAACACCAGCTAGAATAGATTTTCAGAGTGTGTATGTTTTCTTTTTACTACGAAACTTCTGTTAGTTAAATAATCCTTAATAAGACGTATAATGTAATTAGGGAATTTTAATTGGATAAACTTATATATTAAACCAAGGTGCCAAGTAGTATCGAATGCCTTCTCTATGTCTAAAAGAAGAAGTCCGGTGTGCAGATTTTTATTAAAAGCATCAGTAATATGATCAGTAATTCTTGCTAACTGCATAACTGTAGAGCGATTGTCTCTAAACCCAAATTGCTGTCCAAGCGAGATATTATTTTTTTCAGTAAAACGTTTTAACCTGTGCAAAATAACTTTTTCGGCTATTTTTCCAAGATTACTAAGTAGCGAAACAGGACGTAAGTTTTTAGGGTCAGAAAAACCGTCCGTCTTATCTGGGTCACCTTACACGCAGACATTTATATATATATATATATATATATACATATAATAATGAATTTGGATGATTTAGTATTTTAATTTTGTATTTTGAGTATCAATTATACGCGACATCGATGACAAGGTTAAAGCCGAGATAAGAGATACGCTCGGTAATTGTCTCGAGAGTGTGCTAGATGAAACGGAAATAATTTTAGTATATAAGCGATATTACATTGAAATGAAAATCAAACACTTGCGATATTTGAAAAACTGACCGAAATGACGTAATTGTTATATAACCGAATGGGATGAACCCTCGAATATAAACCGATTCGGCATATATACAAGGGTTATATATATATATATAAATCATAATTGTATTGTTCTTATTTTAAGCATTAATTATACGCGATGCATATATACGGGATTTCGTAGCCTTCTCCGTGATAATTAGAAATTGTACGATGAGATCATCGTGATGATGAATAACATTTAGAATATATTATCGCTCTCGGTGACGACCGTATAACATGATATCGAATAAAATCCTATTTGTGTATATTTCGAGTCGAAAGAAATTGCCGGATAACTTAGCTATTAAAATCATTCCGCCATTCCGATTAGTAATTTACTCATTCGCAGATTAATTACTTCCAAACGACTCGTAATTTTAAATGTTTTCTCACCTATTCCCGATACCGTAATTGAAAAAGCTCCGTCTAATTTCAAACTAACCTCTCCAGTCTGTTTTACGAAAGCCGGACTTAATGAGAACGAATTAAAAGTTTTATAGGTGTACGTACAACCTTCTAATGATACGGACGATTTCTCTGAATCGTTGAAGAATTTTCTTAGCAACTGACGAGCGATGGTGTAGTTTATACTCAAAACGAAATATCATTCTAACGAAAACTGCTCATAAAGAGGAGAAACAGAACGGATGGAGATGTTGAGAAATAAATCCATTAGCTGTAATAGGTCAAGATATAGTGAACGAAAACTTTTCCAACTCTGATGTAACGATATATATATATTAAAAAGCCTGACTGATCAGACTGCTTTCAGCGATCTAAATACAATAAAAGTAAATTAGCCCTAGACTTTAAGCTCGATCAAACCTAACTGATCGAGTATCACTAAATAATAAAAGCTACAAACGTAATTTATCCGAAAACTTTACATCTTCCACTGGTAGGGTACTCGGAATAATAATGAAACAAAAAAATAAGAAATAAGAAAATAATGAGCAAAAACAATTGAGAATAAATTTATTGCCAACTATTGAAAATAACCGAAAAAAAAAGAGAGAGAGAGTATATCCTTTGAAAACACAGTGTCATTAATCCATGATTACAATAAATCCTCGTCTGTCCCCAAGAACTATTTAACAAATTGAATATCCCACTCAATTCAACGGATACGGTATTTATCCAATATTGAAGTTGGCCTACTCTGTCGTTAACGATCATTCCAGAAAAATACGAATAACAAAAATAGCTTAAGAATAACGATGATAGACAAAATCCTTCTTCAATGGAATATCAACTGCAAAATAATGTAACAGAACTCCAACAGCTAATTGTAAATAACAAACCTACCATTATCCGGTTAACGAGGAATACACCTTCAACCAGTTCGGTCTATGTCGTTAAAATACTACAATTTGGCCGTTAAAAATTCGTAAAATCTCTTCACCGAGGCTGAAAACAGCTGTCAACAGAATATATATTGATTACACGTTGAATACGCGCCGGTATCTACTGAATGTCCAACTGCCGTCAATATGTGAAGTATGCCGTTGCACCACTAATGGTCTACAATATTGTTATAATCAGACAGAAATGTACTCGAATTTGTCATTATCCTTAAGTAATTGATAATTAATAGCCTGGTAAAAAAAAAAAAACTTTTACGAACTGGAATCGAGTAGCTCTGTCGGACTGACATTCGAGCGCTTAGTAATTTGCCGCTTACATTTATACATTTAGTAATCGAAACGGTAATTTTGAAATAAACATTCCAAAGAAAAATATAATTTCTTACAATACGCCGATAAGACGTACTTTTGATATACATACGTCTTATAGGTGGAAGTTGTCTTTTTTAGTAAATTTGTCGGTGCTTCAAATTTTCCATTGCTTCGTGAAATATTTAAAGTGATTACATTATCTACTCTCGCTACAAGACGTAATATTTTCAACTAGCGAGAAGATTTATGTTTTGCATATACGTTATATGCAAGATATATATCGAGCCATTGTATCCATATATATTTTCATGAAGTGTGTGTATTCTTAATTTAAATACATATATATTATATATCTATTTTTTTTTTCGTTTAAATTTTCTTAATAACACATAGCTTGCGAAATTCTTACTTGCGTTGTCTAAGAATTTCGTCTAATTCGTGTTTATCGTAATACGTGAAGAAATCTTTAGGTTGAACACCTTCGAAAATTGCCGCGATGCTTGGCTTCAAATTATAAAAGAACAATGCTTGGCCACGCGTTGAAAAATCTTGCGTTAAAACTTCTATAACCTGCAAACCAACGATTTAATTATTTTTTTACAATACTCGTCGGAAAAGTTCGTATTTTAAATTTTATACATATACATATATATATATATATATATATATATATATATATATATATATATATATATATATATATATATATATATATATATATATATATATATGATTATTCGACCGTAATTGGTACGGCATTTAAAGGAATATGTTCGGACAAAATGCGCATAAAAAATTACAAAACTTTTCGGTCGTTAAGCTATTATCGAGTGATCATAAAAATACATAAATATATACAATATAAAAAATATAAAATGTAAAAATACTAATTTAGGTATGCAATATTAAAGAAAAATTAGCTCGAAATGAAAAGAACGCTACTTTTAAAAATAATCTAACAACGAATGCGGTAAACAACATAATATAATTTACAATTCGCAGTATAAAATTTAGAACGAACTTCTGAGTTCACTTTTATTGTCGGCGCTATTATGTTATGATTTTTTCTTTTCTTTTCTTTTTTTTATAAACACTATTTAGAGTATTAATACGATCTTAAGTTTATGCTTAAATAAGTATTAAAATTAATATGGCGGTATTAAACCTAATATGATATAATACGGGTTTGAAGTAGCTCCAGTGAGCAAGGCTTCAAACTAACATAATATATTTATTATTATATATAAGTTATTTCTAAATATTAAACCATACGGTTTCAGCCGTTTCAAACGGCGAGTATCAGATTCCGTGTCTAACAGCCGTGTTGCTTTGAATATTGCGATATCGTCGCAGTATCACTTCATTTACCAACTTTATTTTGAGATCGCGATGGATGTCATCTTTACGAAAATTAGGCATCTACGATAGCTCGAAGAACTACGTTCTGTCGAACTAGCACGAGCTGCCGATTGGACTTTTTTGTACAGCCCCAGAGGGACGTCCAAATCGGCATTATAATTTGCAGGTACAGTAGTCATTTGCAATACTGAGAGTCGTACGCCGTCCTATCAGCCAGTACAGCGCGGATATTATTTTCTTGATCTGTCTGCACTTCATCTTTACATGGGGTTTGGAGTCTAAGCGCATACCAAGATATTTATAAGCAGGATCGGACGAATTTGCGCGTGGCAAAGTGAATACTACGTGTTGCGATTTGTCATTATTGGCTTGATTTTCCAACGACTAGACCAACGAACAATGCGATCTAAATGACGTTCAAGATTCTCTGTTGCTTTCTTCCGGCGATTACTCTTAGACAATATAGCAGTATCGTCAGCAAACGTAGCTGTGACTGTATTATCATCGCTAGGCAAATCGCTAGTATACAGGATAGGTTCAATACCCTGTGGAACTCCAGCCTGTATCGAGTGATACGATGATTTAGCATCTCCGTGTGCTACTCTTTAGCAATCGACATAGATTACCCGACAAGAGGTTGCACATCTTAACCTTCGTGCCGGACTTCATCGAAAGCCTGCGCTACGTCGAGAAAGACGGCCGAGCAAAACTGTTTATATTCAGATGTTTTTTCGATAACTGTTATTACTCGTTGCACCTGTTCAATTGTACAATGTTGGTTCCTAAACCCAAACCGATGGTTCGGAAGGTCCGCAAACACTCTCATTCGCTTTAATACAAGTTTTTCGTATAGTTTTGAAATGTATGGCAGTAGCGATATTGGACGGTAAGACGTTTCCTCGGCCGACTTACCAGTCTTCTTGAGCATAATCACGCTATTTTTAAGCAAGGAAGTACATGCTCAAATCTAAGACTGACATTGAAGAAGCACGTAAGCAGAACAATAACTTTACGTGACAGCTTTTTCAATATACGTGGCGTTATTTCATCAATGCTTGGAGCCTTTGTCGGGTTAATTATCAATTTCCCGCGCTATGTCAATCGGAGTAAAGTATTTCAGAAGTTGATCTGTTTGATAAGTTGTTGTAGTAGGTATCACATCTGATACAATATCATGAGGCTGAAAGACTCACTAGTTGTTTAGCAAAGAGTTCTGCTTTTTCGGCATCCCTTCTGATCCAATTTCCAACTTCATCACTAAGTGGTGGAACTCGAATAATAGGCCGTTTTATCCTACGAGTAGCTTTCCAGAGTGTATAGTCTTTATCAGTATGCGGACTGAGCTGTTCAAGATATGCTGTTAAGGTTTTTCGATTTATCTCCTTGATTAGTCTGTATGTATAAATTTTATATAGCTGATTGTAAATTATGTCGTTTATCACGTTACTATGATGAGAATAGGCCTGCCTATATGCCCTATATATATATATATATATATATATATACATAGGCATTTGGCTCGTTCAACTCTGCTCGTTTTATGAGGGTTAACTCCCCCGTATAGAACGAGCCGTTGGAAATTTCACTTCGAAAAGCGCATGTTATGAAACATAAAGTAATTTTAGAAAATAACAAGCGTTACCTTGGCCGCTGTAAAATCAGCTCCGTAAATGTGCGAACAATCAATGACGACTGGTATACCTTTTTTCATGCCGTGTTTCGTTACCAAATTGCGCACGTAATCTACCGAAGGAAAAATCAGACATCGGTCTGGCGTTATCAACAAGTATTCGACTCCAGCGCGACTCTGTAAACGTTTTTGATGTATAAACGTCCGATACGAAATTATTTTATTCAGCCTTTCATCAGTCGCGCACTATGAACTTTGAAATTATAGATTTTAATCGAAATTTTTAGACGATTCTAGATAATCGAACATTTTAAAAAATCGGACATTTCACGACGCCCATCAAAAAAAAAAAATTGTACCCAATTTTGTTCCGGTTAAAATTTTCACTCGCCATAACATGGTCGCCGAAAAGGTTAAGTTATTATCATCTCCGCGAATACGAATTTATTGTTTATATATATATATTTTTTGTCAGTTTCTTTTTAAACATTCGATATTCGTAACGAGCTCATCCGTTTGAATGTATTGTTATTTGTTATTTATACGGTTAAAATTCGCCACTACTAATACTATTTTATTATTATATATGTATTTTTTTTAAAAACCTATATTCGTTTATGCACATTTATATAGTAACACAAACATGCCTTATAATTAACATTCCTCTCAATTGTTCCGTCATGCATTCGCTTGTCGGCAGATTTACTTATATGTAATTTACATCATCTTAATATAATTATGTAATCATTTTCACAACTTAGATATATTGAATCACACTCACACTTGTTCTCATTGACATATTATTTGCTCACATCCACTCCCAGCACTTTCACTCGTACTTCTTATTTTGAATTTTCTTATTACGTAATTATTTTAATTCCCTTTTATATATATATATATATATATATATATATATATATATATACATATATATATACATATATATACATATATACATATATATATATATATATATATATATATATATATATATATATATACATATTTGCAGTAGTATTTGTAGCAGCACTTTCTCAATCCCCACCCTGAATTTTGTTTTTACAATGCTCTCTTTCCATGTCTTCTTTATTTCTAGTTATTTATTATTTTTTTTACCATCGTTTCATCCATCACCCAACTTTTTATTATTTTTTTTTTTTTTTATTTCTTTTAACACGTCATCCTAGATTTTATTTAACGTTCTCGTCGTAATATATTTGTCTACTTGTGCGCTATATTTTGTCTCTTCGGTATCGGTACTCTATATTTTAATCGTTTCATCAGTATGCGCGTTTTTCTCATATTTTATATCACATGTTTCATTCATGATATAATTCCATATTTTCACCGAGAAATATAGACCATTTACATGGAATACGTTTAATTCTTTTTTTAATTCACTGGTCGATTTATTTTCGCCTCCAGTTATTAATCTCGAGTTGTTAACCTATTTTTTCTGCAATCTTTCAATTTTTTTCGGCGTATATTTTACGCTTTTCTCATATTTTATATCACATTTTTCGTTTATGATATAATTCCATATTTTCACCTAGAAATATAGACCATTTACATCGAATACGTTTAAATGTTTTTTTAAATTCTCTCATTAATTTCTCCTGAACTCGAATTATTAACCTCGAGCATTTTTTCTGCAATTTTTCAGTTTTTTTCGGCGTATATTTTGCGCTTTTCTCATATTTTATATCACATGTTTCATTCATGATATAATTCCATATTTTCACCGAGAAATATAGACCATTTACATGGAATACGTTTAATTCTTTTTTTAATTCACTGGTCGATTTATTTTCGCCTCCCGTTATTAATCTCGAGTTGTTAACCTATTTTTTCTGCAATCTTTCAATTTTTTCAGAGTATGTTTTCTTAGTTAATCTCCACGCTTGAATGCCGGACCCCAATGTTGATTCTACTAAGCATAATATACCATCTTCAGTGTATCCTATGTATTTCTTAATACATTGCTGGTATCACTGTTTTCATTTTGTTTTCTATATATATTACATATATGCATGCTACATCTTAAATGCCTGTCTTACTACTAATTACTCTAACTACTATTGCATGTAAATTCGTTTGCCTTAATTTTGGATGTTACACGAATCCTTAGGTACCTCCATTGTTTTAATATATCGAGATCTAAGTTTTGCCCTTACTGTAGACATCGGAACACGGTATAACGTATATTATTTAACGGATGAGATCCGGAAAAAGAAAACACATCTATGCCTGGGGGCGCAGAGAAAAAGTGAAACTTAAAAACGTTTTAACTAAATTCTCTACAGAGTTTTTTTTTTTTAATTTTATACACAAACGCATATATATATATATATATATATATATATATATATATATATATATATATATATATCGGCCTCTAGCAGACTCATTTCCGAGTTTTGCTGTCGTCTCTATTTAATGTTTGTGTCGGTTATGCGATATTGTGTGACTTGAAGCTGCACAATGAACATTTGAGAACCGTTTGGGGGGCACGGTGCTATTGTTATCCGCTGCTATCGGCTTCAATTTTATTCTTTTAATATATCTTCTTCCTTGCATTACTTGCCGGACTACTGATATTGCTTACGATCCGATACCACCTCAGCGGTCGGTAGCTGGTTTAATTCCGGCCCTTTTCGATTCTTCAACAATAACATCTTTTTAGCGCAAACGAGGACGGCCTAGCGGCATCTTTCCATTTTTTTAATACGCCGTATAAAATCTTTTTCGGTATCCGTTCCTCGTTCATTCTAATTACGTGCCCTATACATTTGACTCACTTTTGCTGTTAGCACCTACTGAAGCGGACGATGTTGTTTTCAGCATGTATTCGTTTGAGAGACCATCCTTCCACGTAACCCTCGAGATATTTCTGAGGAATCTCAAGTGCAGCGTTTCCATTTTTCTTGTCTTTTCCTTATTGGCCGCGTCTCGCTTCCGTAAGGCACGATCGGAACCAACACTGCTCTATGGCAATCTCATTATTCTTGAATACTCTCCGCGATAATCTATTATATACCGCGCTAACACTGATTATGCGCGCAGAAATTTCGTGCTCGAGAGACAAATCTTTGTAAAAAATTATTTATTCATCCCGTCGAGCTTGCTCGCTTGTCGACAGATATTTACATTTTGTATGATGTAGTATTATTACGCGTTACTAATATAAATATTTAAATTAAATATACGGTCACCTTATTAATTTATAACTTACTTCTTTACAACTGATTTTCGCATTCACGTGTATTACTCTCTCATATATTATGTCTCATTTACACTCCCATATACACTTTACTGCTTATTGTTTTTCCCCTTATTCCGTAGTAGTGACACAAACGCTTCATCTTTCTTATTTTTTTTTTTTTTTTAACTTTATTATTAACGCGTTACTAATATAAATATTTAAATTGAATATGTCGTTACCTAATTCATTCGATAACGTTATTTCTATACAACTCATTTCCACATTCCCTGTTTTCTCATTACTCTCTCATATATTATGTCTCATTTACACTCCCATATACACTTTACTCCTTATTGTTTTTCCCTTTATTCTGTAGTAGTGACACAAACGCTTCATCTTTCTTCTATTTTTTTTTTTAACTTTATTATTAACGCGTTACTAATATAAATATTTAAATTGAATATGTCGTTACCTAATTCATTCGATAACGTTATTTCTATACAACTCATTTCCACATTCACCTGTTTTCTCATTACTCTCTCATATATTATGTCTCATTTACACTCCCATATACACTTTACTCCTTATTGTTTTTACCCTTATTCTGTCTAAGTGACACAAACGCTTCATCTTTCTTCTATTTTTTTTTTTTTTTTTTTAACTTTATTATTAACGCGTTACTAATATAAATATTTAAATTGAATATGTCATTACCTAATTCATTCGATAACGTTATTTCTATACAACTCATTTCCACATTCACCTGTTTTCTCATTACTCTCTCATATATTATGTCTCATTTACACTCCCATATACACTTTACTGCTTATTGTTTTTCCCCTTATTCTGTACTAGTGACACAAACGCTTCATCTTTCTTATTTTTTTTTTTTTTTTTAACTTTATTATTAACGCGTTACTAATATAAATATTTAAATTGAATATGTCGTTACCTAATTCATTTGATAACGTTATTTCTATACAACTCATTTCCACATTCACCTGTTTTCTCATTACTCTCTCATATATTATGTCTCATTTACACTCCCATATACACTTTACTCCTTATTGTTTTTCCCTTTATTCTGTAGTAGTGACACAAACGCTTCATCTTTCTTCTATTTTTTTTTTTTTTTTTTTTAACTTTATTATTAACGCGTTACTAATATAAATATTTAAATTGAATATGTCGTTACCTAATTCATTCGATAACGTTATTTCTATACAACTCATTTCCACATTCACCTGTTTTCTCATTACTCTCTCATATATTATGTCTCATTTACACTCCCATATACACTTTACTCCTTATTGTTTTTACCCTTATTCTGTACTAGTGACACAAACGCTTCATCTTTCTTCTATTTTTTTTTTTTTTTTTTTTAACTTTATTATTAACGCGTTACTAATATAAATATTTAAATTGAATATGTCATTACCTAATTCATTCGATAACGTTATTTCTATACAACTCATTTCCACATTCACCTGTTTTCTCATTACTCTCTCATATATTATGTCTCATTTACACTCCCATATACACTTTACTCCTTATTGTTTTTCCCTTTATTCTGTAGTAGTGACACAAACGCTTCATCTTTCTTCTATTTTTTTTTTTTTGTTTTAACTTTATTATTAACGCGTTACTAATATAAATATTTAAATTGAATATGTCGTTACCTAATTCATTCGATAACGTTATTTCTATACAACTCATTTCCACATTCACCTGTTTTCTCATTACTCTCTCATATATTATGTCTCATTTACACTCCCATATACACTTTACTCCTTATTGTTTTTCCCTTTATTCTGTAGTAGTGACACAAACGCTTCATCTTTCTTCTATTTTTTTTTTTTTTTTTTTTTAACTTTATTATTAACGCGTTACTAATGTAAATATTTAAATTGAATATGTCGTTACCTAATTCATTCGATAACGTTATTTCTATACAACTCATTTCCACATTCACCTGTTTTCTCATTACTCTCTCATATATTATATCTCATTTACAGTCTTACGTACACTCACACTTATTTCTTATTGTTTTTCCCTTCATTCTGTAGTGAAAACCTAGAAAGAGGGCATTGTAAAAACAAAATTCAGGGTGGGGATTGAACGTAGCCACGACAAATACTAGTGAAAATATGTGTATATATATATATATATAAATATATATATATATATATATATATATATATATATATATATATATATATATATAAAAGGGAATTAAAATAATTACGTAATAAGAAAATTCAAAATAAGAAGTACGAGTGAAAATGCTGGGAATGGATGTGAACAAATAATGTGTCAATGAGAACAAGTGTGTTATTCAATATATCTAAGTTGTGAAAATGACTACATAATTATATTAAGATGATGTAAATTACGTATAGGTAAATCAGTAAATCTGTTCGACAAGCGAATGCATGACGGAACAATGGAGAGGAATGTTAATTATAAGGCATGTTCGTGTTACTATATAAATGTGCATAAACGGATATACGTTTTTTAAAAAAAAAATATATATATATATATATATATATAATAATAATAAAATAGTATTAGTAGTGGTGAATTTTAACCGCATAAGTAAAAAATAACAATACATTCAAACGGATGAGCTCGTTACGAATATCGAATGTTTAAAAAGAAACTGGCAAAAAAATATATATATAAATAATAAATTCGTATTCTCGGAGATGATAATAAATTTACTTCATTTTTCTTCCTTTTTTTTTTAACTTTATTATTATTTTTAAATTGTTAAAAATCCCATCATCTAAATTTCTTCATTTATTTTTCCGACATTTTTCTTCCACTTCCGAGCCATTCTTTTAATTCTCTTTTTAATCCACTTTCCACGCTTTCATCGATGATATCTTCTGGTATAACACGTTAAACGTTTCACTTAATATATATCTGTCTGGTAACTTGGTTATAGGTATTTCTATTTGACGCTTTAATTCTTAGGCCGTGTATTAGTAGTCTTCTTCAATGCTCATTGTTTTTCGTTTATTAGGGTAGTACACAATTCTCGTCATTAAACACAAACTTTTTATATCCAGCACATTTCCTTCGTTGAAAAGTTCACATAGCGTAGAAAAATTGCTATTTTTTTGTAATCGTTCAATGTACATTATATAAGATTTTTTTGCGCAAGTTCCCAACTCTGTTTATCTTAATCTCGAATCTACATAAACCGTTTTTAAAGTTTTTTGACTGACATAATTTTTTAACATATACATCGGCATTAAACCGTACGCTTATTTCATCTATATAATCACCCCTAAATACTTATATATCCTCCTCATTTCTAAAACATTTACCGTCTCCCGTTTCATTTAATGAGCACGATCATTTGAATACATCTATAGTATCGTATCTTTCAGTATGCGTCTCGTAGTTTTAAGGAACTTTTTTTTTTGTTTTCCGAGTACTTATTATAAGATTATTGTCGTGCGCTACCGATTTCTATTTAATTGCAGTTATTCTTCGACTTTTTCTTCCATAATATTCCTGTTTGGCGTTAACACTCGTACATCATTAGCGAATGCATATATTTTTTTCTACCTCAATTGATTTTACAATCCATTAGCGTATATAATAAAAAAGAAATGTTGAGGCAATTTTTGAATCAGTTATAATCTTTTAAAACTTCACGCGGTTTATAGTGTCAATTTTTTTTTTTGTTTTTTTAGGAAGTTACAATAACTCCCATTTCTAGGTTTAATCCTATCCCTTCAGAATAATCATCTAATTATTGCGACATTGATTGGATTTTTCTCTTTTTAAAAAAAAGTCGTTTGCTATAACATCTACAATTGATCCGTAATTTGCGTAATCATTTTGTTTACCTTTTTTTTTTTTTTTTTTTTTTTATATATATATATCGGTTCTATTAACGACGTTTCCCCTTGCGTTATTTCTTCTCTTATCGACGTTTTGTTTATTAGACGTGTTATATCACATTTGAGATTTTAGTATTAACAAATTTCAATCCGTTTTATTCTTAGCCGGTAAATCTTTCCATCTCACTCGTGTAACCAATTTCTGCCAAGCTCATTCTATAGTTGTTTTTCTTTCGCTTTGTGGTCATTTTTAATCGTTTATATCTCCTACCTATACCACTGTTTTCTTTTGCAACGGTTCGCTATCTATTTAAATAATTTCATTAATGTACTTCAAAGCGTCTCGTATGTTGACTGTGTCTATACACGACCCATAAATACAGTTTAATTTCGTTTATACTCAAATTTTTTTTTTAAATTATCCTTTGCGCATTCCTCGTATCGTATTTGATCAATCTCTTTTAACGTTTTCTATTTGTCTACTACACATCGCTGAACTTTGTTTCAGAATCTTCTAGTTTGTGAATTCTATAACCTTCGAAGCATAATGACATTTTTTCATGTTTACATTTAATTCTCCTAATGATTAGTATATCGATCTGATTTTTGTACCAATATCTCATTCTACTTTTTCTTCAAAAATCTAACATTTACGTATACTACATTCTCTACCAAAATTTTTTTTTTGGTTATTTTACTTTCTTGTTTTATAGAAAAAAAAAAAAAAAATTATCTCACATTTCATTCGCACTCACATATAGAAACGTATGTTTGTATACGATATTCGCTCGCTCTTATTTATATTATCCTAAAAGTTAATTATTTGGCCTTGAAATTTATTTCCCTACTGAATTATTATTTTTTTTTTTAATGGTCCAGTTATAACACTCTTTGACCAGTCTAGTTCTAAGTTCTTAATTTTTAATATAATTTATATACATATGTCTATTAAATACAAATCTTGTTATCTTTAATAAATTTATTGTATAGCATTTTTGTCGCTGGAAAACATGGTTCTGCTAGTATTTCATTAATTGCAAATGGCATTGTTCCATACTGTGCAAGGCACACCGAAAAAAAAAAAAGGTTCACGGCCTTCTGCACAGCTTGGACAGGTCCAAATGAGAACGATCCCTCTTCTTGTCCGCATAATTGACAATGGCTCTCGAATCAATAATGTTCATTCTAGCTAGATGGTCTGTAGTTCGCGTATGACCCGTTCTAATTCTTAACATAGTATAAATTGTTATCCATAACCAAAGGAAAAAATTACCATAATATACAGCCGAATAAAACTACTTTGGTATCAAATTGATAACTTTTGAAAAGCTGCTATATTAAAACCTACCGAATTATCTATCAAATTTTCTGTTAATATTCTTCGAGGCCGACTTCTTTCTATTTACCTCATGAACATCTTCCGCACTTTAACTAAATGATACGATGTCCACTCATTCATACATACATATATGCATATATATATATATATATATATATATATATATATATATATATATTATATATATATATATATATATATATATATATATATATATATATATATATATATATATATATATAGGTTCTGTTATCTCGTTTTTCTTCTTGTTTATGATTTTTTCTGTTTTTTTCTTCTTGCTTAATTTCGCAGTAATTGTTGCATTATTTTTTCTCCTACCGTTTCTATGGACAACGTGTATATCATCATCATCATTCATTTTAACTCCTATTTTTTTTTCTACGTTTGAAACGACAGTTTGCAAATATGTGTCAATGGTGTACCGTTTACTATTGTTCACTTTCGTTCATTCTGATATTTAATTCGTATAATATTTTACAGTCTTTTTCTTTGTTATTATTTTTTTTTTAAATTATATTTTGCTTGTTAACTCTTCGTTCTCGTACTTTAAATCAATATCATTATTTTTTATATCCATTTGCATTTGTACAACTCTTTCGAGTATTTCTCTTCAAATAGCGGCATTGTTGTCATTACAACCACTAATAATAATAATAGTAATAATAATAATAAAAAATCAATTGAAAATTAGTTAAATCACTGATATTTATTTTCTTAAAGAAAACACAAAGCTTTTCGGCATTTACGCCATTATCAAGTGAAACATTTTAAAACATCATAATTTAAAAAAATATAAATTAAATATAATTACTTAAAAATATGCGATGGTGATTGTGAAAATATGCTCTAAAAATGCTGTCTGCTTCTGTTCTGTCTATTTTTTGATTTGTTGAAATTTAATATCGATATATTTGTTTATTAATTTTGTTTTTTTATATTAATTTTTTCTTCAATACTATTTTCCGGATTCTGTAAAAGTTGTGTACTGGTGGAATTTTAAATTTTTTAATTAACTGTCGCGATGTATGATGTCCAAAAGTAAAATATAAAATATAAAAATATACGAACGCAAAAAATTTTTTAAAAAACACAATTTTACAAGTAAAATGAAAATAAATATTAAAAATCTGAATAAATATTAGTGATTTAACTAATTTTCAATTGTTTTTTTATAAAAAAAATCATTACATTCCACATTATAAAAAATTAAAATAATAATCAACCAGAAATTATAGGAAATATATTATTAAAGGGAATCACATATCTCTGATAAATGTCGAAAATGTAGCAGAGCAAGTGAAACAAACGCATTTTAAGTGGGTGTGAACAATTAACATTAAGATTTTATGTTAAAAGACACGATGATGTGATCGTACATCGAGAAATAGGAATAAAATATGGATTAATTAAAGATAGACAGCCATATTATAAATATACACCAAAAAAAAATCTTAGAACACGAAGGTATAAATTATACTGGGACAATATTGACTGATAAAACAATAGAACATAACTGATATCGTTTTAATAGATAAGAATAAATTACGTTAATAGATATAGCTCTGTACCGGGTAGTCTCAATATTGATAAAGTGTATGCGGGGGAAAAAAAATATACGAAAAACTTACAGAGCACATGAAACGAATTATGTCGATGTTGTAAATATTGTACCATTGGTGAAACGATGGAATAATATCGAGCAGTTTAAGTCACCATATACGATTGGAAAAATTCAAACCTCAGTATTATCGAATTCCGATATGAGAACGTTCTTTAACCATCAAGATGAAGGAAGTCTTAATTAAAAGCCGTATTACAAACTCAAACCAGAATGGATGTGAAGATCGCGGATAATAATAATACTATTGTTATTTTTACAACTACAATTTCATTCATTAATCTATCCGACCAAATGCGTACTGAACGAAACATACGCGTACAAAGTCGAGTATGCTCGGCTATACACGTCTATATTACTGTGGGATAATATAGCTGAAATTGTAAGTGAACTAGACAAAGATGGAGGTGTGCATCAACTTCCCATTCTTGCTGTCTGTACAAGTCCAGCTACTACATTCTATATATTGATGATAAGTTAAAGGCCGAGACGACTGACATATATAATAATTGTGTCGAAGGCAGATAGAAATGTAAACCACTGTGAGCTATAATGCTGAAACGGAACATTATGTAAGAGATTACGTTATCAAGTATTCGGGATTCGATGTTCCAATCCAATTGGCGTCACGCATAAAACCTAGTTTGGAATCCGAGTACTAGACTGTGTCTCAACTGATTTAGCACTAATAAAGTGAAATCAAATCAAATTTATTTGTGGCATTAAAAACGAGCTTATAATAATATAACAGCGAGAGATAAAAATTCAAAATATAATAAATGTTTTATATTTTGTTTACGTTTTAAAACATTTCTAGTAACAGAACACGTTATGCGCACAGATGCGCTAGTACTCGATTTATTAGTTAATTGTCGTAGAGCGTAGATGGAAACAACGCTACTATATAGATAACATACCCGTAAACACATTAATTCAAAATAGAATATTCGAAATTATAAACAGTTTGCACATATCGTACGACAAATTTTGATGAAGATTTAGTTTTAAGAAGTACACTATAAATTTAATCATCTTTATATTAGACATCGAGTTTCCGATTGGTTGTTAGATATGTGCAGATTTATGAGGTGCTAACGATGATCGATTGCATTCGTCAAGTTAGTTTATTAACACGGTTTCTTCTTTGATCAGTGTATTAGTATTTTTTTATATTTTATTTTATTTCAGTTGTTTTTTTTATATGTTTAGTTTTATTGTTTACATAATATTAATAATAATAATAATAATAATAATGCAACGCAGGTAATTATGCAAATGAATACTTGCTTTGTGCATTTCGATGGAAATCTTCGGTCGAGCGGCGTGATATAAGATAGAAACCAAATTTAAACCAATACCGATAAGTATGCCAATTTCGAGCGGCAATATTAAACAAGCGATAAAAGTAGCCAGACCGGGAATCAGATCGCTTTCTATTATTAAAATGATAGAATTATTTATTATAACAATATACTCGATAGATTCTTAAATTTTAGACGTTGCAATAAATTAGCATCACTTTACTCACACTAAACAAGAAAAACTTTGAGCCCCAAGCCACATTTTGAACATTTATGGTAACAAAGGCAAGTCGGTTAATTATGACCGACGAGTGTTGTGATAAAAGATATAACGTCAGTCATTTCTAGCTGACACTTCTAACTTTGTAACTGTTTTAATTATTAAATATTTTTGTTTAATAACAAAGTTGTTTTGTCGTTTATTTGTGATGTAAAAAAAGTGTTAATCGACTGACACTTTTACGTAAGATTTTTTCGCTAATTAATATAAAATAATTTCGAGTGCATGGAATTAATATAATGATACTGAATAATGAAAGTTTCAAATGAGGACTTTATACTTCCAATGTAAACATATGTGTGAAAACAGACAATATGTCAGTCATAAATTGCTGACACTTTTTTTGAGGTTTCGTTCTGTTTCTAAGAGAAATAGAAAAATTTTAAATTAAGAGTGGTTCGAAAGTGATTAATATTGAGTAAAATTTAAAAATTAGTATGTTATATCATACGGGCTGGCGGTAATGGACAACGTTAGTCATAACGGTCATGGGGCTCAAAGTGTTAAAGCGCATACATTGACGCGAGAACTTTGATGAAAGTTAGATCGTGTGATCCGTTAGTTAACCGGATGAATAAAATATCGGAATAAGTGAAAATACAGGATGTAAATCTTGACTTTCAATGTAACATCGCTTCGATTAAATATTTTAGCTATAAAATACATTCTTAGCCTACTTGTATATATATCTATTTCTATTTGATTTCTAATCGTGACACAGTCATTTACATCTTATATATATATATATATATATATATATATATATATATATATATATATATATAAATAAGTCGTAGGGATAGCTTAGTGGCTAGAGCCTGAAATTCTATACAGAACGTGCAGAGTTCGAATACGATCGGCGATTATCATCAGAAAATAAAAATATAAATAATCCTAATATTATTATCGGGTGGAAGGCAAAAGCAAACCACCACGCACAACATCATCTGCGCGCTAGTAATAATATAATACATTGCACAAAAACGCGGGGCTGCAATTGTGTCGTGACAACAAACCTATTAGAATAACATCTCACGTGTGTGTGTGTGTGTCTATCAGCGCTAACGCCATATTATGATTGCTTTGTACGCTAGTTATGCATATGTATAGATAAGTAGTCGCCTATCTCCGATACGGAGACAGTACTTCATGATGATGACATATATGTATATTATATATATAATGACGACCTGTAAAATAATTAAAATAATTTATAAAAAAATGCTAATTAAAAATTTTTATATTATAGTTCATTATGGAAACTTCAATTTATTTATAAAACGTTTGCAAATTATATAAGGATACATGGTGTGCAAAATATGTCGAAACTCTAATAGACAGTATGTAAAATTTTGTGGTGCTACATATAGTACTCCGAAAATGGCAATAATACGATAAAGTGCAATCGCAAATTGCGTAAGCATCTGCGAGAAAGGCTGGAAATGGTCCATCACGAATATAGATCTAGTTGCTAGTGTTGGTTCCGAGTACTAGTCCCGGTGCTGGTCATAATGATTGAAGAAAAAAATTGAAAATTGAAAATTAAAACGTTAACGTTTGCAGTAAATTATTAAGATGTATATGATTACGTAAAATTCAATAGTAAAAAGACACAACGCACTTAATTATTTCAAAGATGTACGCATATTGTATATACTTTTTTTTCGATCATTATCTAAAGACACTAAATAGTATTTAATGAAAACATTAGTCTTTCCCATTGCTACTTATGGATCTGATTCTTGGACGTTAGGCCCATGCGACAGAAGATAGTAACTTTCGATATGATAGCCTACCGAAAAATGATGAGAATATCATGGAACGTGTTTCGAACGAACAACTTCGTATTGCATTACACCAAGCCGGAAATTAGTAATCACAATACAGCGTCAGTGACTTACATTTTTTGGCCGTGTAATTCGACGTAGTAATGGCTTAGAGAAACAAATTATTCAAGGAAAAGTACTAGTCGGAATCGAGGAAGACCTCCCGTATGATTCGTAGATTACGTCAAACAACTAACATAATTACATATAAATGAAATCACGCATACGGCTGAAGATCGCTTAGCGTGGAGAAATGTTATCATTTTTCTTGTTGACTGCGTGTTCACGACATCTGGAATCAGATTAACTCATAATGTTGATGATGCATATTATATATATTATCCTACAACGATGCGCTGTTGGACGTACGTATCCCTCAATTTCCTCCATTCGTGTTCTGGTCTTGAGCTGAATCTAGTTCTTTATCATTATTTGAGTTACACCGTTATGCCAACGAGTCAGCGGTCTGTTTGATTTCTTCTCTTATGAAGTAGTTTAAAAAAAAAAGCTAAAATTGGTTTTCGAATGATTATCTTACTTTTCGATCGATAAATCGGTTTCACAACTCGAACTTCTACCATGAAAACAACGGCCGCGATTATAACAGCTGCTAGGCTAGCGTTCGGAATATAAATAAATTGAGGCGTGAGAAATAACAAGGACAATACCACTAACAAACCTGGAGACAAAAAAAAAAAAAAAAAAAAAAAAAAATTTAAGTATTAGAAAAGTAAATATTTAATCCGTTTTGTCCTCGGTTATTTAAATTTATAATTATTTTATTTTTAAAAACAATCTAATATAATCGTTAATTTGAACAAATCGCGGCGATATCTAAATAGTTATTCATTAATTTGGACAATCGTACGGTTGACGAAAGTTTTAAAATTAAGTTTTCATCGGCATATTAATACGAACTTTGAATATGACGAGCGGTTTAGTTTTCAATATTGCAACATACGCCGGGAAAAACCAGTACCTTCAGCAAAATAAACGCATTCTAAATGTGGGTTTATAGAAGAACCTTAAGAATTATTATCGCAGTGTAGTCAGGCTCCTCCAGCTTTTCCACATTCTGTTCAGTTTACATACATACGTACGATATGAACATAGAAATTATGATGATAGGGCATATCTCTATATTATTTAAAATTTAGTCAGCTTCCAGTTATTACTAAATGTTTGATTAGGAAGGCTCATTATGATTACATAGCTCGTATTGAAGGCAATATGCAAACAAATAGTAATCGATTTTGGTTTTTTATTAAGAATAAAAGAAATACTAACGTCACAGCGGTGGTACATTTCGAGGTCACATGTTAAAATCTGGAAAGACGATATCTGACGAACAATTATTACAATAATAACGATAGATATTTGAAATTTAATTCCGTCATAATTCGTATTAAAGTCAAATTCTTACATAGGACCCGAAGGTTTATCAGCAAATCGTGCTTAAACAGTCTTTAATGACTTTTCTTTATTTATTTTTATTTCATCTAATAATCTATATTGTTCGGAAGATTGAAGAACCGGGCAATTATTCGAATCGACGATTGATTGAATGGCTCGACTGAACACTGATACTCCCAAGCGCGCTTGCGAAATTCTTTACGCGAAAACTTAAATTCACGCGGCCGATTAAAAAAGAAATTACAAAATTATATACAAATTTTATTGTACCCGTATAAAATCCTCCTAAAGGTGTCCGTACGCCGCTCGAATTATTAACCGCGCTTCTAGACAAAGATCCCGAACCTGGATAGCCGTGTACGAAAGAATTTCCCATATTACACAGACCGATAGCTATTAGTTCTTGCGTAGCGTCCACAGGTTTTCCGTGCGCTATTTAAAACGAACTAAACGATTAGTTTTATTAATATAATAATAATAATAATTATTATTATTATTATTATTACTATTAAATTAACGTGAAATCTAATACGGATCTATTTTCTACGTTTAAATTCTCATTTAATTCTCTTTAATAAATGTTTCAGTTAAATGTCAATCGATTTAATGCGATATCTCCGTATATCTTACCCCAATGCAATATTCCATTCGTTAAGACCGGCGCTGATATAAAGCCAGATAGATAGATACGTCTCAAATGGTTAAGTAGAAAGCATTGTTTCGGCTAATAAAATTCAACTTTTTCCGTTTTTAAAAAACAGCATTCCATGCTAATTTACCGTTTATTTGAATCCGTAAGTATTTAATAGCGTATTAACTAAATATGTATCTGTTGCAAAGACGAGGAACATTTTAAACGACAGTTTTAACTAATTCGTTATTAAATTTGTAAAAAAAATTACATTCATCAATATCGAGCCTATTTTCTAGTAAGGATAAATTCACACTGTTCGGTTCTCTGCAAGTACCGCTATTAATTGTTCGCCTAGGATAGTCACGTACGCGTTTGTTTATATAGAGTATACGGATTTCTAAGAATTCAGTAAGTGCGGGTGAATATTTCGATTGTTATAAGTTAAAATTATAAAACTAAATAATCCAGCAGCCGTTCGCGCACACTCATAGGCGGTTTTATTTATTTTATTTTAATTTCATCTAAATAATTAAAGAAGAAACGTGTTCATTTGATTAGGACGTTATTATTAGTAGTAGTACTTTAATTATTTTCCCAACGATTATTTCTCCATTTTTTTTTATTTCATTTATGTGTACATTTTTTGATTTTAAATAATTTTTATTTCGTATTTCTTCTTTTCGCGTTCACTTTTTAAAACCGGTGTATTGTATTGAAATTAAAATAAATCTGATTTTATTTCAATTTGATTATTATTTCAGTTAAATATTCATCGAATAACAAGTATAAAAATAAATTTCCGCATTACACGATTCCTTCGTTGAAAGAACTTTATGAAAATATCGTCGGATTTTTTTTTTTTTAATGGGGACGCCTTTTACCCAACGTAATACAGTGGGAACTATTTGTATTTTAATCAAAGATGCTGACTTCTCTAGAAATGTTACTACATGAAGGAATAATTGTACATCGTCCAAATGAAGAAGAGACAATTATACGGAGGTGAAATGTATGGAGAACTTAGAGAAGATAAAGCTTAGAACGTAACAGTGCTATAGCAGAGCATTAAAAAAAAAAACACGATCGGGATTGCAGACTGTCTGTACTGAATGACGGAGACGGAAGGGATTTTCTTTAAGTTGCATATGGTAACGAACGTTAATCGTAATCTACTGATTAGTACAGTTCCTTTGCGATTAATCTTCTTAAAGAAATAGAACTACGAAAGTTTGGGAATGTATACGGGTAAAGTTGATATTAATAGATGAGACGTGATTGACTAATGTGCTCAGTGTACATCAGTTCCCAATGATCTTTATGCTCCAGCTGCGAATGATATCCCTGTGAGGAACTAAGAAGAGTTCTAGAAAACTAGATGACCCGTTTTTAGCTAAAGGACAGACAAAACACACGCGAATGAATTTCCGTTTAAAAAAGACTTTTGCCAAGTATGTGTACTGTCGAGCACTCTGCTATTCGATATATATATATATATATATATATATATATATATATACAGAGAGTATTTAATGGAAAAAGTGTTAGACGAAAGGCGATAACATTTCGATTGGTGGGGGTAAAATCAGCAACGTATAACAACTGTAGAGGTGTCTGTTTCGATGGACGGATAGAATAATGCAAAAAAACTGGAATCACATTAGTTGCGGCTACAAGAAAGACAGCGTGTCGGGGAGTGTAAATAAAAGTGTGATCTATAGGATGTTCATGTTGATGTTATATAGTGTTAATACCTTTGTGGTACAAAGGACATACATCGAATCTGTTTATAAAAGATGTCGGATGAGAGAGACAGCCGCTTATAAGATACAAATAGGAAAACAACAAAACAAAAACAAACGTATGAAATGAAGGTTATTTCAGTTTTGCTTTAGTGATACAGCGTGCCAGTTATAAGAGACTAAGAGACTTTTCAGGCAATTATAAGTAGTGAAATGCGCGCGACAAGCTATAAAACAGTTTCGAATTTCACACGGACTGTCAGTTTTAACTGCTTCATAAACAGAAAAAATTCTCGAACATCGGTTAAATCACCACCACTCTTGGAAAAAGGAGCATATTATTCGGTTTTTATACTTTTATTTTCTGTTATTCGATTTTTATTTAGAACGTGAATATTCTCTTATTGACGCAATACTGTTTTTTTCGTTCCTCGCTTACTGCTATTGCCGCTCTCTTCGATATCTCAATTATATATTTTAATCACCCACTCATTGCAATAAAATATGTTTAAAAATTTCTCTGATAAGAGACAGCCGGTTATAAGAGGCAAATGGACTTCCGCCCGATGTGTCTCTTATAAGCGGTATATATATATATATATACAACCCCGTCGAAACTAGTATTCACAGCTCAATCTTCCGAATGGAATGAAAACTATATCGATTAAAGAGACATTAATTAAATAAACGCCTTCTTCTTAAATAATAGCGTCGTATTTATTACCGAATGCTTTACAAATCGCAATATTTTCCAATAAACCGATCAAAGGTAAAACTACAATTCCGGAACCTAACTTATGGACCATTTCTACGAAAGTCGTATTTCCACCGTCGGCACTGAAAGGCGGTAAATCGACGCTAGGCAAACCAGCTGGAATTTTACCTAAATTATATAATAAATAATTACATCGATAAATGAACGAATAGATAAATAAAAAATTAATAAATCGATAAATGTATAAATAAGTAGATAAATAACTAAATAGTTAAATAAATAAATAAGTAGATAAATAAATAAATTAATTAAAAATTTAAAAATCAGTTCAAATAAATAAATCAATCGATCAATAGATTAGGTAAATTAATAAATCAATAAATGAATAATGGAGAATTATATTAATTTAAAAAAAAAAAAGTAACTAAATTCACAAGGCGAAATGACGAATATAATAGTTAATATTGGAGCGAAATGTCAAATGCTAGTTTTACTTCTATATCGTTAATTACTTAATTTTATTTATATATCGTAAATTAGTTAATTTTATTTATATATCGTAAATTAGTTAATTTTATTTATATATCGTAAATTAGTTAATTTTACTTCTATATCGTTAATTACTTCATTTTACTTCTACGTCATTAATTAATTAATTTTACTTTTATATTTTTTCACCCAAATAATTAAATTTTCTCCCGGCTCAATTTCTAACTAATAATAAAATAGTGATGAATAAGTACATTTACCATTTTAGAGTGCATCCAGCGGATACGTTATTCAATAATTTAAACAATTAACGTGTTTGGCCGTATTTTCGTTATTTGAGGAAAATAAAAATTATTTAAAAAACGATCGACGTTCATAATTATTTAATTAATTAATTAATTAATTAATATATTATTATTATGAAAACGTTATTAACTTACTGATAAATTTTAAGCAATCTTTTTTGTCGGAATTTAAAATGTAAGCTCCGAGAATAGAGGAAACGAGTACTACAATCGCATTTCTCGATGTACCGATTATCCACAATGCCTTATTAAGAAAAGTCGTCATTTTCGACGGATTCTTTTCATCGATCGGTCCGATATGCATATCGGACATCAGCTAAACGTAATAGACGAATTGAATTAGAAAAACATACACGATAAGTAATTAAGCCGATAATTTAAAAAAAAAAAATAATAATAATAATAAATTTCATATTAAATAAATTTAAAATAAGAACGACGAAATAGTGATATCTTCTAAACTGGTAATCCAAATGAAGTAGTTCTGATCATTACGAGCACTCTTCCGCTTTCATAGACAACTCTTTCATTACGGAGCATCCTGATAATTGCGTGTATAATTAAACTATTAGCCTTGCGAGAATTATTATCGGGCATTAACAGTACGCACTCCTATCTACTGAGTGCCCAACCACCACCAATATGCGAATTGCGCTGTTCTCCATTAACAATCTACCATATCGTGGTTATCTGCCAGAAATTTGCTCAATATCGATGCAATCAGCTGAAGAACAATGTGCCGGATGTAAACAACCTCCTCCTAACCAACTTCATAATAAATTCTAAACTGTTCGTGGAATATTAGTTTTACGACCAAAATGTATTAATTTACGACAAACATTTAATAAACATTTAATTACATTTAAAACAAATTCACGACATAAAAACAAAAACCAGCGACACAATATACAACAACTTTTTCTTATTTTATCTTTTAAGGTTAACAACGAATTAACTTCAACGTGATGACAATTATCAGTGTTACCACAAACTAATTATAGAATAATATTATTCTAAATATAAGATTTAAATATTAAATTTTAAACAGATAAATTAATTGTAACGTACTCCCCCAGCTGAACTATTGTTCAGAGGTAGGTAGAATTATTAACGATGAAATCGGTCTTCTATGAATGGACCCTTTTAATTTTACGTCTACGACACGAACAATACCATCCTTGCCTGGTCGTGCAGCAACAACTACTGCCAACGGTCATTGATATACTTTGCAATTCGGTATTTTTACTAAGACAATTTGGCCAACATGTAAATTTTCGACAGTAACCTTCCATTTTCCTTTTTGTTGTAATTGATTCAAATAATCCTTACTCCGCAAATTCCAAAACGATGAGAGTCGTGTTTGCAACATCTGCAACCGCTTTGGTAAGGATACATACAAAGAATCAAACGAAGGCGCAAACATCAACGAGTCACCAATCAGGAAATGAGCTGGTGTTATAACTTCCTCATCATGTTGATTCACGTGACCATAACAAAGTGGACGCGAATTCATGACAGCCTCGATCCGAGCGAACAATGTGTTATACTCTTCGAACGTTAGAGCATTTCCTTTTGTAACATGGATCATATATTTTTTAGCAGACTTTACCGCTGCCTCCCAAATACCACCAAAATGCGCAGCTGACGGTGGAATAAATTCCCAGCAAAACTCTTCTGAAGAGGCGAAACTTCATCTTCATTCAATTTAAAAAAATTGCGAGCTCCAACAAAATTGGTACCATTGTCCGAATAAATCTTTGATGGTTTTCCTCTTCGCGAAATAAACCGCTGTAATGCTTCCAAGAATTTATTTATACTCAAATCCGAAACGATTTCAATATGAACGGCCTTTACAACGAAACACACAAAAATTGCGATATATATTTTGTGCTGACGAGTAGTTCGATGTCCGACACATTTACATGCAAATGGTCCAGCAAAATCTACACCTGTGTTGGCAAATGGACGATCGATTCCGATTCTCGCGGCAGGTAACTGACCCATTATTTGTTGACCCGTTTGGGCTCTTAATCTGATACAATGAACGCAATTTTTAATAATAAGTTTGATCACATTTGTCAGACCACCGACAATCCAATGTTTTGCTTGAATGTGTGACGACAAAAATAAACGACCGGCGTGAAAGTATTTTTCATGTAAATGTCTTATATAGACCCGACAAAGATGTGATCGAGCATGCGAAATAATTGGATGTTTCTTCTCCATTGAAAACGACGAATTATGAATCCGACCGCCAACACGAAGAATGCCATCACCATCCAGAAACGGTGTCAATGATAGTAATCTACTTTTCTTTTTCAACGGCAATTCATTTTTTAACCGATCAACATCTTCTGGAAACGACGATTGTTGTTCTAGACGAATAAGAACCGTTAATGCGCGCTTAAATTCGTCATTGTCTATGACCAACGATTCAAATTTTATTGAAGTTTTCGAACGATTGCCGAACCGTAACATATATGCAATGACTCGAACCAACCGAGAGTACGACGAAAATTTATCAATGAAATTATATGTCACAGCAGTATTGCACGTAATCTTTATCCTCCGCCTCTCCGAAGCACTATGAACATCAAGATTCGGAATTCGATGTAACGAAAATGCATTTGACATCATCAAAAATTTGGGACCATGTGCCCATGCCTTACACGACAGAAAGTCATTACATTTCAATCCTCGGGTACCAATGTCAGCAATATTTTCAGTTGTAGGCACGTAATGCCAGCAACGGAAGGATAATAATCCTGAAATTTTGGTAACACGATTAGCAACAAACGTCTTCCAATTTGTCGAAGGTGCCGACAGCCAACAAAGGACAACAGTTGAATCTGAAAATAAATAAACTTTTGAAATATCAATGTTCAAAATTTTCCGAACTTTATCAACCACTGACGCTAACAACGCTGCAGCCAACAACTCCATCTTGGGTATAGTAAGTGGTCGTAATGGAGCAACACGAGTTTTTGAACAAACAAGTTGACACGTTACATTATCGAGGTGCCCAACTGTACGAAGGTAAACGACGCAACAAACTGCTTTACTACTAGCATCGCAAAATCCTACCATCTCCGACGATGGCGTCATTGAAAGAAGTCGAGGAACGACGAAAGATTCCAATTTACTTAAATCGGCGATGTAATCTGTAAAAAGCTCTGATAATTTTTCTGAAACTGAATCATCCCAGGATACACCTTCTTTCCACAATTCTTGTAAAAGTAATTTGCCATTGTTATCGGAGATATTAATCCTAGAGGATCGAATGTGCGCGATATACAGGACAGCATTATCCTCTTTGTAAGCTTTGAACCAATTGGACAAGAATTTACATTTAATTTGATTTTAAAATTATCCTGATCAGGCAACCACGATATACCTAAAACCTGAATTTTTTGTTCAAAATCACGAGCATCGGTATTTAACAACAAATTTGAATTTAACTTCTTCAAAAAATCTATCGAATTCGATGCATATTTTCTTAAATGAAATCCATGGTTTTCTAGCTTACTATGGATCACATTTTGTAAACGTATCATCTCGTCTACTGTTTCATCACCACATAATAAATCATCCATATAAAAATTGTCCGTTATTATTTTCGAAGCTACAGGATGTTTATCTTTTATTTCCTCAGCAATGACATTTAGACATTTCATGGCTAGGAACGAAGCAGGAACGGTACCATATGTGAGCGTGTTTAATCGATACTTCTGGACAGCATCGGAAGTATTTTCTCTCCATAATATCCTCTGCATATCCCTGTCATCTTCTGCAACCCATATCATTCGATATATTTTTTCTATATCTGCACAAAAACAGTAATTATACGAACGCCACGAAATCAATATATCAAATAAATCACGCTGTAGCACTGGACCGACCATTAATACATCATTCAATGATTTATGATCCTTACTTTTTGACGATGCATTAAAAACTACACGAACCGGAGTAGTTAAACTATCCTTCCGAATAACTTCACAATGAGGAATATAGTAAACAGGCGAACTGACTGGGTTAACTCGTGACATGTGTCCGCTTGATAAATATTCCCGCAAAAAATTATTATAAAGAGATTTCACGTCTATTCCAAGTGTTCGTTCAATTCTAAATAAACTCGATAACGCTTTACTACGATTATTAGCGACCAAAGTTCGATCTGTGTTAAACGGCAATTTTACAACGAATTTTCCATCTGGGGCTATTGAATAATTATTTTCAAAATGCTCAACACATTTATCTCTTATCGGAATGTTCTCCTGTGAATTCTCATTAACGCATTCCATTTCTCAAAATTTACTTAGATTATTGTGAATGTCTTGTATGGTACAACAACCAGAAAAATTAATGTCATTTTTTTTTACGTACGACAAAGAACCAGAGACGATCCATCCGAATTTGGTTAGTCTTAGACCTTCGATACTTTTAGTTTCATTACAAAGACATTTTTCATAATATTCGGCACCCAGTAAAATGTTAACATTTCCAATAGCGATATTGTTTTGTGCAAGAGCTGGATCCGCTAATTTTAATCCTTTAATAACATCTTTACTTAATTTCATCTAATTTTCAACGAACGCGGTATATGCTATTGCTGAAGATGGAACGATATCTGCTTCTATTTCTAACGAAAAAGTCTGAACACGCGATTTTACTGTAATATTTACCGACGCGTTAACATTTACCGAACTACCGATTCCACGAACCGAAAAATTAGGTTTAAACGGCGAAATAGATAAACCATATTTTTTAACAAATGTGTCCGATACTAAAGTTGCTTGCGAACAACTATCTAATAAAATACGAGCGTTTCCGACCGTACCATTACATTCAAATTTAACGAGAGCCGACGGTAAAAGTATAAACTTATTTTTAATACTTCGTAAGCGAGATAACGACGACAATTCGCTTGAATTTGCGGTTTTCTGATCAATTACCGACGAATTATTATTACTTATTACGGAATTTGTTAAAGGTTTGGATGCGGTTTCTAATTTAGGTGGAAAATGCAACAACGAATGATGATTTTTTCCACATTTACAACGATAATTCGATGTACATTGTTTCGCGATATGATTAGAAGCGAAACATACTAAACAAAGACGATTACGTTTTACATATTCGAATCTTTCATGAGGCGATTTAAACTGTGTGCATTGATTTAAATAGTGATTTTTTAAACATAACGAGCATTTTACATTTATTGTAATAAACGATTTCTTTTCAAGTTGGTGTTTTTTCCGAAAACGAATTGTGCTTATGCCTTTCTTTAATAACGAATGAACGAGATTGCAAAAATTTGCTTAATTCTTCATATTTCGGAAATGTTTTATTAGTTAAAACCGAATTTTCCCAATCTTTTTGTGTGTTATAATCTAATTTCGTACTAACTAAGTATGTAATAAACCGTGAAAAGGTATTTTCGATATTTTCACCGCATATTTTTAAACCCGACAGGATAGAATTAGTTTGGTCAACAAGTTTTTGAACGCCAAATTCATTTTTTATTGATTGTAAATTAATTAAATTACGAAAATGAGTGCGTATAATCGATCGACGATTTTCTAAAAATCTCGACCAAGTTTCTAAATAAGCTGTTTCATTTAATTCAAAATCTTTTACTATATCGCGTGCATCACCGATCAAAGATTGTTTTAAGTAATATAATTTTTGAACATTTGTTAAATCATCATTATTGTGTATTAAATTTTTGAACAAATTTTTAAAATCATAAAAATTTTCTTCCTTACCGTTGTACTTGGGAACATCGATATCCTTTAATTTAGGTTTCATATTTACCGACGTTGTTTCTAGTAATGAACTGTACAATTTCTCGGACGAAATCGAATTTTGCAATGCTTTAATTTTTGCGCAGTAACTGGCATAAACATCTCGCATCTGTGCATCGTCATCCAGTAGTTGTTCTTGCAATTGACGGTGTTCTTTATTTTCTTCATTAAGTAATTGACAAATTTGCATTGATAATTCTTCACAATTCATATTATATTTACGAAAATTAGACATAAGTTCATCAGCTTTTAATAAGTTTTCTGTGTTAACAGGATTATCTAAAATATTACTAATTTTATCCTTATCTTTAAGTAAATTTATTTTAACGATGCGTTTAGTACGCTTAAGTTTATCCATATTTAACAAAATAACAAAATTAACAATCCGACCGCACCGGAGGACCAAAAAATGTTCGTGGAATATTAGTTTTTTACGACCAAAATATATTAATTTACGACAAACATTTAATAAACATTTAATTACATTTAAAACAAATTCACGACATAAAAACAAAAACCAGCGACACAATATACAACAACTTTTTCTTATCTTATCTTTTAAGGTTAACAACGAATTAACTTCAACGTGATGACAATTATCAGTGTTACCACAAACTAATTATAGAATAATATTATTCTAAATATAAGATTTAAATATTAAATTTTAAACAGATAAATTAATTGTAACATAAACTACGTAATCATCTCTAATTAATTCATATTTCGAGTAATAGTCTTAATAACTACTCGTGAAAAAAAAAAATGTTCCAATTCAGACTCATCAAGTTTTACTCCAAATATTCGGATTAAAAAGGTATTCCCTTTAGTCTGGAAGATAGAGGTCATTATTCCTATTTCAATATCCCATATGAATATCACGCAATAGATAAAATCGGTCGGCCGATACCGCTAATTATGGCGTTGCGCAAAATTTTACTTCTCTGTCGTCTGAACATTGAATTAAGAAAATTTTCTTAATCTCGTTTTAGCGTTCGAAGTGGTCGCTACACATTACATCTATCGTATACTCATCGAAAGGCTATAATGCAGTGTACAAAAATATATATATATATATTTACTAGCTGTCATTTTTGACCTTACCTTAGGCTTTCGATAGAATTCATAGATCAAAGACTATGGCTCAACTTTTTAAATGGACTTACGAAGCAATTTGACGTCATTTATTAATAATTTCGCATCCGAGCGGAAATTTTTCGTTTGACACATTAAAAAGCGAAATTCCACGGGGCTCGGTCAGTTCTATTTAATGTTGAGTGCTCATTGTTTTTGTCTGCTCGTTTACATCGATCGCAACGATATAAAAATTAGCGAAAAAATATTTACAGGAAAATGATAACTCGTAACTTACGGGAAGCTCGTATGTAGGTTTACAGTTATCCAAGTTTGCGTCGCTTCTCTATTCAGTGATCTCAAGTTTAACAATAATCGCCCCTTCATTGTAGCCGTTAAGATTTTACGAAATTTCAATTTTCATCGATGTTGCAAATTAGAACGTACGGCGTATGACTTATTTATTCATCTCAACTCTAATTATCGTACGACGGCTTATTTCCGGCTAACTACGACCGAGAGGGCACTTAATTTTGCACTGTTAGCGGTTTTCAGTAATTCCGTGATATCGGTTTTCTTTTAAGGCGACATGGAGTGTTTCATTCGGGAAGAATTGATCAGATCGGGCACATAGTACTTTCCGATAGAACTACATAATGCGGAGGTATGGTGAAATTTTGCACACCGCTAATTTTCGACTATTTTCCTTCAGATAATTTTATTCATAAAATTTGTTCAGTGTTTTCGAATTCCCTGTCTAAACTTATAACGATCTATTTTGGGTGTTGAAGGGTGCCGGTTACCGAATCGCCTTATGGCCTTATCTTTTAATTCTGTAATTTTCCGAATGTCCGCAACTATCCGGTCAGATTCTGAAACTTTTGATGAATGGAAGTATCGGATTATCCCGTGTCATCCGTGTGCAGCAAACTTCGTGGTCACCGTACATTTTCAGGAGATTCTCGAATGAGTCCTTTTAATTCTCGTTATATAATTTATTATTGTAAAGTTTATATCTGTTTCCGCTTATCTATTTATATATTGATATATATATATATATATATATATATATATATATATATATATATATATACATATTGTTTATGTCTATTGTGATATGTGTGTGTGCATATACACATTAAACAACTCCTATTATCGGTGCACAGATTTTTTATATTTCTTGAAATTTTAAAAGTAAAATAACATTATTTATTTATTTACTATTATCGTTAAGTGTATCGGGGTTAAGAAATTTTTGTATTTTTTCGGAACGACGCAATATTTTTATTTTTTAAAAATGCTTATGCTTCTAATCTTTATTTTTTGTAAAATACATTCTTTCTTCTTATAAATAATCACTTTTATCCGTATATTTTTACCCGTAATAACAGCAAAATAATGATACAGGCGATTCCCAGTATAGTATCGCCGATTCTTGTATTATGTATATCCTCTATTAATCTGCTTAGCATTTCCGGAAACGTCGTACCTCCTCCTTTAATACCGAGTATATCTTTCAATTGAGACATCACTATTAACATGGCAACGGCCGATGTAAAACCCGAAGATACCGGACCGGATACGAAATCAATTATTATACCTGCCGGTGTAAACGATACAACGATAATACGATTTTTCTTATTCTCTCTCTCTCTCGAATTATTACGTCACTCATTTATCTTCGTATTCTAAAAAATTAATTAATTAATTAATCGATTTTTTAACGCTAAAAAAAGAAAACGACGATTTAATCGTACGTAAAATTTGTGATATGCAAATTTTAAACGAATTTTAAAAATTAACATATCATTTTCGTTAACGATAGATAAAAATTAACGCGTCGATAGAACGTTTAACGTGGCATGATTATGCGGAAAATACGAGAAGATCTATAATGGCTCTAGGGCTAGACAGCTATATGGCCGTTGTTAAAATCATTTCTAAACCCGGCCGTAAAGTGGAATGTCTATTTATCGATTATCGCTCCAATATGGAGATTAGAATTATATGGAACAACGAGCCGATGTAACCTTCGCCGAATAGCCAACAAAAAAAAGTCCGCAATTCTACCTACAATAGTATATGCGCCTTATATAGAACGATACATTGGACGCTGACTTGAACGTTCCATATGTAAAGGATGTCTATATGGATTCTATTGGAAATTTCAAAATCCACTGGTACGTCGATTGTTCACTATCGATTTTACCCAATCAGAACTAGCAAACGACTGAAAAGGAGAAGAAGTGATGCAGCTACTTGGGTGGGCCGATTCCCAGGGAATTCTTACGTACTGCCAGAAAAAAAAAATAATAAAAAGATAAATGAACAGTTTTCTTCATGAAGACCCAAATTAGATAAATTCGTCGGAATTGTCTGATTAATGTACATTTTCGTTTCTATTCCACTCCAACCTTCCCCTCTCTGCTTTCCATCATTATTTTCTTTCACGATTGATGTTGCTTATGACGGGGAACTGTCGGTGGAATATAGAAAAAAATCGATAAAATATTACAATTTTTAATTAACTACACACGACATCTCTATCGGACATAATCTGCATTAATCATAAATATTATCGCGCGTAATGTAATACACGTTGTAACAATGAAAGTAACCAAATAGAAAATTATTCGACAAATGTGAAACGTGGTAAAGAATAATAACTCGTTAAAATCATTATACGCTTTATAAAAATCGCATTTCGTAAAATATAAAAACCTCCTTCAAACGTATACAATATATATGAGAAGTATAAATGTACAAAATATTAATTCGGATATAGAATTTGTAAAAAGAAAATGAAAAATTATCAGATATATAAATTGTATATCTGAATAAATACTCTTTCACCGTTTCTATTTCCGACAAGTAGATCGCGTACACTCGAACACTAATTTTCATTTTGTTTACTTTTATAAATTCTATACCTAAATTATTAGTATTTCGCACATTTTTTTATATTTCTCAAATATCTTATAAATTTTTATATTTTATTACATGTTCACAATGATTTTTATAAAATGTTTAGTGATTTTAACATATTTCTTGCTGTTTATAAATAGAAAATGTTCGAGATATATATATATATATATATATACATATATATATATATATATATATATATAATATTCATAAGCATATCAAACGTAACCATCAGCGGGAAATTTATGGAATTGTACATTTAAACTTTCAATGAAATTATTATATGAGATTAAACATTTTTATTATATTACCGAAGAAAGGAATGAACAACATGGACAACGAATGCGGCAATTTTGAATACATAAGAAATCAAAAACAACTGAAAATTCTAAGTTGGGGCCTATTCGAATATATATATGTATATATATATATGTATATATATATATATATGTATATATATATATGTATATATATATATATATGTATATATATATATATATATATATATATATATATATATATATAAATATATTAATAAGCTGGATCGAAAACGCAATATGTGGATAAGACAACAAAAATACAACGCGTAGCAATATTAACATGAAAGTGGACTGGTCATGTCGCTAGAAGGACAGATAATAGATGGACAAAAGAATAACACAATAGAAACCGATAGAAAGATACAGAATCCATGGTCGGCCGTGCACGCGATGGCAAGACGGAGTTCATAAATTAGCCGGAGTGAAATGGACGAACGATGCTTAAGACCGAGTACGATTGAAAAGGAAAAGGAACGCTTACAATGAATAGAAATAGGGGAATCGTGATATATATATATATACCTTATACCTTGCTGTAATAAAAAAAAACATGCACCGACGGAGAGAGATAATGAAACAGATAGAAAAATGAATAAACAGACGTATAGCGTATAGAAAAGGAAACATTACAAAAAGAACGAAAATAAAAACGCTTTTAGACATCGACGAAAGAAAACTGCGCCATCTGTAGGGCAAATTATGAAAAGTTATCAATAGGAAATTCCACGTCTTATGCGAAAGGAAAGCTTTTAGGGGAGAAAAAGACTAAGAGGTCGTCCTCAGAAATCGTGGACGAAGGATTTTTATCTTAATAGTTCAGCTACGTTTATTCCGATTGAAAAAAAGAAATGAATTATTTTTCGATAATAATTAAATATATAACACGATATAATGATATATAAAATGCGTACCTAAACCGGCTAAACCCATACAAAGTTGTATTAAACCGCAGAGAAAACATAACAATGTAGCGTAATCCGGGCCTAGATTAAGAGGATTTATAGTTTGATAGGTGAGCAAAGAAACGATAGCCGTGGGTCCCATCGGAACATCTTTGCAGCTTCCTAAGAATATGTACATGAACGCTCCCAAAAAGGAACTGTATAAACCATACTGCAAAGTTAAGAAAAAAAAAACAATTTATTATTTTTTAAATACAACTCCTGAAAAGGATAGCTGCTGATTTCTGCAATCTTAGGTCTAAACTAAATAAGCAGTACTCGTAAATAGCGCATAACATGCGCAGAGCAATAATGACTAAACTCTGCTAATTATATTAAACGACCAATTGATGAGGTTTGATACGTTTCAGCCTTCTCAGAACCAGATGAGTAGACAAAAGGGACGATACACCGGATTCGGATGGTAAGAAAGTCGTTTCTGATTCTATTTGAATGTGCGTCATATCGTTTAAACATACTAGCATTAGTGATCAGCCGAAGAAATTTATTTTGAACTGTTTGGATTATTTTTCGATTCGATACTTTAGCATATCCCCATATTTGTATTCCGTAAGTCCGTATTAAACGTATAACAAAGTTTCATATATATTTGGAGCTTGTTCTCTCTAGCTTCATTTTAGAGCGATATGAGCCAGTACATTAAACGTATTTTACTTCGTATTTGGCAGCTTTATGATCGATATGTGTTCCCCATGTCAATTTTGAGAATCCATATACGTACTTCGCAGAATTTGCAACTGGAGCTTGCTGGTCATTAATGTGGATAACATAACATGGACGCTGCTTGCTTAAAGCAAAAGTGACATAGATTTCTGTTCATTTAAATGAGTTTTCCAATCCTTCATCCATTCTGACGTATGATCCAGAGCACTCTGCAGATTATCATTTGCTACAACTTGGGAATGACAAAATTAAAATTAAAATTATAGACAACATAGCAAAAATCGAACGATTCGTTAGTAATAAAATTATAAAGACACACACACATATATATATATATATATATGTAAGTACGAACACGGGCATAATTAATGATAATCGTAAAATAATCATATCAATGATTATGATCCTTATTATTACCATTATTATTTATTATCAAATCAAAAATTTAATTATATAATATTCTTCTAAAATCATAAAAAATATAATAAATTCACTATATCAATGTAACATTGGTTGAACTGCTTTGGTTGATTAGGTTAGGATACTCTAACAAACGCACTCTCTGACAGAAGCCTAAAAGTAACATTTTTTTTTTTTATAATGGGGGTGCCTTTACAGCCTACCCAACGTGATACTGTGGGGACTATCTACATCTTAATCAAGCATGCTGACTTCTCTAAAACGTCGCTATATGGGGGAACAATTGTAGGTTATCCAAATGTAAAAGGGACGATAAAGTAACATCAAATAATGTTACCGTCAATATACAGACGTTTGTTCAAGTTTTAATAAACAATTTTAAAAAATGATACATATATATATATATAATAATAATAATTGGCGACTCGGTATCGAGTATAGGGGCATCGTTATTTGTGGGTTCGCGGATGGCTTATAAGCCCGTTTCTGGCTGTACATCGGTTTTCGCATTCATTGCAGGTGTACACGTTATCCGCATTACAAATTCCTCCGGTATATTGCAGCCGTTTACGCCTCTTCTTTCTTTTTTCCTTCGTTAATAAGCCGTCTTCCACCGTACGTATAGGTCGATTTTGTGCGAGTTCGTGTCATTTGTCAAAGAGTGAATTCCATATCGAATGAACGTGAGCCGGAAATAGTCTCAGTACCTCTAACAGGGGCGTCCAACATCGCGTCGAAATGAATAATATCCTCAACGCTATTACCATATAGAGCGGCATCAGAAAAGTAAGTAGGCTCTTTTGAAATATAAGCACGATTATTTTTACTTATTACCATTTCAAAAAGGATGTTACCAGCCGAATTATTGTTGAAACAGTTTCGTAGTTTATTTTTCGCATTAAAATCTCTTAACAAAATAAGTTTTTCTTTTTTTCTCTCTCTCTCTCTCGTGGACAGATTGGTTAATTAAATTAAAAAATAAATAAAATTAATAAAATTTCGCTATTTACTCTAATCGAGAATTGAATATCATCATCAAATTTAAACGTACATTTAGATAGCTTATAAATTGCCATACTAATTATAAAGAAAATACTTGGAAATTTTATCCTGTACGATAGTTTAGTGTAGTTTCAGATAAAATAATAAAACCGCACTTAACTAAAAATCTCGAATTACAGTTCCAAACGACTGACCGGATTTCAGTGATTTAATAATATTTATTTCTAAAATTATACCGCAATTTTGTAACTGTATCCTTATTTTAAACTAATTTTAATTTAGTCGCAATCATTTTAATTACGTTGAAATCATAATTTAAATTAAAGTGACGACCAAATCGAAACGATATCCTGTAAAGAGATATTAACAATGTCTTCACCGATAGTTGGAGCAGGGAGAAGCCTTGTCGTGCATTGTTTTCTTAATTTAGGGCGAGAATTTTTATTACTTATACTAACAGCTTTTTGCGTTATATAACATCCTTGCGAGTATCCAGGATGCTGTGTTCATGACAATTTGCGCACTATTACACGATGCAACTGAATGGCACTCACCACGTCGAATATCAAAACTCACGACCAAATAATGAACAGCGATAACACCGGAGAGGTAGGGAATTCTCTCATTGTACGTTACCCGTCTAACGATGAGAAAGATAACGAGATACACCGTTAAAGGAGAGATACTGTTCTCACTCTAAACGATCGAAGTAATGTCCGTAATTTTCCTCAATTCCACATTTATCGAGAATGGGAAACTGCTCATTCTTCTGAGTACACGCGTACAGTATGGAAATCAAAATCGTTATTAGTCGAGAGAAAAATAGAAGTGTCGTTCTTAAAATTATATTTAATTAACGTTCTTATGAATTAGAAAACAACACGGACATATGAATAGAAAAGTATTAAAGCCACAAAAGCGGATTTGGTACGAGATCCTAATGTAGAACCTCCACGAATATATCTATCACGATGAAAAATGCCGTAGAATAAATAGATTTCGCATAAACAAGATAGATGTGTCTACACGTTGAACAAATGGAAAATGATTTTGCAGCGTCAGTTGTGAATTACGCTTCAAATTTCGAAATATTTGTATATTTGCAAAATTTTTTTATTTTGTTTTAATAGTAATAAAATTAATAAACACGATACCTTGACTTCCAATAGGTATGTGTATGTTCGATGTTCTGTCTAAGAATAAGAGAGTATCGAAATAATTAAATAAGTATACAAAAAGCAAAATTTTATTCACTTTGCCCTTATCAATGCGATCAGTACCGTTTCTCGGGTCTTGATTATTGACGATCTAACTCTAGGTTGAATAAGTTGCATACTTCACGTATATATTATATATATTATATATATAAACTATCTGAAGTATGTGCGAGACAATAATGACGGCATTTAAACGTATAAAAATAAATAATTCGCCATTGATTTCTACCTAATTGTATTACAAATTCTATTGATTCTGTCTAATATTTTCTCTAGCAATATCCACGTCCTATCACTATAAGCCTTTGTCTATCCGCTCTTGGATGAAGGCTTTCCCAACGTCTTTCACTTACTTCTGCCCTGCGCTTTTCTCAACTAATATTTCCCAGCTACCTTTATTATATTATTGTGCCACCTCGTCATTGGCCTTCCTTGTGTGCTTTTCCTGTCTATCGGCCACCATTGTAAAGATCCTAACCATCTATTGTCTCCTGTTCGACCCATGTGGCCAGCCAAACTAAATTTTGTTACAGCTATCCGCTCTACTACATTATCCAACTTTGTTTGTTCATCTATCCGTGTATTTTTTACGATATGATAATCTTATATCCGGCATTATTCTCTCATATGCAGTCTGAGCTTTTCTTATCCGTTTTAATTTTTTTTTTTTATATATGGTCGTTTCCGAACCGCGTGTAATAATTGGAAGTACACGTTGGTTATATAGTTTTTTCAGATTAATCGGTATTTGTTTATTGCGAAATATTGCGGACTAATTCCCTAAGCGCAACCCGCGATAGTGATATTTTCCTCGCCACGTCTGCTTTTATTATCGCGTCTTTATTTGTTGTGATTTTTTGACCTACGTATATATATATATATATGTAACTATCTACTTGCTCTATCTGTTCCGATTTTACTGCTATTTGTATTTTTTGTGTTCGTCATTATTTTTCGTTTTATGTAAATTTATTTTCAGTCCTATTTTGTTCGAGCGCGCATTTAAATCTGTTATCATAATATGTAGCATTCCTACACTTCAGCTCACTAGAACTATATCGCCCGCGAATCTGAGATGATTCAAATATTCACCGTCTATTCTAATACCGGTTGTAGTCCAATTCAAGTTTTTAAACACGGTGTCCAAAGGGCAGATAAATAATTTCGGTGAGATGGTATCTCCTTATTTAACACCTTTTTTTATTGGGATTTTTTCGTTTTATTCAATAAATTTATCTACATGTGCCGAAACGCCTTCGTCCTTTTATATATATATATATATATATATATATATATATATATATATATAACTAAAGCTTAATTAGGTTATAAAAAATAGTCGATTGATAACCGAATTGAAAATATAAAAAAATACAAAAATAAACTAATAACTTACCCTAGGGTGAATTCCGGCGATATTAGCGTAAGCTAATGATTGCGGTACAACAGTTAGACCGACCGTGATTCCCGCAACGAAGTCACCGATGGCATCGCCTGCGTTATATTTGGGCAACCAGTTTAAAATCGGTAATCGTTTTAAAATATTTTTAACTGTACAAGCGTTTTTAGTTTTATCCGCAAACCACGGCAAAAAACAAACGATCTTCTGTTTCACGCTAGTACGTTCCAAACCAACTTCTTCGACCACTGCATAAACGTATCCCCCCCCCAAGAATTACAATCTCTGAATTACTATTAATATATAAATTAACGTGAAGAAAACTAAAGTAATGGTCATCACAAATTATCCGCACCATGTGAAAATAATGATAAACAATCGCCAACCAGAACAAGTTGATAAATTCAAATATCACGGCACTTGGATTAATAAGGTTGGAAATCCGGATCGAGAAATTAGATTTCGCATTGATGAAAATGAAGAATATGCTCACAGCTCACGACCTACATCGTGACTTAAGATTCGAAACTATGAAATATTATGTCAGGCAAGTGCTGTTATGTAGTGTGGAAACGTGGACACTGACGTCCAGAACATTCAACAGACTAGAAACATTCGAGTTTTAGTACTATCGCCGTTTACTTAAGATCTCGTGGACTAAAAAAGATGACAAACGTTGAAGTGCTACGAATAATGAAAAAGGAAAAAGAATTGGTTGATATTGTTAAAAGAAGAAAAATGGAATATTTCGATCATGGTGATGCGTGGACCTAAATACACACTTTTACAGAATATAATAATGGGAAAGGTAGAAGGAAAAAAGATAGTTGGACGAAGAAAAATGTATTGTTTCCAAAACTTACGAACATGGACAAACTGCAGTGTTGAAGAATTGTTTCACACCGCTCAAGGTAGGAAAGCGTATAAGGAATTAATGTAGTTTGTCAATGGATGAGCCTAAGATCGATATCAGTCACGGTACTGAAGAAGAAGAATCTGTATATATATATATATATATATATATATATATGTAAATGTTGATATATCGCAGAGTAGTGATTTTATAAATTATAAACAAAATCATATCACCATAAAATAAAAGTTTATGTATATATATATATATATATATATATTTAATTCATCAATACAATATGTGGAAAATTATTATTAAATTAAATTAACGTGGCGTGTATAGCGGCTAATGCTAGAGTAGAAAAATACGATTAGATTGGGGAGTAGAGACTGGACCGCTGGAGGAAGGTAATTGGATTTCGGCAATGAAACGTGGTCATCTCTGAAGAGGTGTTGAAGCGAAGGAGGAAGAGTAAGAGACGCTCTAAACGAGGAGTATGAGGACCGTCAACTGGAATATGGAAAATGGAGTGGGATAACGTTACAGCCAGAATACAGTGGAGCGAAAATTTTATTAATAAGATACGCATGGGTGAGACGCGTATGGCTCAGGCGCAATCTGGTGATGACCACATCGTCTCTGCGGTTTTGAAGCGAAGTTATCCAAGGATCGATCGAATGTTTATTTCGTTATCTGGCGTCAGCTGCCACTTCCTCTGCCATAATGCAAGAAGCCTATTTATGATATATTTCTTAAACATTCGGAATCGGAAAGAACGTAGCAACTTCCCTAGTCGCTTTATCAGCTAGGTCATTCCCATGAACCCCACCATTAGCTGGGTAGCTGGGATCCACAGGAATCTCTAATTTAACACCGCGAGTACCAGTTTTATTACTTTTCTGGCTATCGGGTGCTCAACATGATTGAAAACACGCTAAAATTGCTTCATGCATGCCCAGTCTGGTTGAACCAGGTGCAAAGGCCGCAAAACAATTGCCTTCGAATCCTCGATTTACTTCAATCAAATCTTTGCACGATACGTTAAAATGGAATGTCATTGTTGAATTACATCTCCCACCCAGTCAGGACTCGTATCTTAATTTCTTATTGGCTACATCAGTCAGATTGCAATATGTATATATATATATTAAAAAAAATTATAGCATCATTTTTCTTCGTGTAGATGTGACAATTCTTTCAAAATTAGTCGCGCAAAATCTGATGACAGGGAAGCTGCAATGTTTGGCGCAAGCAAAATAAATAAGGCATAAAGAAATAAAGAAAATGATGAAGTATTAATGGAATAAGAAAAATAATTTAATAAAAACTAGTAATAATGAACGTAAATAATAATTAATAATTTTATTAACTAATAATTATGAATAATTACTAACTACAAATATTTAATAATTAGAAAGAATTAATAATTGTAAATAAATAATACTTAGAAATGATTAATAATTAGAAATAATTAAATTTAGAAATAACTTATAATTTTAAATAATTCATAATTAGCAATAACTACTAATTATATTAATTAATAATTAGAAATAACTAATAATTGCAATTAATTAATACTTATAAATAACTAATAATTTAAATAATTATCAATTAGAAATAATTAATCAAATTAGAAATAAATTAATAATTAGAAATAACTAATAATTACAACTAATTAGTACTTATAAATAACTAATAATTGTAAATAATTAATAATTAGAAATAATTTACAATTGTAAATAATTAAGAATTTATATAATTAGAAATTGTAAATAATTAAAATTAGCAATAATTAATAATTATAAATAATTAATAATTTTGAAATAATTCATAATTATAAATAATTAAAAATAATTAATGATTAATAATAATGCATAAAAATATAACTATTTAATAGCAAATAGACTAAAGAAACATTTAAACATTACATATGAAATCGTCACTCCCGACGTTATACCCAGCCGGTCTAGATTCTTCTCGCTGTTGATGATCGCCATTGCGACTTTTACGATTTTCTTTTAATCCCGCTTCCGGCATAATTTCCGTCTGCTTAATACAATGCTTTTCAACGAAATCTGAAAACAAATTTTATTAATAAGAAAAATCAGTGATGATAATAATTCAAATTTATTTGTATTAATTTCGAATTAAGTACAGTAAAATTAATTTTTAAGAAAACCGGCTATGCGCATGAATGCGCGAGTACCAGATAGAAGAAAATAAATGTTTGTACCATTTTTAGGTTTGACAGCTTCGCCCAACCCCCAAAGTTGCATTCCGTATCTCCAAGATTTGTCTTAAAATGGCGGTGTATATTAAAAGTATGTTGTCCGTTGATAGCACGCTGTTTCGCCTTATGAGCCCGTACATTTTCTTGACACGGATATTATATATATTTTAACCTGTATGTGACGCTTGCATATTAGGCACCTGTCTAAATACAGACCTAAGTATTTAACAGTTGTTTGTACCAGGTCTATGTTATTAATAAATATATATATATATATATATATATATACATTGATAAATTTTACTATTATATAACTGGCGTTTCCCCAGCAATGTTTTGCTACAACCGCATTCCTCCAATTTAGGCTAAATTTTTTGACATGTACGTTTTGTCAACTTCGATATATAGACATATTATAATTAGCATTGCAAATTCGGCCGACCAAATATAGGTCGAAAAATTTTTCAACATCGAAAATCAAATTTTAAACGCCCGATTTCTGGTTACCGGTTAATTTTGGAAAACTTGACGTTATTACATAAATGATAGATCTTCACGATTGCTTTCGTCTAACGTTAACCCGAGTCCGCTATATATCATAGGGACCCTAAAAACGGCCCAAAACCCCTAAACTCTTAAACACCCATTTTCTGGATGAGTATTTGCTATAAAAATACGAGAATACCATCGTCGGACGCGTATTTTAACGCAGCATAACTTTCGTTTTAATAATTCTTCCAAATTTCGAATCGTTCGCGAATTATTGCGAAAAAATCGAAATTTGAAAACTAGAACGGTACGGGTTTATATTAAATAAAAATTTGCTCGCGAATTACACATTGTTCTGAACCATAAAGTATCATATTAGCAACATTTCAAATCATCTACAAGTTATCGTAGAATTTATTGCATTTGTAACATTAATATTATGCACCGCAAAAGTGAGTTTTGCGATATAAAACTCGCATCGGATGATACTGAAATATCCCTTTCAGTCGCAATATACACTATATGGTAATTTCAGTGTGCTAATAAAGTTTTTCCTACTTTATGATAGAGTCTTGAAAAGATTTTCGTCGAAAATTATCCACAGTTCATCTATCGTAAAGTTTATAATTTGACGTCAAAATTCGATAATGTAAGACTGAAAGGGACATAGTCGAAAATACGTATTTAATTACTCGGCTGTACGAGGTGGCGTGCCCGTATCGATTACCAAATCGAGTGTAATAAAACTGAAGTAATTAATTACTTTTTAATTTTCTTCATAATCTCGTTTACGCGTTAATATAAACGTAAACGGAATTGTTTTCGTAGCTAATAATAAATATTTAATCACGCGTATAATGATGATGATGATGATGATAATAATAGCGATAGTCGTCAATAATATTGACGATAATCGAAAAGATAAAATCGAATCATTTATTACTTCTCGAACGAATAATAGTTACGTATAATAAATTTCTTAATTAACGTTTTTGGTTAACCGCTCGAGTGCCAATTTATTTACAGGGTTATACAACGCCTGTCGACGCTACAGCGATCGTACGAACTAACTATCGCAGTCGCGATTATAATTTCTTTTTATTATTATTATTTTGATTTTTTTTTTAATTGTTGGTTTAAATACCATTTGTATTTTTTTTTTTTTTCATATTTTAAAACCGCAACATTATAATTAACAGATAAAATGTAAAAGCGCGCTAAGGCACAGTGGAAAATATACTAAAATCGAAAAAAAAAAGTGAGAATATTATCTTATATAAATAAACTAGAAGTTGCTTTTTCATTCGTTACCATAATTCCGCCTATCATTGTGAATAGCTGATATTATCTCCAACTGAAATAGCCAAGCAGGCTAGGAATAAGATGCGCAAAAATATTTATAAAAAAAAATGTAAAAATAAAATTATTTACCAATTTCGTCATCACGTATTTATTATTAGTTTGTTTACCAACTAATTGACCGTGTACTACCGTCATTTTTTTTTTTCATTTTTTTCTTTTTATTCTTTGGTTGTTTTTTCCCCCTTAGTTCATATCCGCGTGTCTTCGTTTAAATCGATATACCTTTTATACTAAAAAATAATGCGAAACTTTGGCGAAGAAATACACTTCCATTATATTTAACCCATTACGAGTGTCAGCTCGCTTAAACGGTTCGTTCTGATTTCTACATTTATAATTGTTCCGTGTATTTAGGTTCAATCGCAATCGATCTATTATTTTTCCCCCTTATAAAATATTTAAACCGCGATATACTACGACTATTATTATTATTATTATTTAATACAGAGCTAGCGTTCCCCCAGTAAACAAGAGTAGGATGAGATTGCAAGCTTTTTATGCAGGGCCCCCCGTTTTATTTAATTCATTACCGAATGAGCTAAAAGTTCATCTTATTAATTTTAAACGGCGACGAAAAAAATTATTAACGGACTATTTTTCTCCAGAAACAACCGATAAATAAAATTATACTATACGATAGGGTGTGTAAGCTATTAACTTGCGGATGAGGAAGTGAATCCTTAGAATACGTGCGTACGAAGTGTAATAATATTGTAATAATGTTATTTTCTCCCAAAATTACTTGTTATCAAAAATGTATTCTAGCGTCATAGTGTTTAATACTCATGATGTGTTATGTATTATAATTAAGATCGTTTTATATTAAATACCCGTGTAACATTCGATAATAGTAACTATAATAATTATAAATAGTAATAATAAATTATTGTTATTATTTAGTGTAATATTTAAAAAAGATTTCGTTACGTTGCATTGCACAATTATACTATATGTTAGTAATAAGATTTGTTCGTTCTGTTAACCTCGTATTGTTCTAGATAAATTTTATTGCATATTTCTTTCATATACATTGTTATTATTATATTCTCGGTTATTGGACAGATATATGCGTACATTACGTGCAATTATGAAAATTTTTAATCCTATGATAAGTTTACATTGTTATCATTTCACATGTAACTTGCATTATTACGTCCAAGCTACAACTAGCCGCATATTGTTATACTACAAGCATTTTTTTTTTTTTTTTAAACCTAGCGCACGCGCATACATGCGCAAAGCTAGGCATATAAACAACATTTGTAAGTAATTTTTATTTTATTTTATATTTCTTTTATTTGAAATGTACTGGTGCATTGTATTGAAATTAAATAAATTTGATTTGATTTGATTTGATTTGATTTGATTATTATTCCGTTTTATTTAAAAATTGATTTATTAAATTATAAGCGAAGACGCAGAAAATTGATAAGAAAATTGATCGAAGGTGTTTAAGACGAGTTGTTATAGGTGTTTGTATTAGTGAGAGTATTCGTAGCGTTGTAGTTAAAAAATCGTTTCATTTATTAGCGTGTGCAAAACTCTGCGTGCTTTTATAATAAGGTTTGTTGTAATTATGTATTAATGTTATTCGTGCCTTTTACATTACAATACGTCTAGTGTCAGTTATGATAAATATGTTTCTATATTTTAAGTTATTTCATTGTAAAAAGTATTTTCTTTTATTTTTTTTCCAAATGTGTTTGCCATGCTATATCATAACTGCTTAACTTTATATATATATATATATATATATATATATATATATATATATATATATATAATATGTGTGTATTATCGCTGTTCGCGCAAATATGCGCAATGCGAAATATTACTTCATTTTTATTACACTCGATTTGGTAATCGATATGGGCACACCACCTCGTACAGCGAGTAATTAAATACGTATTTTCGACTATGTCCCTTTCAGTCTTACATTATCGAATTTTGACGTCAAATTATAAACTTTACGAGAGGGTGTTTATTAGAAATACCGCTAATTAAATTGTTCATTATTAGAAGACTGAATGAAATTTGATGATTATTATTCATACCAAACACCTATAAATAATAATAGTTAGACATCGTTATATGAACATATCCGCACATAATTGGCACGTTCCATTCTGCTCTATCCGAGCTTAAATCAAGTAGAATCCATCCGCTGTCCGAATTCACCTGCTCATCTTAACGGTTGTTTACCTATACTTGATTTATTGTAATCTGGAATACACTTGGTTATACATTTGCGGCCAAACCATCCCGACGAATCATGTGACCAGCCCTGTTTCATTTTAGGCTGACTGCGCTCTCTTCGCAACGCCCTTTCATTTTGGTTTTAAGCTTTATGGTTTTCGAACGAATTCGCTCAATTCTTCCGATTTCGTTTCTTTATTTGTTTAAATCGATTTATTTTTTCCGCGTGTACGTTTTAAGTAGTCGTATGTCTGTATGACCTTATTCTCGATTGAGCTATAGTTAGTAGAATAGAAAAAGAAGATCTGTTCGACCGTATTCCTCGATATTCAACAGGCATTCGATAATGGCATGTTAGCTTACCTCAACATCAACATCTAAATCTAAATGTTTTCCGTTTTCTGGATTCACAATCAGATCGAGATCCACGGTAAACTCCCGGATGTATACGACCGGTTAGTGAAGCCGGCACCCGTACTACCAAATAATAATAAGCTATCTGTACTTTTAAAAAAATAGAATCTCATTAATATTAAATCTACTCTCGGGTTCCCTTAGTAGCGAATTCTATTAGTTAACTTTACGAATATTTCGAATTTTTGTCGGCCTCGAATAAGAAAACAATAATTATCCGGGTTTATCGGATATATTTTGCAATTGCTTCACCTTAATCCGTCGTGTATTGTAATCATAATTTCGTGTCGTCTAAAGTTACAGAGAATTACAACATATACGATCGACTTTACGAGAGCAATAATTACTACAACTGTAACCTAAAGGTACACTTGTTTATACATATGTATATATATACACTTATATTATTTATATTTATATATAAATTGCATAATATGTTGTTGTTTAACTAGTGTTATTTATTCACAATCGCGTGACTCTCTCAGATTTCAATTTTCTATCCCTACTTATTTATTAGTATAACATTCTTCACGCATCGACACAGTAGGTATATTCTTGCAGTAATCATAATTGTAAATATCACCTTCCCTACTTCCGATAAAAATCATTTTCATATAAGAATATCACGTGTTCACAAGCTATTATACTCGAGCGCGAAACTTCATTAGAAAATCGCACAGGCAGCGACTGCACAGTCATGTTAACGTGGAAGCAGGACAACTGCTCGACACCAAACATGAAACTCGACGACTTCGGCGTCGTCAACCTCTAGATTTAGTTACGTAAATATATAAATACCGTTATGCGGATAATGGATGCGTAGCCAATGGGTTACGTACTCCACACCCGTTCGTACTTAATAGTTAGTTAGTTATTAAGTAACCATGTCATAAACATAGATAATTATTTAGCTAATCAGCTAAGATTGTATCATATAGTCCTATGGGCTGTTCAAAAAAAAAAAAAAAAAGTGAACAATAACTGAGAAAAGTTAAAATTACTAAAAGTTTTTTTTCTTTATGAAAAAAAATCACAAAGCTTTTCGACTGTTATTAAGCCATTAGCGAATGAATATTTCGTAAAAAGTTGAAAAATATAAATTGGGAAAATATTAATTTAAGATTATACAATTCGTTAAAACTGAGAGTAAAATGAAGAACAGTATTGTCACTGACAGATTGTTTTATTAATATTGTTCTTAATTTTGCTCGGTGTTTCGTGAATAGTAATCTTAAATTAATTTCATTATTTTATATATTTTTAATTTTTAATTATTCCCTCGATAATGGCCTAACAGTCGAAAAGCTTTGTGATTTTTCATAAAGAAAGAAAAAACAAAAGAAGAAAAAAAATAATGATTTTAACTTTATTTTCGTTTTGAATAAAAATCACTATATTCCACATTCTTCAAAATATTTGGAAAAATCTTCTTTTTTTTTTTTTTAATATTTAAAAGACGGTATATTTAAGGGGAAAAATGTGCATTCGCTATAATTACAAAAGTGCGTGATTTATTGCGTACCACCTGAACGTGACGATTTACACAATCATCTTTTCGCGTTGCCTCTTAGGCGATAAAGTTCCCAGCTCGTGCTTTAAAGTCTAAGGATAGTCTTCCAGTCTATTTGCACGTCTGTCTAATCATTACTCTATCGGATACATACGTCATGTCTAGATGTTCGTGTAGAATTACGTTGGTTATGTACCGGCGTACGTTCGGTAATTCAAACGTGACGCGTGAGCAAATTTTTCGAAAAAAAAAAATTTAAATATATTTTTTAATCTATTCCTAGCCAATCGACTATCAGTAGATGTTACAACAATTTGTTCGTGACGTGAAGGGAACACATAGTCCAATTGACGAGTCCCTATATTAGTATCTTATGTTTAATAATTTACATAATTTTCATTACTATGCCAGTTCGAATGGCTTAATTCTTTTCTACGTATTTGCATCCGTGGTGAGTTATCCAATAAGCTTAATAGCAGACATCACGACTATGTAACCGCGTTCCTGATTTGATTGCCATCTTTTTAATTACGTCAGTTATGTACTCCATGCCAAGGTCATCGTGTATAGTTTTGTTCCTTACGTACCACGGAGCATTCACGATTAATCTAAGATATAACAACATTCTGATATGTTTGTATTTTCGTTATATATTTTTTTACTGCAGCCCCATAATTCGCATCCATACCTCTATACCGGAGCGTGTATTTGGTTAGCAGTAGTTTGTTCTTTAACGTAAGTTGGGATTGCATTCCTATTAACCGATACAGCTTTTTTTGGTTTTGATTCTGAGTTCAATCCTTTTTCGTATCAATACCATGTTAGCTTTTTTTTTGGTTTAGGTACAAAGTATTTAATATCTTTTTTTTTAAAAGGAAAGCCTGACTTATATCTAAGAATGCGGCATCACAAAACCTTTTCACTTGTAAAAATCTGATTCAATTTTATGTGCACCACCATATGTATCTGTTGAACTGTAGAAAAATACGTATCGATGAAATGGTATAATTTGGTATTCTTCAACCAATGGAAAAATCCTTTTTAGCAGCAGGATTTCGAATAATTTAGATATCGCTGGTAATAGTGAAATAGGTGTCTCTATTAGGTAACATTTGTTGGTTCCTTATTAGGCTTCTGTATGACTACAATCTGTGAAAATTTTTAACGTACGTTAATTTCAACATAGCGTTGAATTAATACGTTAGTAACAGGTAGCCTATTATAATTCCTTTAACACTTCGGCGGTTATTAAATCGTAATTTTAGAGTTCGTGAATTTGATTGCATTTCCCCTAGTGATGTCGGTTTAATAGGAGGATAAACGTGAAAGTTATTTTCGTTTGATGGTGAAAAATTATCACCAGAATTTAAAGATGTTGGGAAAATGTTTAGCAAATTCATCTGTCTTTTCTCCGTCACTATGAGACCAGCTTTCATCAGATGTCCTTATAGGGTGGACCAGATTTTTTCGCTCGTTGCTTTCCATAGTGAATAATCATTTTCTGAAGGAGTTAAGGAAGAGACATTTAGACGAAAAGTATCATTTTTTAGTTATTGCATTAACTGTTTAACTTTTTTTCATTTGTTTATTCAGTTTTTTTTCATCTCCCGGTTGTCTGCTTGTTTGACACTTTTTTTCTTAACTTCCGCTTATATTTTACTTCAAGATTTTCGTATCGGCTAACAAACAGTTGGAAAAATTTTACTAATTCGCGGTGTACTCTCTCAATCCTGAATAGTTTTAATAAAATGCCGTATAACGTTTTCTATCTCTAGTTCAGTCTGTAACTGCTGAAGTTATATTTTGTTCGACTTTTTTCCGAACAATTCCCACTCTCTGTGTGTTTATTGTGTAGGTTTTTTATTATTATTATTATTATTATTACTTATTATAAGAATAACAGGGGAATGATCAGATGAAAGACCAAACTCCGATTCTATTAGAATATAGTTTGAGGCTAATCTCTTGACTATACAAAAGTCTAGCAAGTCTGGAATTTTTCTGCCGTCAGCAGGCCAGTATGTTGGCGTTCCGTTCGTCTCAATCCGTTGGAATTCATTGATTTTTTAAGTTCTCTTCCTCTTGGCGTAGTCAGCCTCGAACTGCCGATAAATGTTTTTTGCATTGTAGTCGCCTCCAACTACATATGTATTACCAAAAGAACAAAAGAAAGAGTAACGTCAGAATACGCAAGTTGAATTAACGTAAGAAAGTAGAAACTAACCATACAGCGTAGAAATGTTCTGTCATCAAGGAGAGTAACTGCAAGGAAGATGAAAGGCCGTAGTTTATGTTCTCCGTAGGCTGTATTGAGAACACTCTATTAATGTTAGCATAACGTGGCAGGCTGTACATAACGGAGCTTCTGATCTATTAAGAAGATATACGTTAGCTTAGTATGGCCCAATATAAAATATACAAATAAATAAAGCGATACATAAAAGACGATGGCAACCGTATTCATAAAGGATATGTAGAGAAACCGTTATGTGTTACTAACGAAAAGCAAATAAATTATTAATCATTTCTCCCCACCCTATTTTGTTTAATCTAACATCGTCTGCATTTCTTTAGATGATCCTGTCAGCGATACTCGGTCATCTGCGTAATAGCTTATGAACATCCGTTTTATTTCGAATACGTGGTTATAAATTTCTGCTTCTTTATTATTATTTCTGAATATATTTATAATAAGACGAAATTAACGAAAAAAAAAAAAATCAACTAGCGTTACTGGATTATTAAAAAACGAAACTTCCTCCAATACTATTCTCTTTGAAAACAATTTCGCGTCCCATGTGGACGTATGGAGTTCAAATGTGTAGGGGTGTACTTCAAATCACTCCGCGTCAGCGGAATAAAATTCTTCGGACGGTAACTAACGCACGATGGTTCCAGCGGAACAGCGGTATTCATTACGATCTGATCATAAAACAAATCGATGAAAGTCATTCATAACTTCCCAGTCAAATACGAACAAGGAGACTCAAAGAAGTTACTGCATGGTCGCACTAACAAAGAAATTATACGGTTACCGAATGATAAAAATGATGTGAGATAAGCGTACACATCTATCGGATCAAATTCATAGTTAATTAAAAGATTCAATCGATAGTTTTTTTACTAATTACTACATTAAAAAAGTATCAAACATCGGGGAATGTACGAACGACAATTTAACCTCTTCATTATTACGAAGCTGAGAATTTCAATTGTAATTATAAATTTTTCTTCGTATTATCGAACAACAAACAAACGATCATACAACAAGGAAATTAAATATAGAGCGGGGAAGATAGGAGGAAAATTCCTAATTGATCGAATATCAAATAATACTCGAGAAAATTAATGACAAAAAAAGAAAATATTAAAATACATGCTTATATTTTACAATAAAGCTTCTATAAATCGAAAAAAAAAAATATTCAAAGATTTTCGGCGAAAGCAATATGATTGTCTTATTTTTAATGCAAAAACATAACTATCTAAGTGTGACGAAATTAAGAAAATTCCTACGATGTAACACAATAGGTATAATGTAAGCAAATTTCAGAAGGCATATTAAATGCTACATAAATAGCGACTAAAATCGACACGACGTAATCGTAACTAAAATACATCGTTTGAAGAGTGTAGAATGTAGTGAATTTAAAAATGAAACAACCAAAACGAAGTTAAAATAACTAAAAAAAAATCTTAATTTATGAAAATCACATAGCTTTTCGTCTGTTAGGCCAATAAATTGTGAGAGTATAATCGAAAATACTGATCAAGTAGTAGAAAATAATTTGTACAAATAAGTAATGCCTTAATAAAGTTAAAACAAATGTTAAAAAAGAAATAAATATTTAGAATACAAATAAAACAGATATTATAGAATTAAAATAAAAATTAAAAATCCAAAATCTAATGATATGCAAAGCTGACAACGGTAATATAGTTGTAATCGTGAATAATTACGAGTGTTCAGAGAAAATGTATAAATTCATAAATAATGATTTGAAGAAAATAAAAAATCTTACATTTATATTTCAAAACTTTAACCTTCTCCGATAAAATGTCTTCCTTGAATGCTAGTCATATAGACGAAACTAATCGATCGAATTTTCCCGACGGTAGATTCGGCGAAATTTACATTCGAATACAGTTTGTAAACATGGGGCCGATGGTCGATATTTCTCGCGATTTTATATTACCGTCGAGGAATTTATTCCGTTGTTAGGACCAAAAACGGCTCATTCGAGGACAATCTACGCGTCTGATGCGGTTCGTTGCGTCCATTTACCTTCGATCCCATCTGTAAAGAAACTTTTAAATAACCTTCAAGTTCTCCCGCCGAACGACATTCGAATTTGTCAGCGATAATGTACCGGTCATCGATTATAAAGGACGTTTAATGTAGCCATTAAAAATTATTTCCAAGTTGAAAATTCGTCCGAATACTTTTGACGATTCTTCGGCGTGTGTCTTCGGCATGAACACTTATCAACCGAAGAATCAAGTTTCGTTAAAGTATTATTTTTAACTTGGAAATTTTTAATGGCTAAACTCTCTTTACAATCGATGACCGGTACACGACCGCTGACAAATTCGAATGTCGTTCGGCAGGAGAACTTGAAGGTTATTTAAAAGTTTCTTTACAGATGAGATCGAAGGTAAATAGACGCAACGAACCGCATCAGACCCGTAAATTGTCCTCGAATGAGTCGTTTGAAATTGATCCTAACAAACGGAATAAATTCCTCGACGGCGGTAACCAATATAAAATCGCGAGAAATGTCGGCCCCATCGACGATTGTTTACAAACTGTAGCCGAATATAAAGTTCGCCGAATTTACCGTCGGCAAAATTCGATCGATTAGTTTCGTCAATATGACTAGCATTCAAGGAAGCCATTTCATCGGAGAAGGTAAAAGTTTGAAAGCGGCCAAATTGAAATGCTGCGAAAATCTGCTCATCTGTAGTCGGCAATACGTTGATAAGATTATTTTTGAATAATTACCGTTAGTTTGAATAAAAATCACTAAATTCCACATTCTTCGAAAAAATAAACAATAGCCAGTAAAATAAAAATAATTAAAAAAAAAAAAAAATATTAAATTTACTGATGCAGTTTATTAACGATCTAATTGGGTTTATTTTCTTTATGTAAACACCAAACAAAATACCAATAATATAGAACATTTAATTTTATTGAGCATGTTAAAAGCGGTGCATGTGGATTAATTTCAGTTCGATTTTTGTGGAATAAGTGTGTGCTTAAATTATTATTCGTGTTATGATCAATTTTTTAATGACTAATGACATAAATACCAATAATTAATTTATCAACACTACATTATTGTCATCGTCCGTAGTACTCACGAGATTTAAAAAAGATGTTAACGTCTAAACAGTTTTAAACGGTATCGAATGATTACTATATAAATATACATATATATATATATATATATATATATATATATATATATATATATATATATATTAAGCATAATTAAATGAATATAACGGTTTAGCGAAACAATTCTTTCCAACTATAGAGATAGTCGACTTTAAATAACGTTGTATTTACGCTGAATTATTTCAACGTACAGTTCATTTCAGCAGACATGGATTATTTAAAAATTACATTTATATAAGTATATAGAATAGCGTACCTCGAACAAATGTGTAATATACGATACAATGGACAACGTGTAAAGCATATACCGAGACAGGATACAATCGTAGCAGTACTGAATTTACAAATACTAGCGGTACCGCGAATTAGTAAATAAACAACATTTAACAATCTTACAATATCCGAAATAACATACCGACAAACTCGTCTACATATTTATACTAATAATATAAATTTTAATTTTAAAATGGATTAGAGTACCGCAAACTTAATGGATCGGCGCATACACAACACGTCAAATCTTATCCTAATTACTAATTACCTAATCTACAGGTTAGTTAGTAGTAGCCTAACTGAGGCTTTCTACCAGGTAGTATATTTAAAAAAAAAAAAGAACAAAATAAAAATTTGGTCGAAAATTCAAATTTTTAAGTTATGTATGGAGATTCGAAAATAGGTATTTAATATAAGTAAGTTTGGCTTTTAAAATCGATTTTAATATGGCTGTTTCGAATGAACGTCGTGATGATTTTTTATCTTACTAGAAGACGGACTACGACTAAACTACTTTGTAAATTAGACACGTGTTTTCTTTTTTTTTTTTAACAATTCAACCTTCGGTACGTAGTGACAACAATTTACACGAATACACGAATTAGAAAAACAAATAATTTGCGCGCGAAATTTTAAACGGCAATTTTAAAGACTACTAATAACGCATTCCAACGCTATACATACAATCGACACACGTGTACACCGGTGCACACAAACACACGTATACGTATATAGAGAATTATCGTTATATATTAACGTTGATGTATTGCAGAATAGTGATTTTACGAATTAACGAAAGAAAATAAAATCGAAGTTAATCGCTAAAAAATTTTTTTATTATATACGTAAAGCTTTTCGACTATAAAGTCATTTTCAAGCTATTAGCGAAAAAAATATATATATATATTTGTAACGTTTTTACTAATAGCCTGAAAATGACTTTATTATAGTAGAATAAAAAAATGTTTAGTGATTAACTTCGATTTTATTTCGTTTCGTTAATTTATTATTAATCGACTGAAAAATAGACAATCGAAACAAAATTACTTTAGACTGTTTTGTAAATATGACCGTTCTATATCAGTTTAACCGTCGAAACGGTGCACGTGTTTATTCATAATAACGTAATAATCAATAATAATCAATAATATTACTAAATTATAATTAAACTTTTTTTTTTTTTTTTTTTTTTTTTTTTAATATGGGGGATGTCCTTATAGTCTATACAACGTGATACTGTTACTAACTCATATTTATATAAACTCGTCGGACAACTTCTGTAGACATAATGTCCGGAAACAGATATAAATTCAGAAGGTGAGGAAGGGTCAATACGTTATAATAAGGAGTTACGAGACGCGCGGAGTAATTGAAGGGATAGAGTTCAGAGCGTAATAGTTATTAAGGCATTCGAAGAACACGTGATCGGTATTGAAAATTGCACGTCCAGCATGTAGAGGGCACTGTGGAGTTTGTCTAAGCTTCATAACGAACGGGCGGTCCGGCAACAAGTAACGCCCGAACCGCAATCTGCCGATAAGTACAATTCTTCTCCGCTTTTTTAAAAAAAAAAAAGTAGAACCATGGAAATCTAGGAAGAGACGGCTGCAATTGATAGTACCTAGTAAGGGGCGACCTGCTGTATACACTGCACATATGTTCCCGGCGTTTCTTATGTTCCGACTGTATAAAATGTATTATATCAACTGCTGAAACTGAAGAGAATACCACAAGAAGACCCACCTGTAGCTAATAAATCTACAATTTCATTGTCGGCGATTCCTCGACGTTCCGGTACTCGTAAGAAAGACACAAATATACCCAAGTGTTTCCGCCGGATGATTAAGTTTCAACATGATGAATGACGTTCCCTTTATTTTCGATAGACTTCAAAATGCAGCTCTTCGTATCAATTAAAAATGATAAAGATAGAAATTTACACATTCGGCGGGATAATTCGTACGGCCTGCTAATATTAAGAGACGGGAACTGCTGCTCCAGTTCCCTGACTTCGATCCATCTCTGTAAATAAGGGTGTGCGTACGAAAATGTTCAGCGATAATATTATCGAATGTAGCCCGGATCAGTGACGAAGAATAAAGTAGTTCTCAGGAAAGAAGGATGTTCTTTTATTGGAAAAATTGTATGAATACGCTAATATAAATTGGATGACGAATATAGTCTGAGCCTGAAATTCTTCCAATCTAGGTATAACTGAAGCCAACTGTTATTCGAAAACCGTAACGTGGTTCTTTAATTTCGAAAAATGATAACACAATCTGAAAAAAATGAAAATTCGTACGAAACAAAGATAATTAAATACCTTTCTAAAATCAAAGTTAATTGTATAAATCAGTACTAGAATAATCGAATGAAATATATTTGTTATACTACACGTGAAATGAAACAAAAATCTTATTGCGCGAACAGCCGTCTATATTAATCCGTATATAAATGATCTTGCACGTGCTTGCAATAAATTTAACCGAAAAAATCGATACCCGCTCAATAAATAGTCGCAAATGCAACTTTATAAATAGACATATCCGAGCATATACTTGAATAATTATCTACAATTTAACCGCGCATCAACGTATAGATCCACTCCCACTCGCATGCCTACATACACTCACACCTGACACTCTTTCGCCTTTATGCATGCATGCACCCACATTGAAACAAAAATCACGTGTATACACAAAACTGGCTAAACATATACACATATACACAGGTACCGGTAAACGCAGGACGTATCCGACATTCCCAACACATAATATATATTCAAACTGATGTTTACACATTTACTTATTTAGAATGTACTTCGACAAGTACTTCCGTCACCGCCTGCGATTTATAACATCGTATTTTACTACATTCGATAACTTGTTATAGAATACGACTCCTGCATATACAGCCTGCATAATAATCGTATTAACAATAATAATATTCAAAAATCAATTCAAAATATATCGCTTAAGAAAAATCGAAATTATAAAACTGACGAATATATCTTATAAATATATATATATATATATAATAAAAGATTGCTTTGATTACAAGAGAATTCAAGATGAGATGTTGGGCAATCCAAAACAAACAAGGATGTATTAAAACAGAAAAACTGGATATAGCAGAAGTTTGGAGGCAATACTGTCAGGAACTATACGATAATACATATACAGAGGAACTAATAATACCAAATCCGTTGTCCGAACTTGAACCGAATATACTTAAATCAGAAATAGAAGAGGCCATAAAATATTTAAAATTGAATAAAGCTACAGGTTGCGATGGAATACCGGCGGAAATAATTAAACAAATGGGTACTACAGGAATTAAGAAAATACACGAAATATGTGAAGAAATTTGGCGAACCGGAGATTGGCCACAAGAATGGTGTAAGACGGTCTACATACCTCTATTTAAGAAAGGACAAGTTACAAATTGCCAAAATTACAGAACTATTTCATTAATACCGCACACCAGTAAAATAATGCTACGAATTATAAATAATCGATTAGCGGAATTCTCATCCAGGCAGATTCCAGATGAGCAAGCAGGATTCGTAAAGGGAAAAGGAACTCGCGAACAAATTTTAAACATAAGACTGTTGATTGAAAAAACTAGAGAACATAATATTCCGTTAGTGTTATGCTTTGTTGATTATTCAAAGGCATTCGACAATGTTCTTTGGGAAAAATTGTGGCCTGCACTTATTGAAATGGGAATACCAAGGCATCTAGTGTATTTAATAAATCAACTATACGAACATAATATAAACACGGTGCGTATTGAAGGCCATATAGAATCAAAAGAATTTAAGACGAAAAAAGGTGTAAGACAAGGATGCGTCTTATCACCGGTACTTTTCAATCTATACGGTGAATATATTATGAGACAGGTTTTGAACGATTGCAGCGTTGGTGTTTCCATTGGTGGAAGAATCATTAATAACCTACGCTTTGCTGATGATACAACGCTTATAACCAGCTCAATTGATGACATGAGAATAATACTCGATCGACTAAATAAGATAAGTGCCAAATATGGATTAAATATAAATAAAGATAAAACAAAACTAATGGTGGTTGATCGGGGAAACTCAATACCGGAGGCTGAAACACAAATCGATGGTTACGAAACATTACACAAGTATATATATTTGGGATCCCTTATTGATGATAAAGGCACTTCAACGGATGAAATAAAAAGACGGATCCAGTTGGCTCGAAATGCCATGATCAAATTAAACAGAATATGGCGCGACGCATCAATTACAAATGCGGTAAAAAAGAAATTAGTGCAGTGTTTGGTGTTTTCTGTATTCACATACGCGGCGGAAACATGGACGCTGAAAGCCAAAGATAGGCAACGTATCGATAATTTCGAAATGTGGATTTGGAGGCGTATGTTACGAATACCCTGGACAGCAAAGCAAACAAACGTTTCTATATTACGCAAGCTCAACATTAAGCGTAGATTGTCCAGCGATGTTCTTTTCAGAATATTACGATTTTTCGGACATATCATGCGAAGCGATGACTCCATGCAACGATTAGTAATTGAAGGGAAAATACAAGGAACGCGTCCTCCTGGTAGATTACACATCAAATGGACAGACACGATCACAAAAGCACTTGCAAAGTCAATGGCTGATTGTAAACGGGAAGCTGCAAACCGGATAAAATGGAAAAGAAAAATTGAAGAGGCTGTAGCATGAAAATGGTCACGACATCCCTTAGGGGGATTACGACTGAAGATGAGATGATATATATAATAATAATAATAATAATAATAATAAAATCAACGAAATAAAACATAAGAAGTGACGGATGAACAGATTTCGTATGGAATGATGGAATGAAAATTTAGCAGAAGACGAAAATGAATTAGAGACATCGGAAATGGGTAAATCTGAAGGCAAGCCCTTAAGAAGCATTTTCTCAATGGTTTGCGGTTGGATGGCGGATGAGTGTAAAAATTTTTTTTAAACAACGTTTTGAGAGTATTCGTTGGTGGACTTATAAATAAAATATTTATTGTCACGTACTCGAATTTTGTAATCAGATTTAAACGACCAGTTATTAACGTTATCTCCGACTAAGATTGTTTTTGAGTGGCTAAGAACTACAGGAGGTGTCAATTTATCATTTTGTTGAAATAACGCACTATAAACATTTGTTTCGTCTACTTTTAAAGGAGCGTATCCGCTATTATAATTATCACCTGCTTTTCGCTTTGTACTTTTCCCCTTCTTTATATTTTGATATTTCCATACAGGATCCTCTATAATATCAGTAATACCATATCATCCTCGCTTAATATATATATATATATATATATATATATATATATATATATATATATATATATATATATATATATGTATGTATATAAATATATATATATATATATATATATATGTATGTATATAAATAGATAAAAAGGAATCGGTATTTTTATTTAAAAAAAAAAAAAAAAGATATACGACGCAATTTCTCCGAACGAGTCATAATCGTTTAATCCGGGCTCGTTATTATAGTCATCGAGTCTATCTGTCGATAAGCGTGATTTTCTTAAGGAATGGTATACTTGATAAAATATATTATTTTATGAACGTTTATCCGATTTAGACTTTCTATTTTTTCGTCTTCTACTCGCTGCTTGTAAAATATTAATCGAACCTAACTAATATTACATCGTCGTTTTTATTTTTATACCGAGAAAAAAAATCGTCGGATTATTCGCGCGAAAATATTCGTTATAAACGCGGCTCTCGTAGTACGAATGATTCCGTTTTAATTTAAAAATCAAATCCAGGCAGCCGTTGTTACCAGCTATTAAAAAACGCTACGATTTTTCTTCGGACGTACATACAAACTGACTGGAAAAAATGATGCTCAGGGAAAGATCGATGGAAAACAAAAAAAAAAAAAACGGCTAGAAACCAAAAATAAATAATAGCGAACGTATAAAATGATGAATTTTCTAAAAAAAAATGGTTCATCTAAAAAATTTCATAAACGTGGAAAAATTACTCACGAATCAACGTTGACTATGTTCTTTCTAAAGTTTGTTTTAAACTGAATAAAAAAAAATTTCCGTAACGTTTCTCGAAGATGTTTGGTAAAAATTATAATTTTGCACATCTGTTTTTCAAATGAAGTATTGCCAATTTTTTCGGCAACTGATCGTGTACGATTGTCTAATAACAATAATAATAATGACAGTACAAGTAATTAGAATGAAACGATAAATTCAATTATGCATTTTTCGTTTTAATTTTTTTAAACAAAGGGTGTACTGCGATAAATACGCAAAAAAACTAAATTTACGGTTATTAGCGAAACACATATAACGGACGGACGTCTCATTGTCGCGGGTGAAGAAATTGAAAAAAGTAACGAAATTTAATGATTTACGACATTGTCTGACGCTCTGGAATCCTGACTATGAAATTAAAACTAGAATAGATATAGCGCGAAGGCGAATTCAGAATAATGAAACGATCGCTATATGCAATAATAGGGAAATAACGGTGGAAACAAGATGGCGAGCTACAAAACGATGCTCTGGCCGTCGATATTGCTTTACGGAGTAGAGAGTTGGACGTTCGAGTCGGTATCAATAAAAAACATGCAGACCTTCGAAATGTAGTTGTCGGATTTTTAAAGTACCCTTTGGATAGATAAGTTGCGTTTAATGAAGCCATTCTAAAACAAAATGAACAAAACGTACGGAGTAATGTCATCGATACGAGCACGCTAATCAACCTACTTTGAACGTATGAATTCGAAACAGTAAATCTCGGATGTAAAGGGACGAATATCGCGGACTGAAAATCTTAAAGACGTACATATATATGTAAAAAAGGCTCGCAATATACTTTAATCACACGCATCCACATATCAACGTATTCGTCATTAAAACGTTACAAAAAAAAACAATTACAAAAAAGTTGAAAACATCGTAAAATGTGTCTCTTTTCGCCTGCAATATTCTTTAAATAAACTCAGATGTAAATCATTTGAAGTCATCTCGTCGGTGTCTAATATTAACGCGATGCTTTATTATGCTGCGGCTATCTTTTCGATCTATTGGAAGATCGGGAGCAGGCCGCGTATAAGTCGCCTCTTTAGCTGTTGCGTCTGCTAGAGATCGTTCCCAGTAATACCAGTGTGAACCCATATAAATAATGGGTTGAGGGGAAAGACCGGTAGATAGGATGCCGATTATTTCCTCGGCCACTGGATGCTGATTTTTGCGTTTATAATTACCGATGCTGGTGATTGCTGAAACCGAGTCGGTGGCAATGACAGGCTGTTTAGAATTTCTACCGACCGAATCTTGTATATATGAATTACAGCTAGTTTTATAGCTTTATAGTATAAAGTTCAGCCGAGAGCATTGAAAAATGCGGAGATAGCGGAAATCTGATTATTATTTCGTTTGATATTGCACATCCTGCGCCAGAATTTGACTTTGAACCGTCTGTGCTAATTAGTGGTCGTTGTATCGACGTAATATACTAGAAAAGGATTGTTGCGAAGATCTGTTTGGAGTAACGAAAGATTTACTTCCATATTCAGTTAAGTTCACGGCGGCAATGCAGTCATATAGTTTCGATAAAGAAGCGGAACTTCTACTTCGATGTCTTTGAATACTGATATTGCGACGACTGTTTCTAGATTTACCACTAACATTCATCGCAGATCGACGGATTGATTCAGGCAAATTTGGAGCACATCTTAGATGTGTGTGTGTGTGTAAAAATATGACATAAGTTCGGAACGGCGAAATTTGAATGACGTTTCGCCGAGTATGTTCAGTAGGCTAGCGGAGGGAGTATTCGTAATACCGTAATAATTTCATAAATATGGGAAAATTTATTTAACTCCATTAACGGGCAAATTGTTCAACATACATTCCGCAACACTTACACAATACATAATATCATTCATATTACGTAACATCGATAAGGTATGAAATTTCGATAATGAAAAAGGAATAAATTTCCTGTTTATGAAACTACAGAGTGACCCAATGAGGTTTCGTTTTTGTTCAGTTTCAGTCATCGTAGCATCCTGTAACGGTAAGGAGTGCGCGTTTAAACGTTACCTTCGACATAGAATTTCGAAAAGAATTCAAAGTTATAAACCTGTACCGTCTCGCAATTCAATTTTAAGGTGAGTTGAATATTTTAGAGAGACAGCTTCTGAAAAAACGTCCTGGACAAAAAAAAAAAAAAAACGGTTCATACCCCCACAAACATCGATCGAGCTTCGGGCAGCGATCATTCGGAGTATCGGAAGCTCCGTTCGTCGTCACGCTGCTTCTAAGACTTGATATTTCATCCGTATAAAATCGTCAGAGATGGAACAGCAAAGTGGGGAATAGTAGGGTCTTATTTTTCCACTGGTACATACAAAAAAATATTCACGAAAAATACTTGGAGACTATTCAAAATTAGAGTTAGTATTAAAAGTGGGACTAGACTTGTAAGAAAAGTTAGATCCCGGTTCACTAATATTAGGAGCATCAAACATATGGAATTTTTTTATGTCGAGCGACGAAGAAAAAAAAATTGGTAGTAGAAGTGCCATTAAATATTTTCGCATTATTCGAAATACGATTTATAGATGTCAGCTACCGTTTCTAAGTCTTCATTTCGGTCGATAGGTGGAAATTATTAGTTTTAGCTTCGACTTCCTAAGTAATCTCATACGACAAGATTATCTCAATCGATATAAGTCTAACTACATTTCCATGTTCAATTACTAATATCTTATTTACTTCCAGTGAAAAATGGTCTAATTTTTGCACATTTTTACTGATGGATCAAAATGATCTTCTTACTTTTACTCGGTTTTTAATTTTTTCTTCTACTACTACTACTACTACTACTACTACTACTACCGTAAAAACTACCTTATCAGAATCCGACAGTTTTCAAAAAATTAAACGAACTCCGTCTATTCCGAAAATAAAATAATACAAACAATCTAATTTAATCATATCCTAATAGCCGGTGCCACACTTACGATTGGAAAAAAAATAACAATAAAGCAAGAAAAAATGGCGCGCACCAAAATTTGAATACGGTATCTATTAATCAAAATACGATTTTTCGACAGTTTCAAATTTTAAGAAAATTTAATTAAGTTTAAAATTATTAAGACGAATTCGTTGATGAGTAATCGTTAAAAATAACATTTCCACACGTTTGTAACATTTTTAGTACAAATTTTAATTGTGAGAAAATATAATTAACAAACAACTATTACAATATATTAACTATACACGAATTTGTAATTTTACGGTTTGAAGGTTACGGTTTTTTTTTTTACATTTTTATAATTTATAGAGAGCAAAACTCACGAAAATTATAGCGAGATTCTCAAACAATTTAGTTAAACCCGTTCTCCTAATTCCGAGAAAGGTCGGTTACTATTCCCGACATTCTTTAACTTATAACCGGTTTACCCGTGTTAGGGGTTATTATATTTAAATATACATATATACATTATATATATATATATATATATATATATAAAAAAAGCTTGTGTTCGTATAAACCTGGTTATTTAACAAAATTCTAATTATTTCCTTCCTCGCAGGCAATAATTATTATTTGACCAAGCGGTTATAAATGAATCAAATTAGATGTATTCCATAATCACGTCCAATAAATATTCATCAGTTCATCGACACGGTTTGATATAAATACCAAATTCATAACGATATGGCAATAAAAAGAAAAAATACATTTATAACGTACACACACACATATATATATATATATATATATATATATATATACGTGGGTGTGTACATTAATTAATTTCAGGTTTGATAGAGAGACACGTGGATGAATTAGATTTAGTATAAAGTGAACCAGTTCATCCGCGGGTCTAAATGTTTCGACAGCATAGAACAGTCAAAAATCAACCTCGTTACCAGAATGATGTGCAGAAAGCGTTGATGTCCCCGATGCTACCAAGCGAATTTTCAATGATCCTAGAATTTACGACTAACGATTAATCTTACAGATTCCGATAGTCATACTTTTGTCCTATGTCATACCACCTTTATTAAATAGTCGTTCGCGCTGTTTTTTTTTATCGCCGTCTCCACGTATGCGTGGGAGTGAAAAAAAATACACATATATCTTTAATTTCTCACAAGGATATCTCATTTACTCTGTACAGCTAAAGCATAAAAATCATTAGGAAGTTCTCTAAGCAATTACTATATTAATCTTCTCCCCCCTAAACTTACTTCTTCAAGTAGATTACTCGCATAGGAAATGTGCTCATGGATAGACTACGATTTGGTGGGCATTACTTGATCATCTTTTCCGTTATGCAGCTTAGAAAAAGTCCATTCTGTCCGCTCCATTCTAAACAGGCAATCTGCAATCTTGATTGCTCTTTTTTTTTTGGAATGCTGCGCTGTGACGCCGTTACGTTTTGAACTATACCTCTTTTCTTGATTACACTGCTCGTCCCTTTACCATGTTAATAACCTACAATTATTCCCTCATATAGAAACATTTCTAGAGAAATTAGCATCCTTGATTAAAATATAAAGAGTCTCCCACGGTATCACGTTCGGTAGGCCGTGATGATATTCTCATTACACACACACACACACACATATATATATATATATATATATATATATATATATGTGTCGTTGTACAAAAGAAGTCGAAAGGAACAACGGTAATTATATAACGATATTCGTAAAACAAACGAGTGAATTATATACAACGTAATTTTGTCAGTATAAGAATGTAAAAAATCGCAAACTATATATTTATTGTACATATATATATATATATATATATATATATATATAGAGAGAGAGAGAGAGAGAGAGAGAGAGCGAAAAATTTTATGTGCATATATATATATATATATGCATATGCGTTGCATTCAAGCATCCTAGTAAGCTATGCAGCTTGTCGACAGGGTCCTATAAGTAAACGCATACGTCTACTGTTTGTTCGTTAAAAATTACAATATTATAAATAACGAATTCTAGACGTACATAATTATCGTGAATCTCATTTCACAACTAGACGTGCAGCACGCGGTTTGCATTTTAGCGTCTTAACAACTGCGCTATTCGAAAAATAAAACCGTCCAACTTCTCTGGGTCACCCTATGTGATACGTTAAAAATTCTCTAGAGTCTCATATATAGGCAAAATATCATCACCTCTATATGTTCGCCTAATCGAGTAATTTTCTTCGATTATCTCACATCTCGAAGTTTAGAATTTAGCGTCAAAAATTAACAGTGTACGCTTTATAATAAATGTCGCGTGATATTTTCAGACGCGTCGCGTATAATTCGAATATGACCGACATCATGTGTAAGATAATTGATTCACGGAACCATCATAATGTAGACAATGAAAATAACTTTTCATTATAGACCGGTTAAACTTCGCTCGATCATCTTTCAAGTTCGCTTTCCGTCATACTTGTCGCACACTTCATTTAATTGTAGTGTATTTGTATTAAAGTCTAAAATCTACGAAAAATACATTTTTTATTTTACTTATTATTATTTAATTATATGTGAAAGTATCGGGTTATTGGATAAAATAAATATTTTTTAATCAAATATGTTTAATATATATATATATCATTTTAAGGGGCTTCGATAATATTTTTATCACAGTCCCACAGATTTATGCGGCCAGCCTGACTATTATTACCTTTATTATTATTAACAAGTTTTATTTATTATTATTATTATTATTAATTTTCTCGATCAAAATTATAAATATGTTGATCCGCTTAGGGGAGTATAAAAAAAAAAAAATGTTGCTCTAACCTTCCATTTATATTTTTAAATTTTCTTGCTCAGTCCGTTTCTACCGTATTTCGCTTATTAACCTAAAATTCCAAAATTACGTAATTTACCGCGTTCATTGTCGTGTGAATTGATCTTGTGCCTTGCTTTCTTCTTCATAGTCGGTAACTCAATTACCGAGTACCGTGACCTCTATATGTAATGCATTCGATGTAATTTTTCTTCATACGATATTATTTCGGCTATTACTTCAGACCCGGTTAGTCAAGTTACGGAATAGCTTCTATCCATCGTATCGGTAGTCCGCCCCACCTATTCTTTTCAGTTCTATCTGTTCGGTTAATACATATTTTTCGAGGCTCTACTATATCAACCTTTCGTATCTAAAAAATATTTCAAAACTTTTCTTTTGGAAAATGTGCAGAGACGTCGATTAAAAAATTCAGTTAAATTGATATATCCGTTTTCTTAACAATCCGCGGGATTATCAACACCGACCTCGAACGCACGGATCCTCGGTTTATCCTGTTTGTCTTTTCAATATCGCAAATACTAAGTTATTAACCGAGCGTATTTTTGTTGACCGTGTAACGAATCTATCGGTACAGATTTGATTTTATCTCCCCATTTCAGGCTTTACCATCGCTATCCTACGTTTGATTTCTTTTCTATTTTCGTCATAGTTATTTATTAATCACACGAGATATGTGTTTTAAATCCGAATCGTACGTTATGTCGAGAATATCCCGTACGTGAAATATCAAACGGTCGGTAAAACAAAATATGTAAATCGTTTGGAAACGCACACAAACGTACTGCCGATCAATCTACTTAATACTAGTCTAGATGTTTGTAGGTTAAAACGTAGTCGGCCGTTTGATCAGGCCTACTTTCTCAATAGGGTCCATCGCTGGATACACCCTCCTAACAAATTATATTTCGCGTTTCAATTGCTGGTATTTGATCAGTTGTAATTTGGAAAATAATAAAAAAATATATATATGTAAGAATCGACAACTTGAAGATTCTGCAGCGCATTCAGTTCCTTTTGTTATTTTTATCTACTAATATTATTTTCGTCTTAATTTTGTTAAGGAGTCTGAACACTTTTTTTTTTTTTCAACATACAAAATATATAAAATATAATATATAACACTTTATATATTAATTGGGCAATTTTTTCTTTACTTTCTCCTTGGTTCATACGAAATGATGGCATCTCTAAGGACTTGAAGATCAGCTCGGTTAAAGTCCGCAAAGTGCAACATACAAAGAAAGACTAAATCAACACTGAAATATACTATAGCAAAGAACCTGTTGTCAAACTGCATTAATTTCAAACATTCCATCCTCTCCAACTTCAACATCGATCCTAATAATCTCTTACTCTTAAACGTTGCAGATTAAAATAACAAGTATTCATCAATAAATAAGGTCAGCACCCATTGCAATCCTCCTTTTGATTTTTATATTAACAAGTCTTCACTGCTGCTTATTGTTATTAAATACGGATTGCATGCAAAATTAGAAAAATATATATATATATATATATACATATATAAAAATGATTCTATTTTGCTTTTCATTTTATTCGGACTTAATTTGTTCTCGTTCGTACTCTCATACACGTATTTTCCAAGATGTATTTCAATGTTATCGTTAATAAGGCCAAGGTTAACCAGAGGGAACCGGGATCATCATCTAACATTGAAATAACATGTCGTACAAGTAATCCAAGTAGATTACAAACACAAAATCATATTTCGTTAGTAAATATAATAAACAATAATCAAATAATAACGCGTTAATAATTATTATTACAATTATTTTTTTTTTCTTTTATTATTATTAATTATTTCAACTATTGCTCTGATTACTTCTACTATTACTGCTAATATTAATAATAACAACAAAAACAATAATGATATCACTACTAGTAGCACTATTACTGCTACCACCATTAATAATAATAATAATAATAATAATACTAATAACGTATATTAATAATAATATCAAACTGACTGAAAAACGAGTTTTATAAGCACCGGATCCGGTCATCGTGTTACGTATATCAATAAAGGCCGTCCATTTAATCACCTAGTTATCAGTAGGTTTATAAAATTTGCGATCCTAGTAGTTTGAATGAAATCACTTACGTATATAAATCCATTAATATGATAATCTACAAGTCATTAATCCAACCAATAATAACTTACGACTGTCCAGCATGGAGGTCGGTATCTAAAGCCACTTTTAATAAATTGCAAATCATTATTTTTTACATTTTTATTTTTGGATGCCTTTACAGCCGACCTAACGTGATACTGTGGGATTATTTATATTTTAATCAAAAAGTTACCGACTACTCTAGAAAGGCCGCTGTATGGGGGAATTATCTAATTGGAAAAGAGACGACGCATTATACGGGGGTGTAATACATGGAGAAGGTAACAAGACAAGGTGAAGCTCAGAACGTAATGGTGTTACAGCGGATTATAAAAAAAAAAAAAATGATCTGGATTGCGGACTGCCTGTTAAGAATGCAGTGGACTTCCTCTAAGCTGCATACGGAAAAGACGGTCAAGTAACAAATGATGTCCAAATCGTAATCTACTGATGAGTACGATTCCTTTACGACTAATCTTCTTAAAGAGATAGAACCACGGGAGTTCGGGGAGAGACGACTGGAGCTGATAGTAATAAGTGAGAGTGACTAATGCTCTCAGCGTACATTAGCTTCCATTGACCCCTATGCTCTAGCTGAATAAAGTGAATGATATCTTTGTTATTAAGGACAGGTCTACACCACTAGACGACGCGTCTTTAGCCAATGAGTCAACAAATTCGTTGTCTGGAATATCTCTATGACCCGGCGCCCGCAAGAAGGACACACAGATATTCCCGCACGTTCGAAATTATTAAGTTTTAGCAAAACTAAACCAATTAATGTATCTGACACGCTACGTTTATTATCTACAGCGGTCACCGCACTTTTTGAATCGGTAATAATAAGGCAATTTCAGCGAAGATTTAAGTCCGGTAGAATTGACATTGTAGTACTGCTACACATTCTGCAGTAAATACTGAACATTTTTGGCGTAATTCGGACGTGTAACTAATGTTGAAAGCTGGAATGAACACTGCTGCTCCCGTTCCTCGAGTTGACTTTGATCCATCATCCGTGTAAACGAGGGTGTGTAGTGGAAACATTTCTGAGATAATACTATTGAAAGTAGGAAAAAATTAGCGTAGAAGGATACAGACTACAGTTTTCAGGGAAAAAGGATAACTTTTGTTTGTTGAAGAAGTAAAAATATAGTACCATAAATTGAAAAGGAGCTTGCATGCACTCGAAACGTGCACGAAACTACTCCAACCTTGTTATAACGGAACAGAGCGGGGGCATTTTTGAAAAACGCCAGGTGGAATGGATATGACTGAACGTGTGAAACAAAGGGAAGCGATCATTATTCATCCTACGTATCAACAGTTTGAAGGATAAATAACTTCGTCTAAGTTGTAAGGGTAGAACTTTGCACTCTGCAATTACTTCTGATACCGGAGTGCTTTTAACACCACCAATACACACAGCCTAATGCATTTGCACACGATCCAACTTGCTGATTTGAAGAGTAGTAATAGAATAAAATGGTCACCACCCCTTCGTGCATTATGCAAAATACGTAAAATGTTAATAGCGCGTTTGATAGTTGTTAATAACTAGAAGGAGAGGCGGGTATTATTGTACTACTATAATTGGATAGATGATGCGCGGAGCGGCAAGGGATAGGACGGCGATTAAGAGTGAATCTCCATTTTTGGAAAATGTCGAGGAATGAGAGGAATAATGAAGGAGTGGAAGATGAGAAAGAGCTTATTAAAAATCTGTCAGCTAAATATGTCCGACGCATATATAGAGGAGGAACCTTAGTCTCCAAAAGCTGATATAGCAGTAGAGACAAGGGCTCTTAAGGATAAGCGTAGACACCCGTTTTGAACTTTGTCCAATAATGTAAGTGGTCGGAGAATTGCCGAACAAGAAACTACCGTAATCCATTATACTGCTTATGAAAGATTTGTACGGAAGCAAACAGAATAAGAGGGTCACCTCCCCGAAGGTCGTGTGGGAAAGAGATTTTAAAAGGTTTGTACGTTTTAAAGCTTTTGTGTAAATAACTTCAATGCGCTGACGCCAGTTGAGTCTATGATCCAATACAAAGCCTAAATATTTATGAAACATAGAATACGGAACATGATAGTCAACAATAACCAATCTATTTATGGAATAATTAATACGCTTGTAAGAAAAAATAACGGAAACACATTTGTGAGGAGAAAGAGAAAGCCCCATATTGTTTAGTAGTATGTTAAGTGAAACTAACGTACTATTTACACTGATTGAACACACTCAGATAGGTTAGAATTAATTGCATAAAGCACAATGTGGCCGCATAAGATAGCATGTTAGTATTAATAAGCAAAGATGTGTTGAAAAATTTAAGTATATAAATATTGAATAAAACAGGTTGTAAAGCTGACCCTTGTGGCAAGTCTAAATGTACCGTTATAGTCAAAATATTGTTAGGGGATAATTGAAAATTAAGACCCGATTTGTGAATAATTTACATAGGGCATTAGCAAAAAAAAAATAAGGGATACCTAATGAAATGAGAGAGTCAAAAAGCGTGGCTAGGGGTACAGAATCAAAGGTCTTATCTAAAAAGCAAGCAACTAAATATTTATTTTATATGAAGGACTTATAAATTTCTGCAATCAGATAAGATACACAGCTCAAGGAACTAATGTTGTTACGGAAGCCAAACATCCCGGAAGGAAACAATTTATTATTTTCGAGCCACCAAACAATTCTATTTTTTAGTATTCTTTCGTATCTAGGGATATGGGACGATATGATGTATTACCACGACCAGAATTGAATTTATTAATTGGAATCACGAGAAATTGAGACCATCTTTCTGGATAGGAGCCGGTCTTGAGAAAATAATTGAAACAATTCGAGAGAATTTTGACAGCAGAAGGGGGTAGATTATTTACGATTTCGTAGGTGATACCGTCATAACCGGGTGAGAATTTTTTTTTGAAGGAGAGACAATGTAAGATTTCCGATACAACTGGAAATTAATGCCGGGGGAGATGGGTAAGGTTCGACGGAAAAGCTGACGTGGAAAAGGAAAGGTCTGACAAATTGGGGACATACGAAGGAGCCACACTGTCTACAAAGTGCACGATCATCTGAAGGGACAATTGTTAAGAGAGTTTTTTCCGGAGAAAACCTTGGCTTTATTCTAGATGTAGGAGGAAGGTTGAGTACGATTTATGTAAGAAATAAACTTCTTCCAAGCTTCTCTCTTTTTTTTTTTAGTTAACAGGAATTTTCTTGTAATAGCTTCCTGGTTTTTGTTCGAAAGATAATCTCTCATTGAGCGACTACGACGGAACTGTTTAAAATAGTTACTTAAAAGCTTTTGTTGATTGTAACAAGAAGAATTGGATTTTCGGTTAGAAGGCTTGGAACACAAATTGGTTGAGTGCTATATCGAGATGATGCAGAAATTTGTTGTACAAAGGGATGTTAAAAAAAGAAGCGGTATTAAGTAAAGGAGAGCATAAACTATATAAGAATCATGAAAAGTTACGAGTATTATGCTCAGGAAGCAACCACGGATAAACATATAGATAATCGTCCTGAAAGGATGGGGAAGAGGAGAACTGAATGGAGAGAATAATAGGAAGATGATCACTGCCCAAAGGTAAGGATTGAACGGCCCAAACAGTTTGGAGCAATAAATTGCTAGAAATTACGGATAAATCGAGTACGTTTGAGGGGGTCTCTGGATGGAAGGAATGGAAGTATGACGTCCGTCATTAGCGGCAGTTAAATCTGTTGCATTAATGACGTCTAACATAGTTACTAGCAATACTAGCTCAGAAGAAATGCAGAGCATTAAAGTCGCCACAACGTATTACGGAAGAATTTCGAGGTAAGTCATTAATGAAGTGTATAAAATTCTCCTTATTGAGGACATTATTCGATGGGCAATAGAAGGAGAAAACATATAAAAGTTTATTTAAGAAAATTACCATTCGAATATGCGTGGCACCACATGATCTATTTTTACCTAGAATTATTCCAAGTTGTTATTCGAATTTGCGTGGCACATGATCAATTTTTGTCTCGAATTGTTCGCAGTTCTTATTCGAATTTGCGAACTTCTAATTATTTCATATTCCTACTTCTGCGTAATATCTCTTACATTTGTTTCTCCATTCGGTATTCGTTCTATAAGTCTCTATTATCCTCCATTTGGGCGATATCGACTATATATTGCGCAAGTTTGTTGTAAACAACAATTGTTGTCGTTCTACGAACCCGCTACGATGAAGAGACTACGAAATAAACCCCCCCACCCATTTATATTCTTCAGACGCTGCTCGAGAAGATCGTTACGTTCGAAAAAGCTGATTTATCTTCTGCATACTACCTGTATTACGCTTTCATCTAATCAGATTTCCGTATAATCGTCTGACTTGTACGCCGACTTTTTAATAAATAAAGTTAAGCGTTTAGTATAAGAATGTTAAAACTATCACTTCTGCACGTTTACCGTTTCCTTTTCAAAACTCGAATACGGTACTCCAATCATCGCTACAGCATCCAATCCGGTTTTAAACAGATTCAGTAGCATCCTCCGACACATAGCGCTCAGATTAGCAAACTGAAGCGTTTTGCACCTCACCATCCATCAGTCCATTATGTGAAAGTAGCGAATGATCACTTTGTCTTCAAGTTGGCATCAACGTGTCTACAAAAACTGAGACAGTCCGTGTGAAATTCGTTTATAATCGCCCGTTTCACTATTTATAATTGCCTGAAAACTCTGTTAATCTTTGTCTCCTATAGCCGACATGTTCTGTCACTAAAGCGAACTAAACCAACCTTCATTTCGTACGTTTGTTTTTGGTTTTTCCTATTTGTCTCTTATAAGCGGCTGTCTCTCTGATCCAGCGTCTCTTATAAGCGGCTGTCTCTCTTATCCAGCGTCTCTTATAAGCGGATAATATATATATATATATATATATATATATATATATATATATATATAGTATGTACACCCGATTTTGTTTTTCTTATTAAAGTGGTGTTACCGATTAATTTAAATTCTCAGGTGCAACGCTATTTTATTTTTAGAAATTATTTTATATCGCTATTCATTGTTATTGTTTTGTTATTATTGATATCAATTTATAATTTTTTTACATTATTATTATTATTGTTGTTGTCGTTGTTATGCTTGTTAAATGAAATAAACTACGGCAATTGATTCTTCGACGAATTTTACGTTCGAGAATATTTAATAAATATTAGTAGGCAGCGTGGGACAGCTAATACCAGAGTTCGTTCAGGATGTTCGCAACAAATGTTGTTCAATTATACAAATAAAACATACTAGGGGAAGTAGCGAGTGAAACAATCGGAAAATTTATTATTATTAATAATAATAATAATAATAATAGTATGTCGTCTTAATAAAGGGTCATTTGAAAATAGGGACCGAAATAAAACGGTAATAATAAGGGTCGTATACAGTTGATATTGCTACTGCTTTTAAAAACTAGTTTTTATAATTGAAAGACACATCAAAATCGTCGTATAGACCCGCGTATATATATATATATATAAATATATATATATATATATATATAAATTTATATAAAGGTCGTTTTCATTAGAATTAATTATTCTGCGGAAAGTTTAAAGGAATTTCTCGTAAAACAAAACTCATCCTGCTATTGAAAGAAAAAGTTTAATGAAAAGAGTCAAAGGGTTAATTTTTAGGGTCATTTACAAACGTTTAGCATCATTAGTTGTAATTATTACTCCTATTATCGTTGCTATTATCAACGTGGCATATACATATACATACTTACATATATATATATATGAAATGAGGGCGATTATCATTATTATGAATAGAATTATTGTTGTTATTATCATTATCATGACTATTATTATTATTATTATTATTATTATTTATTACTTAACTCTCAGAAGTAATTATTACTTCTACGGTTATCATCCGTGAAATAATCTTTCCTAATTTTAAATATTAACATTTTATTTTCATTTTTTTAATATTTTTTTATCGGCTATTGAACGCATATTCGATTTGTAACAAATCGATAATATTAATATTAAAAATTTTGTTTAAGCTCTATAGGCACCCCATTATAAAAAAAAAAAAAAAAAATTAAAAAAAACGTAATAGTAAGCGTGTATTATGCGCGATGTAGGTGTAACTATAAATGTAAGCAGTATGATCGTGTCTATATATTTTTATCCCCCCCCAAAAAAAAAAATATTTTTTATCGCGACTGAAGTAAAAATGTTACAACGATGAGTTATTCAGGATGAGAGATTTCTCTACTTGTTGTAAAGTTTCTGGAATATATCGAAATTGTGTTATTAACGATCCTGTGATTTCTAGTCTCGTCTGTGTCTACTATGCACAATATTGTGTCGGTTTCCATAGTTATAATAAAATTGTTAAATCTTATCTATCCGAAAGATACTTCGCAGCTAGGTTAATGGACACCTACTTCAACGCATCTCCTGGATCTTCTTTGTAGATGTGTCCTACGAGATATCTATTTCATTACACTCTATACACCGACGATTTGCCACGATCACGTTCCCACTTCGACGACACAGCAAACGACACACATCTTCATACAGAGTTATTATCGTTAAGAACGGACTTACTACGCAAAGTGTAAAATTTTCAAATTAATACGCAAAAAACTGATTAGATCTTGAATTTCGCAGTACGTCAGAATAAATAATACCCGGAGACAGGGGCGAATAGGAAGGAAGGGGCCCAGCCGGACACCCCTCAAAATGAGGAAATAAAGAAATAATATCTGAATTACAGTAGATTCCTAAATTCAGCGACCTATGTTCGAAAAAGTCTTCGAAAATTTTCTGAAGACTGAACGAATGTATTGTTGCAAATGGCGGTCATCTGAACGATAATGTGTTCCACAAATGATTGTAAGCTAATCTCTGGTTTTCCTAAAAAATCAATTGAAAAATTAGTTAAATCGCTAACATTTATTTTCTTGTAAAAAACACAAAGCTTTTCGACATTTACGCCAATATCAAGTGCGCAAAAATTTTTTTTTTTTTTAAATCATAATTTTAAAAGTATAAATTAAAAATAATTACTTAAAAATATTTGAATAATGACGTAAATGCCGAAAAGCTTTGTGTTTTTCGCAAGAAAATAAATGTTAGTGATTTATAACTAATTTTACAACTGATTTTTTATTTAAAAAATCACTACATTCCACATTATAAAAAATTAAAATAAAAACCTGATTCCGGTTTTCCTATTTCTAAATAAAATTTCATTCAAAAATTTTGATCGAGTAGTTTTTGAGTTATTAAAAAAAAAAAAAAAATATGTTCATCTTTAGATCACCCTATATATTTAATTTATTATTAGTAAATAAATTTTTACATTGTCAAATTATCGTGTATTTAACTCTTTTAGTTCGGGCAAGTTTTTGCGAATGGGACTCAGGTACAACACCAGCAACAAGCATACCCCCTTCGGAGGATAAAATCTGTATCCGCCACTGCCGGGAGAATTAGAAATTTGTTGTGGAATATCTTGTGGACTCCCTCTAGACAGATGACTAATACTTAGTAACTACATTTGAACGTAACAATCAAAATTAAATACCCGAAGCAAATTAATAATGCGCGCGCAATCGTCATTCTGTCCTCTATCGCTGCTACGACAAGCGATTAAACCTTTCAGTCACAACGTCCGCCATATGGTACGTGAAATTTTAATGTTAACAAAAATTTTTACAAGTAAAATGTCTCAATTTTAAAAATATTTATATAAATACATCTAACATGATCTAAGGTACACCTAAGAAGTAGTGTTGTGTAATAAACACCCCTATAAAATTTATAATTTAATGTTAAGATTTTATAAAATTTATAACTTAATGTTAAGATTTTATAAAATTTATAATTTAATGTTAAGATTTCATATAATGTATGACTGAAAGGGTCAATAAACTATCATATACGAACAAAATCCAGGTTCAAAGTATCCTAAAAACACAATTACTCATAAGTGGAACCCGTCAAAAACAAACTGGACGCAGTACAAAAATAAACTGGACAAACTTGATGAAATGAAAATCACATCCACAAATAACATATTTATGAATATACAACATATAACCCAGACTTTAGTAGAGACAGCACACTCGTGCTCTCCTTCACGTCTTCAATCAACACGACGCAAAGTAGTCCCATGGTGGTCCTCAGAATGTGCAAACGCTATCCGAAACAGGAGAAGAGCGCTGCGAATCGTCAAAAGAACTCATTCACAAGAAGATCTACTAAGTTATAAACGACTGAGGGCCAAAGCAAGGAGAACATTAAAACAAGCCAAAAGGGCTTCTTGGAATGCCTACGTCTCTACAATCTCACCATTTACGCCATCAAGCCAAATATGGAGGAAAGTAAAATCCATAGAGGGATCGCCAACACTCGCAACACCGTCGGCTCTTATGATAAACAAAACTATAGAAACTGACCCAATTGAAATTCTTTCAAAATTTGCAAATTTCTTTGCATCCGCCTCCAGCGATGAAAACTTACACCCTCAGTGCACAAAAAATCGGGACCAAATTCAACTAAGAAATTTCTATTCAAATAACCAAGAACCATATAATGCGACATTCTCTATGGATGAATTAAAAAAAAGCTATAAATCATTCGAAACCATCAGCTCCTGGTCACGATGGAATACATATCTCAATGCTCCAAAATCTGCCGGAACACGTTCAAAACCTACTGCTCGATATTCTAAACAAACTGTGGATTTCTTCACAACTTCCTGCAAGCTGGAAATTAGCAGAAACTATTCCAATCAAAAAAACGAACAAAGACCCACACCAAATAGAGAGCTATCGACCAATATCATTAACGTCAGTTTTTGGAAAGGTATTTGAGCGAATGGTCAACAACAGACTAATGTGGGAGCTAGAATCACAAAACTTATTAACTAAATATCGATGTGGATTTCGCAAAAATCGAACAACGATAGACCAAGCTCTGTATTTACAGGAATCAATAATACAAGCATTTAATAACAAGCACCACCTATTAGCAGTCTTTTTCGATCTCTCCAAAGCATTTGACACCACAACGAAGCAAAAAATACTGACTATCATGTACAACTGGGGCTTCAAGGGTCGACTTCCACTTTTCGTCGCAAATTTCTTAGCAGATCGTCTCTTTAAAGTGAAGATTAAAAATAGAGTGTCGGAAGCTAAACAACTGCAAAATGGAGTTCCGCAAGGCTCAGTTCTTAGTCCGACTCTATTCAATATAGCCATCAACGATATCATCGAAGACATTAAACTCCTAATTAAAACGGGACTTTTTGCCGATGACTTAGTAGTCTTCCTAACATGTGCAAACATAGAACACGGCGAACATATCATTCAGGAAGGAATCAATAAAATTACAGCAAGAGCGCAAAACAGTGGTTGGACTTTTTCTTCGGAAAAAACAAAAGCTGTTCACTTCTGTAGAATCAAATCCTGTAAAAGTAACATACATATCCTACTAAACAACACACCCATTCAAACTACATCTCATATTCGCTACTTGGGCCTTTTCTTCGACAACAAATTAACATGGAGAGAGCACATAAATCAACTGACGAAGTCATGCACAACCAAATTAAATTTACTAAAAAAATTGGCACACACATCGTATGGAGCTCACCGTTCTTCACTGTTAATGATATACCGCTCTCAAATTCGCTCAAAATGCGACTATGGAATCCCCCTCTTTTCCATAGCATCCAAGAGAGACTTCTCAAAACTAGATACTATCCACAATTCCTCGCTTCGATTAATTACAGGCGCGCTCAGAACATCCCCAATATCAAGCATCTACTGCGAAGTCTCAGAATGGCCTCCATCGCTTCGACGAGATCATCTTACGGTAAATTTTCTGTTACGCACGATTGCAAATCCAGAGCTCCCAGCAACTAACAGTATAAAACGATCTCTCTAGAGTACATCTGAAACCAGATTATTAGGTTCAAGAGTAAAAAGAATTATATACGATACTATGAAATCAATTCATACCGATCTATCAGAAGCTGATGAGCTATACAACATAGAAAGCAACCCTACAAAAATCCTTCCCCCATGGACTTCGAAAGACGCCGCATTCGATTTTACACTGCTCCCAAAAAAGCACTCTCACTTTGCCATCATCCACAATCTATTATCTCCCCAAAGGAAAAAGATATACTACTCCGACGGTACAAGTTCCGCAGAATCCGCTGGTTGCGCAGTGGTCTTTAATCGAAATGTGATCTTTTCAACTTCACTTCCACCGTTATTCTCCGCTCTGTCCGCAGAACTATACGGAATCCTACTAGCGTTGGAACACGCGGTAAAATCCTACCATCACATTATAACGATAGCTACGGACTCCATGGCAGCTTTACATCACATTCAACGGAAATCAAATCATCCGATCGCAAACTCCATAAACACAATCGTACAGAACTGTCAAACGGCAATAACCTTCGTATGGATTCCGGGCCACGCAAACATACCAGGAAATCATATGGCCGATCTAGCAGCAAAAGAAGCTTCCAAAATGCGCCCAGCACTGCGTATTAAGATTCCACTCAGTGATATCAAGGAAGAAACCAAGGGCCTATTTTATAGGTTGTGGCAAAAAAGATGGACGGAACAACAAAGTACATCACACCTGCACACAATAAAACCGTCAGTTCGCGAATGGAAGTTTTAACCTGAAGACCGAAGGGATCAGGTGGTGCTGTGTCGACTCTGGATCGGTCATACGCAACTTACACATGGACACATATTCCAAAAATTAGTCCCACCAACCTGTGATAGATGCGACGTTCCGATTACAATTCACCACCTCCTAACAGAATGTCCAAAAATCCCAAAACATTCTTCCTTAAATATTTCATCAATTCTGGCCCAAGATTCCCCATCGGTTTCATCCTTTCTTGTTAAGCTTAGGTCGGTAAACCTGTTTAACAAAATTTAAATTTGCTGGCCGCGCTCCTAGCCTCGCTGCTGTACATAGCGCGGGAAAAAGAAAAAAAAAAAAAAAAAGATGTAAGTGTAGTTTTAGTTTGTTTTCTTCTTTACGTTTTTTCACTTATTTCTACTTGATTTACTTATACTGATTAATCTTATAAAAAGCGACAAAATTACGATTAATGTTTAAAATAATAAATTTTCCATTACCCGAGATTTTATTGTATATAACTCCACCCCACCCGTATTATAATCTTCCCTACCTAATAGTTGTAAGTTTAAAACTATTAATTTTTAAGTCGTGTAACGAGAACTCTGATTGCTCGGTATGATGACAAATTATTATTTATTTTTCGAACACGATCGACGACGCAATAATTATTATATCGAATTAGCCATTAATGGACTACGTTGTCAACTGGTCCGGTCATTCTGCTTTTGTTTCTTCCAAACAGCTATCATCTTTTCAATGTGTAGTTTTTCCCTTTCTTCAGTCCATAAGATGCCACTTGAATTTCTCCCCGAATTGTTTACCATCATGCAGTTTCTTCCTCGATGGTATTCGCTGATCTACATCTTCTGGCGTAATATTTAATTACTCCGTATCGTTTTTAACATCCGTGTACCAGGTGTGGCATTCATTTACAGTGTTCTCATTTAATCGAATAATCATCTTGTAAATCTTTCCGGCTCTATTCTTTGCATATAGCCAGAAGAAACGAATTCTTCCTTTTCTAACCGAAGTTGTAATCTTTACTACAGGTTGGTATACTTCCCGCTTGCTCTATATATTTTTACTCGTTTCACCGGTTATTCTTCTTAATAATTTCGTTTCTGCGCTTTCAAGTTGTTCGTTTAGGCCTTTTCTATTCATTACTAGGCTCTATGAAGCGTGTAAGATCTGATCACTGTCACGTAATGTCTTAATTTTGTATAATACATATAAATATTAGTGACTGTACATTATGTCGTTTCCTTCTTCGATGACTTTTATAAAAAAAAAAAAAAAAATTCACCTTCGTTTGTATTACCGGTCGTCGTAAGGCGTGGATATTAAACAAATTTGTAATTGTCGTGTCGAAAATATTTTCGAATACAACGGGATATGTGCAAGTTTCGTCTCATAAGTTAGACTAACGCGCAGTTAATCAGATAATTTAAATTGTCCGAATTACGATTTTTAACGGTACAAACGAGATCTACTCCGATCTTATTTTTCATATCTGGACGTATTGAGAATTTTTCGAGTTTTGCAGACTATTGTACACAGTTGAAAATCATCCATATAATGAATCCGTGATATATTATAAGATTAACGTTTACTATCGTTATAATTTTTATTATTTCCGAAGATATATTTGTAATATACGTACATCAAAGAGCGCTGTGAGCTAGATTTCTGACGTATTAACACTAGAATCAGGTATAGGTTAAATATTTTATTTAAGTTTGCGAAGAATTTCGATGTCGGGTATACGTTTTGATATTTTCTTCTTTTTTTGGTGATTTCCGGATATATTTCGTATATTTTGTTTCGTTCGAATTCATTTTTAGATCTACGTTATTCGGAGATATTTCTGATTCTTTTATCGTGCTTCCTAAGTCATTCTCCGATCTGCACCAATAACGTCACTTTGGTTTTCTAGTGAATGACGACGTCAATGGCAAATACACAAATTCGGATTGCAGACTTATGATAAGGTAGAAAAATTAAAATTAACCCGGAACGATTTATTAGTTACCATCGCGGAGGCAGTCGTTTTACCGGCCTACGAATAAAAACATAAAAAAGAAATCCGGGGATATTATAGATTTCTTCGTCATAAGGGATATAATTATGCCGCATTAAAACCCGATCTAACTATAATATCAGACAAGATACCCCCGGTTATTTTGAAAATTAGTTCATTCGTTATTACGACAGAAAGAACTTACAGAGTTGTTGACCTATCAATTTATTTAGATACGTAAATGATAATGTTTTGATTTTTTATTTTTTTTTGTCGAGCTAATACCCCCCTTTAACCAGTTTAATTGTAGGTTCTTAATTTTTTTATATAATTATACGCATATGTCTGTTTATAATATTAAATAGAGATCTTGTTATCCTTAACAAATTTAAATAACAATTTTTGCTGCGGGTAATCACGGTTCTGCTATAATATTTGAAATTGTTCCATACTGTGCGATGCACACCGAAAAAAAAAAAACCGTTCACGACCTTCTACACAACTTGAACAATTCCAAAATGTGTCAATGATCCTTCTTGTTGTCCGCGCAGAATTGACAGAGGCTTGAATTAATCATTTTCATTCCAGCTAGATGATCCGCAGTTCGCACGTGATCCATTCTCATTGTTAACATGATTTTTTCAAGCATATGGACGTTCAAGACACGACTCGGAGATTTGATTTTATTCGCAGAACCGTTTTCTTAAATTTCTGTAACGTGCTTTTACAGTGTTTCGAGAAGGTACCTGTTGTTTATTAAGTTATCTTAATTTCAAAATGTTATTTTGGTAACCGGTAATTTAAGAAGACGATTCTTTTTAACTGTTACAAATAAAGACACGGACACTGAGCCTTGGTGGCTAACCGAAGAGGTCTTACATAGTGGATTCCGCGGTTCCTAACGAGACTAAGGGTAGGACACAATAACCCACAACGGTATTATACCAAATCTGCTCTACCGACAGAGTGTTACTACTGCAGATAACTGATACAACGATATATTTTAAAGCTCCTAAATTTATATTCAGTTAGAAAGCATATTGCAGGATATTCTGTCAGACAAACCTACAACCGTAGCCAGCACATTCATTTATATTAAAACAACTAGAACATTAGCACGTACTTTGAACACCGCTCTTCGTGGATTGTAGTAACTTCAATAGTTAAAACGAGGCAGACGCGAGCAAAAAATTAACTGAGAAAACAATGATAATTCACATAGCTTACAACAACAATAGAACAAACTCTTACATCTCCGTCGATATTGTTAAATAAACCAGATCCCAGAATATTAGTTTTTAGATTAGAAAGTGTTACATAAGAAGCTTAAAAAGAAAAAGAAAAATACTTTTTATCAACGATTGAACAACAGCAAATTGCGATGTATCAGATTAATTCTTCAAAAGGCAGCAGGTGTGTATCAGATGCCTCTGCAATAGTATGCTCAGCTGGTAACCTAAATAAAAATAAGTATCTATTATTACCACTTTTCCTTGGGACTTTATCTTACCGTCAGCATCTCATGTAGTAATTCAAACATCCCTGACGGAACTTCGTTCGCACCACATCACGCGTTATTATGCGTTTCATCTTGAATAGTATTTATTTTACAACATAGCATTATGCGTACGTCTACGCTGTATACGAACATACACGCATGTATTTATATATGAAAGGTGTAATAAACACAGTGATACTTGTATAATACATTATTACATGCACAATCGATAAAAAAGATGCATGGTCTATGACAATATAGACACACGTCTCCTTATGCTGTAATAACCCTGGTAGTTACAAACGGCATATGGAGATTTACATTACATTTAAAAAAAATCACACACACACACATATATATATATGTGTGTGTGTGTGTATCTATATCAATATATATGTATAACAAAGTGTGTATGGATATAAAGAAACATCTGATAACTGATATAACCAGCAACACCCACCACTTAAAATGGAATTTGCTACATTTTACATATGTATGTATATATATGTATGTATGTATATATATATATGTGTATATATATATGTATGTATATACATATATATATATGTATATATATATGTATATATATGTATATATATATATGTATATATATATATGTATATATATATATATATATATATATATATATATATATATATATATATATATACATGTATACATATACATATCTATATATAGTTTTATCAATTTTCATATAAGTGCACTCAAAAATTATAACGAAAGCGAATATTCCTATGTTGACGGCGTAAAACAAACTTTTGAAGTCGCAAAAATATTTTCATATTTAAATACAGTATAAATGTTATACGCTAAAAAAATTTAAAATTGTACAAATCATCATCTCGCGTTATCTACTTTATGTAACAGAAATAAAATCATTATTTATCATTAAGAATCAATTATGAATAGGCAGATAGGAGTTTTGAAGAGAAAATGAAGGTAAGTGCACCGGTACCAATTAATAATTTATATCGGAAATGGGTGAAAAATGTTTTTTCGAGCATAGGTCGCCGAATTTTTGAAATGTCATCAGAAATCCGAGTTTTCAGGTCTTTCAGATCTCCTCGTAGACGTGTTTCGTAAACGCGGCATTTAAGGTATATCCACAAAAAAAAATTCAAATAATTTTGAATTCTTTTCGAAAATTAACTTTTCGCTGTCGTGATCGATTCACGCCGAAAATAGCGTTCCACGCGTAAAATGCGCGCTTCTTCTCGTTATATGACGCTATGATAACTAAAACTGTACGATAACAAATATCTCGTGCGTACACTAAAAGTACGCAGTTTGCTTTTACAATTTTTATAAATTGATTCGCGGTCATCGCTCCTATTAATATTATCGAATTTTCTATATAAAATAAAACATGGACATTATCAAAATAAAATTTTCCCTTTTGAAAAAAGTAATAATTTCAGTAATTGTTTAAAAAAAATAACTAATTCGAAGACAAGTGAAGGGACACGCTATATTTTATAAAGACAAGATTTTTTTCCCTCATAACCGTAATTCGAAATATATTCATCGTCTGTCACATTTCTATTGCCTACCTCGCGTCCCCTGGGGTTATAAGAGCTGTGTTATATCGTCGTCCTGTGGCAATGTTTTCGTAATATATTCGGTTAATCCGTTATTTCAACAATCTCTTCGACTTCTTCGTCATTTCTAAGCCTTTCCGATTGAGCATATTAAAAGAATCTCGAGCATTCTTCTATGTAACCGAACGTATATACATCATTATATTTATCAATCTGGTTAAATTTCGATATTAATCGTTTACGAAATGCGCATTTCGACGGCCAAACGTATACGCGATATAAGTAACATTCGTTATGTACCGATTTATTGCTAGATAAGGATGTAAAAATTATAGAATAAAAAATATTTTCATATATATATATATATATATATATATATATATATATATATATATATATATAATTGTTAAAAAAAGAAATGAAACGAAACTGTAATAGGATGCAAATTTTAGCTTATTGCTACCCAGTAGCGATTATTTATATGTATATATATATATATATATATATATATATATATATATATATATATATATATATATATATATTCTTCATTTTAAATAGTTTCGAGATAAAAATCGGAAATTCGTTTAGTAAAATATTTTACGCATATATACGGAGAATGAGTGAGAGCAGACTAACAAAAAGAATCTTTCACCATTTTGATAGATTAAAAACCAGCCCGAGATGGTTCCTGAACATCAAAAAAGATTTCGATGAAGTTAAAATGATGATTGATAACAGAATAGAATTCAGAAATAAAATTAAAAAGTTCATTGGATTTAAAAGAACCGAAAAGCATGGAAGCGGGCAAAAATGGACAGATGACAGGAAGAAAAAGCAGAGTATGAAGAAATGCTGGGAAGAAAGGGAAAGCAAAAGTTTGTTGTTTTCACATAGTTGGCCAAATTCGAAGAGGACAAGAAGAAGAAAGTAATTTCATTCAATTTAAGTCTACAGTCAGTTGTATATAACTGCTGCAGATGATCATATTTGTCACACTTATATATTATATGTTGAACATTTTCTATTTCATTACTCCGAATTTATTTATTAATTTATCTTTTGTTAATATATTGTATCTTACATTAAATTCATTTAAAATTTTTACATCAAACTGTTTGAGGGCTAGTTTACTTTTGATACCGTTATTACTTATTAAAGATATGTATATATATATATATATATATATATATATATATATATATATATATATATATTTAATATAAAGATAAATAGGTAAGATCAACGCTATAGTATATAACTATATATTATATATGAAGAAGTTAAATTAATTTAAAAATTTACGACAGTTACAAATTACATTATACATTTGTATATATAATTTATTCCGCGATATAACACTGAAATTTGCGATAAATTCTTTTACCACACACCTTATTTTATATATATATATATATATATATATATATATATATATATATATATATAATTACAGCTTTATTTTGATCATTATCGACGCGTATAGAATTATTATTTTTCCCAAATTATTACTCTAGTAGTATATAAATAAACAATTTGAAAATTCGAAATGTAAAATTAAAATTCGTACCTTTTTTTTGTGTGTGTGTGCGCGTGGATGTGTCAGATCAATCGTAGGATATCGATAATATACGTTAATTGATCGGGTTTCGACAAATATTTCACGAAAAACGTTTGTACATATCGCGAAATATCTTACGATAGAACTAAAATATCTAAAATACCGAATTCAAGAAGCCGTCTCTTTGACTAAACACGCGCGCTCTTCGCGTTACTTCGTCCATCTAACTGGATTTATTATCTCCTCCGCGCCAAACCCGTTCCTGTTATGTCGACGTCTTCTAAGTGATAATTACGTCGGTGCAGAGTTATACGTGTATTATATATAATGCATAATAATATCCGCGCGCGGAATACGTATTGTAGCGATTTAAAGTATTGCAACGTGACACGTTGACGTAATGGAAGCGATGAAATAATTAAAAAATCAATTGAAAATTAGTTAAACCACTAATATTTATTTTCTTATAGAAAACACAAAGATTTTCGGCGTTTACGCCATTATCAAGTGAAACGTTTTTAAAAAATCATAATTTTAAAAATATAAATTAAATATAATTACTTAAAAATATTTGACGGTGATTGTATAAAAGTTAATATAAAAAAACAAAATTAATAAACAAATATATTGATGTTAAATTTCAACAATTCAAAAAATAGACAGAACAGAAGCAGAACAGCATTTTTGGAGTATATTTTCACAATAACCATCAAATATTTTTAAGTAATTATATTTAATTTATATTTTTAAAATTATGATTTTTAAAAATGTTTCACTTGATAATGGCGTAAATGCCGAAAAGCTTTGTGTTTTCATTAAGAATATAAATATTAGTGATTTAACTAATTTTCAATTGATTTTTTGTAAAAAATCACTACATTCCACATTATATAAAAAAATTAGATGAAATAATTGATTAGAAAATAATTTTTAACGAAGAATTCTACAAACGATAAATTTGCTTGTTCTAACGGGCATGCCGAATAAAACTACGGATTATTATCCATAAAATGGTTAAGTCCCGCATGTTTAACCGAAATCAACAGTACACTTAGTACTTTTCTTAGGAAGTCGTATAAAATAAACGATAAAATATATCGATCGGTGTAGCACTACTTGTAAGCAGCAGACTACTTCATTACTCTCTACCTGCTCTTGCGCTAAAGAGCATTGAGGCTGTAGGTGTTGCTCTTGAGGTTGAAAATGATACAACTTACTTCTATTCTGTTTACTCCCCACCAAATAGCGCTCATTTTGAACATAATATAGCAATGCTTATGCACTCGGCAAATAAAGTTATAGTTGCAGGCGATTTTAATGCCAGAAACACCGTTTGGAATTGTTACACTAATAACAAGTCGGGTAAAATCTTATTAGATTTATCATTTAACAAAAATTTCACTGTTCTCTCTCCAAAAGAACCCACCTATATCCCACCTGCCAATCAAATGAGACCCAGTGTAATAGACCATGTATTATGCAAGCAATTTCCATATGTCACAAAACCTATATCTCTTACCTGTCTAAGTTCCAATCATAATCCAATTTATTTTGAAATTAATAAATCTTTCGAACAGGTGCCTGAAAAATATGTATATAGTTTTCGGCATGCGGACTGGAATAATTACAGAAATTATATACGCAACACACTAAAGATATCTACACGTCCTCACTATCCCAGCGAGATTAATAATACTGTCTCATTTCTTAATAATGTTATCCTAAGATCCTCACAACTACACATCCCACAGAAAGCAGTTGACACTAACCCCATGACTATTCTTTATAGCATAAAAATGTTAATAAAAATTAAAAATCTATTTCGTAAGCAGCACCAAAAGTATAAAACAACTCGGCTAAAATCAATTCTAAACTTCTTAACACGTTTAGTAAAAACTAAGCTCCTAGAACATCGTAATGATGTGTGGAATAACAAATTAAAATCATTGTCTACCGAGGACAAAAGCCTCTGGAACATTACAAAGAATTTCGCGCGCGTACATGTTAATATCCCGCCAATAACGTACAATAAAGATATTGCATATTCTGATAAAGATAAAGCTGAATTCTTAGCTCACCATTACTATCAAGTGCATAATTAAAACACAACCCTCTCCACCATATCTCATACAAAAAAAGTTGATCTCACTGTGCGTAAATATTGTAGCGCTCCACCAGCATCTGACTCATTAATTAAGCTCGCCACACCAAAAGAAATAAATTATTTCATAAAAAGACTTAAATGCAAGTCATCCACAGGACAAGACTTAATACACACATTAATGCTCAAGAACCTGCCTAAAATAGCCATAGTGACAAATATAATTAATGCTATTATAATTACTGGTCATTACCCTAAAATATGGAAAACTTCAACTGTTATTCCCATTCCAAAAGTGGGGAAAGATAGTTCATTACCCAAAAATATAAGGCCTATTAGTTTAATCAGTAACATTAGTAAAATTTTTCACAAACGCTCTAAAGTTAGTATTAAAAACAAACTAATCATATATAAAGCATACATACTGCTGATATTATTATACTCTTGCCCAATTTGGTCCGGTGTTAGTAATTCCACCTTAAATAAATTACAAATTGTTCAAAATAAATGTCCGCGTATTGTACTTAATGCCCCTTACTATACTAAGATAACTGACATGCATGCAGCTCTTCATCAGCGTACTATTCCTGAGCTAGTACAGGAACAAGCAGATAGGTTCTAAATGCCTGACTAGCCATTACCCTATCGTACAGCGAATTGGAAACTATACTCGCGACTCGCTGACCAGAAAATATAAAAAATATAAACACAAAAGAATTAAACATTCGCTTCTCTAGCACCAGATTGTCGAACTACTTAAGTCGTTATTAATAAGTCACTATCCTCATGTAATCTATTGTATCAGTACTTCTTTCTTCCATCCTCTTATTTATTTGTTTAACCTTAATATAATTTGTATAATTTTACCCATATCCTTATTGTACTATTAAGATCAAACTATAATTAATTAATTTCTCTATTTTCGGCTACGCAGGTTTTTTAGTTGTATGGTTTTCCCTGTATAATTATTGTATAATTATTGTATAATTATAAAATAAATTTTAAGATTTCTTTGTACACTATTTCCTAAGACGCGTAGTAAGAGCGTTAACGCTGCTCGGTATGCACATTTTTTATTTACTTATTATTTGCTGATGTATAAAAACATAAATATACTTTATTGAATTGAATTGAATATCGATATATCGATATATATAATATTATTATAACAAAAACAACGTATATTTCAACATAATTTACAGAAAATAGGAGTTCCGGTTTATGGTCTCTGCAAGTGGGATGATGCTCCTGAGGGGTCTGCATTGTGATAAGGATTTTACCCTACTTTTACTTATTTAATTCCGAAGTATGCAATTGGAAAGTAATGGACATTTAAAATGAAATTTTTAATTGAATTTGAGATGTATATTTTCTGTTACATTTTACACTTACATATAATATATATATTTTAGTATTACTATTAACTGTAAACATCGCAATTATAATGATAAAGAAACCTACTGAACAGCTTAACCTGTGGTGGTTATATATATATATATATATATATATATATATATATATATATATATATATATATATATTTGACTTTATATATAAATGTTGGAAAATATTCCGATAGAACTGTCTCATCGAAAGACAATGAGCAGTCTCAAGTCTAAATGACGAACATCTTGCCTATCGTTAGTGTAACAGTCACAACATATATTATTATTAATAATCTTTTTAAATAGTACGCGATGGAACCATGTCCAGTTAATATGTGAGACATGTAAAAGTTAATATTAAAATTTTCATCTTGCAAACGAGCTAAGATATCAGAAATATATTATAATACACACGCGTATCTACCTCAGGGTGTTTAACCCTAGAACGGTAGACTTCGCGGAGCATCCTGTATCGGTAGGCACACGTAATTTTTACGTATATCATTAGTTTACATAATTTATTCCTGTTCACGATCTCGTTTTTTACTTTGAAAGGTTTTATATAATTTTTAATACATTTTATTATATATTTACATTTCGGCTATGTTTATTTTCAGCGCTGAAATTATTTTCTCCTCCCCCCCCCCATTAATTTAGTTTAATTACACTGAAATGTGTAGACAAACGTGTAAAATACACCCGGAAAAATAACAAAAGATAAACGTTATATATCTAAGTAATCCTTAACTAAATAATGTAAAAAATTAACAATCCTTGCACTTTTTTTTTTTCGATGTTCACCGCATATCGGTCATCTACATTTACTACAATATGTTGCGGTCATTCTTCTTTTGCTACAATTACAGTAACTGCAATACTTTCTCGGTCCTCGCCGATTGTCTAATGTACTTAAATTCATGTCTTTAGGCGCTTCATTTTTTCCAATAATTCTTCGAATCATATCTTTTATGTTTGTTCATTGCGTCGCAATATTTAATCTTTCTGTTAAAAATTTTTCCGTTAATTGCTCATGTAACTTCGGCGTAAAATTTAATTGTGATAACGGTTTAGAACTTTCTAAAGAAATTATGGATATAAATTACATACGCGTTAATAACTGCCATATTTATCTTTGTTTTTCTAATGCAATTCATATGCTGACACGTCTGATCGAAGGTGTCTACACCACCCTTTGTTGAATTGTAATTATCGGTTATTTCTGGGTTTTTAGTTGTGTTATTTATCGCTTGAATCAAAATGAGCCGATGAAAGCAAATAGACGAGTTTATTATCTCCGGCCTTATAAGAAATTGCCGTTAGTGACTCTGTAAATAAGAAGAAAGTTAATCCTACTTTTCGGTTTTTATAACGAATATCTGTAAATTCATTCGGAAATTCTCGTTTATTTCCTTTTATTGTACCGATTGCCGTTAATTTCTTTTCTGTTAATAAATTCTGAACTAACGGTGCACTGCAGATTATCGAAAGTAATATTTCGATTTGATCCTCGGATCGGGCTGAATCAAAAAAATTTACATTCTGCATTTGACGCGTTGTTTGGTGTGGTTCTCTTTCCTAAATATGGTATGGCATTTATCATATACTTTGTTGCATTGTCGCGCATCGTCAAAATTTTTATACCATATTTTCGAGGTTTTGATTTTATATACATCCTGAAAGGGCATCGTCCACGAAAACCTACAAGCTGTTCATCGATGGTAAGGTATGAAGTAGGCTTGTGTAATTCTTAACACAGTTTTCGCGAAATTTTTCCCAAATTACCGAAATTAGGGTGGAGTGCAGAGTGCACGTAATATTTACGTAGTCTAGCGTTCTAGGGTTAATATTTAGGGGTTCGATACGGACAAAACAAAAACAATTTCATCAAAATCTGACCATTTTTGCAGTGATACGGCAATAGATCTTTTTGAACGCACTCTATTCCATTTACAAAAGCATTCCGAACTTAATGAATCGAAAGAGTTATTTAATATTGCAAAATATTTCACGGAATTTAAATTAAGTACTCAAAATATTGTAAACAATCAAAATGGTAAAATGATAACTAACCTTACGGCTATTGTCATTATATTGAAAAATTATTCGTATAAATAATCATGAAACCCAAACAGCTATAGAAATATAAAATCGAAACAGCCGTAGAACATAAAAATAACCGTGCATTCTAAGATCAGAAGTGATATCGGCCATATGAAATAAGAAAAATGAAGATGATTGAATATTGGCAGAGAAGCGACAGAAGAACTTTAAGATCGTTGACTTAATTGAATAGATGAAATACATAATGAAGTATCGAATATGGAAAAATCGCACACGAAATGGTGCAAATCAACTTTTTTATTTCAAAAAGGGCTCATCTGAGAACGGTGAAAATTATGCAACTACAGCATTGATAGCTCAAAATAGCAAAGGTCGCCTAACTATTTTGATGCTTTCTGGGTATGGTAGGCTTCAAGCCTATTTGTTCAGGTTTATGCCACTCCCGACAGGTGCAGTTCTAAGTATGCTGTTGATGATACTCATCATTTTATCTTTGAGTGATATTGACAAATATAAAAACTCGCTTATCTTGAACAGAATCGTTGCCTTTCTTGAATTTTGTAGAGAAAGCCACGCGTTTCAGATTTACAATTACAAATTAATCGAGGACAGTTAGCTAAATTCAAACGTGAATCCAATACTCGCTCCCGGTGGCATGGTCCTCTCTCGCCGATACTTCTAATTCACTTCTAATTCACTTCTAATTTACCTGACTATATATTATTAATTCGTACAAATATGTAATGATGTTCATAACTGCTTTAAATTTAAAATATTTTAATCTCGACCATAATGAAATATGTTTTCCTTTTAATGATGTATTTATATTCTTAAATTTAATTTTTCTTAAGTTTTATTTTTTTATTACTATTCTAAAATTTTTATTTTTGAAATTGTGTATTATCGACAAGATATATTTTGGTATCTTTCTCTCTGAAGTTGTATACTTTTCTCTTCTATATTATATATTTATTTTTATTATTTATTACTACTATTCCACAGGGCTACTTTCTTCATGCACACACACGTAGTCGATGGGACTATCCGATCACTGTGTCCTTAGATTAAGTACACAAACAGGAGACTATTACACACACGCTTTTACTTACTTTTCAGCTACACACTACCTATACGCACTTCTATAATTATTTAGCTTTAACCATACTAGACCCCCTGTCCTTTATAACAACACATAGATTTTAAGCAATAAACTAGCTCCACCGGGTATGTCCGGATTGGGGAACAAACTTAAAAAAAAACAAAAAAAAAACCTATTATCAATAAGTGACTTCGGCGAATTTCAAACGAATAAGCCGGATTCACACCCGGCTGAGGAACAAGAGAAAATATCTCGACTATAAGGCGGATGATTGAAAAAGCGCGAAAGCATAAACTAGAATTTTATACGTATATATGCTTCGTTGACTAATTTAAAGCATTCGATTCGATTAAATGAATTAAACTGTGGCATTATGCAAAACCGGTATACCGGATGATATAATACGGATTATACATAATGAATACGGAAATAACATCAGTACGGTAAGAGTTAGTAAATCGCAAAAATTCGAATCAGGAATTAGAAGCCGTGGAATAAAAATAAGATATCACAAAATTACTAATTTACAGTACGCCGACGATATAGTACCATTAGCCTCCTCAGTAGGAGATCTTCAAACCATTATGAAAAAAACTAAAAGTCGTAAATGAATCAAAAACAAAAATTAGAACTATTGACAGAACTGGAAATAATCGACCAGAAACTGCAAAAATCGGGGATTATGAAGTAGGACGATGATGCAAAGAGGAAATACGCAGACGTCTCACGGTATCGCGAGTAGCAATGACCAGACTGAATGGAATGTGGAAAGATATAACAAAATGACAAAATTATGATCAATACAGTCATTATTCCCGTTGCGACACACGCATTCGAAACATGGACCATTAAAAAAAGCTGATGCCAAACGAACAAATGCCTTCGAGATGAAAATATATCGAAAACTTTTTCGACGGACAGAACCATCGAACTATCTAGGAATTAAAAGTAAATTCCAGCCTTTTTGACGAGAATCGATAAAAGCGTGGTAAGATATTTCGGGTATATGGCGAGAATTTGGACAAATGTCGTAGAAGAATTGCAAATCAATTTTTTTTAAATGGCATCACCGCGTCCTTTTTGGAGGAAAATGGACGGAGATGATCGTTCTTTTCCCAAATATTTTCCTATATTAGTTCCAGATATTAGTTCTCGATATTAAGTTCTCGATATTTTGTTCTCGTTATCGATATATTCCAATAATTTTCTTTAGTTCGTATTTCGTCTAGATATTTTCCTTCAGTTTGTAATTTTTTATTTTTATAATATAAATTACCAGCTTTTACGATAGAACGTACAACAGGTATAAAAAAAAAAAAAAAAAAATATTAAAATAACTATATAATTGCGAATAATTAGAATTGAACATATTACGAATATAATAACAAATTATAATAGGACGTTGTTTCTACCTGTATTATACACGAGCATAAGTTGCCTGGAATCGTAGTTGCTAATTGCCGATATTATTTCACATAGGTATACTGCAGTTTTGAAAAAATTTGTTCGCTAATTTAAATGTATAGTCTTTGAAATATTTACAAGCGGCGCATATCTGATGTTCCGGTATAACGAGATGCGTTTAAAATTTGATTTTTTACGAGTTGCAGTTTCCTTAAAATTAGAATTAGATACACCAAATTGGACAAGAATAAGTCATTGTGAGACGGATAATAATTTTATATAAAATTAACGTATTATCGATAATATGAGAGTGGTTTATTTTTATTCATACTTTTATTTTATAATTATTTCGTATACTGCATTTGACGTTTTGCAGTTGTGTAAGCCGTATTGTATAAATAAATAATCAAAGCTTCGTATTCGGATTAATTTATACCGCCGAATTTCAATTAAAAAAATACACTTTGCGTTCAGTTGCTTAAATCACGCATTCTTAATCTTCGACGCTAACTGCAGAATTTTGCATCGTTCGGTATAGTATTTTTCAAATATTTCCGTGTCAACGATACTCGATGAAAATTATACGGGTTATTTTTGATTTTGGCTATTAATATACAAAATTATTCAACTTAAATTCTCCAATTACTCAGTTCGGCTTATTAAAAATTATTTAAGTAATCGAAATTTCATAGTTAACAATGATCCTACATGAAAAATACATTAGCGGCAGTTCCCCAGGGGAGCATACGGGACCTTACTTATTCCTCCTTTTGATTAATGACATTCCCAAAATTAAAAACTTACAGATGGCATTATACGCTGATGACACCGCTGTGTATCGCACATCGTAACGAATTGACACTATACAAAGGTAACTAACTCGGGATTGTATTAAATTAAATTCGTATTTCAATAAATATCAAAATAAATTCCGATAAAAATTCTATTTACAACACACCTTAGGTTTGGAAAAGCGATATTAGATATTTAGGCGTAATACTGGATTCTCACATTTACTAAACACGTTGAATATGCCTATAATAAAACTCACGCATCTCTAAGCTATATCCGATATTTAATAATCTTACGTCAGCTTAATAAATTAATAATCTACCGAAACTATAATCAGAACAATTAACGTTTTACGCTTGTATGGTCATCTACATGCTGGTCGTGTAGTCTGCAACCCTGATCACGTGTTCTTCGAATGTCCTTCATTAACAGCATTACGTTCTGAACTGTATCTCAAATTACTGTACGCATCTCGTGGTGGTCCTCCTTATAACGTAATGTCCCTTCTGCATGTTGAGAATCTAGATTTGTTCCCGGACATAGCGGCTTTTCTCGAGAAGTTGTCCGAGTTCATAAGAATATGAGTTAACGATTATTACGGCTCCACGTTGGGTAAGCTGTAAAGGCATCCCCATTAAAAAAAAAAAAAAAAAAACTTGTGTTTTTCGTTATTATAAAAAATGGCAAATTGATATTAATTGTGACAAAACGGAGGCTATATTTTTCACCCGCAGGCGTCCCAACGTTACCTGCTGAAGTTAAGGTCAACTCTACCACTTGGTCAAAACATGTTCGATACCTCGGGGTAGTCTTGGATAACAGACTAAATTTTTCTGAACATGTCATACTACCTTGAAAACTAGCAGGAGTATATCTACCATATATCCATTAATCAACGGGAAAATCATTTCTTAATGTAAATAATAAATTAATTCTGTATAAAACACTTATACGTCCCATAATGATGTTGTCCAGCTTGGAGTTTTATTTCAAATACAAATTTTAATAAGTTACAAGTATTTCAAAATAGGTGTCTCAGATGTGTTGTCCCTAGATACCACAAAATCGTTGACACGTATACTGAAACATGTCTTATATTAAGGAGCGTATCTTAAATTTAACGCGTAAGTTCTGCGATGACTAGTCGACGATAATAGTTTAATTTCTACCATCGGTAATTACGATTAATTCCAATTTATGTATAATGTATAAACATAGAAGGCTCAAACATAACCTGTTGTAACGTTAGATGGCGATTATTTTAGAAATTAATATTCCTTCTTTATTCATTTAATGTCTAACGTGTTTTTTCTTTTGTTTTATTATTACTATTTTAATTTTTTGCTTTTTGCTGTACAGTTTTTTTTTCAATTATTTTTTGCTGTCATTATGAGTATAAGTATAATTACTTTTATTTATCAGGGGTCTTTGTATTATTATTTCTGATGTACGGCGAGCCATCCTGGGCGTTACGTAATTATTATTTAAAATTTTTGGTTTGTGTATACTCACTGTAAATTATGCTGAATTATAACACGTTGTTGTTGTTGTTGTTTGCTCTAACTTAGCGAAGTTACAACGGCTACAAAATATGCGCTGCAGAATAATTCTAAATATTCCAGTCTATGTAAAGATTGAACACATAAGGCATTGAAGTTATACCATATGTATACACGAGGTTGTCGAACAAAAAACAAAATTCGTTTTTTAATAGCTGTGCCTGCACAGTATTCATTTATTAAAGTCATAAGGGATTACACACGTACAAGTTTGCAACTAAAATATAAACGTTATAAACATAAAAGAACTAAACACACGCTATTATACAGCTGGCATTATCTTTTGTATAATATTTTTGCTCTTTTGTGTATAATACACATAAAAAATATCGTTTATCCTATTAACGTTAAATATTTTTTTTTATTTATTTTTTATTTTTTTTTTTTGGCCTGTACCATAGGTCACTTTGGCCATTTATAGGATGATTTTCTTGTTTTAAACTATTAAAGTTGGGTTATTATATTTCTATACTATTCTGGGCTATGAACTTATAGATGATTTTGACTGGTTCTGCATTGTTTAGGTCACTTACTATTGATTTATAAACTTATATAAAGGTGTGTAGCTTTTTGATCAGTACGCAGATTTTGTTAGTGGTTTTTCCTGTATTTTTATTTTAGATGAGCAACCGGGCATACTTTTTTAAACTAGTGTATACGTAATAAGAACTGTGTATGCGTTATATTATTATTTTCTCGTTATTTTTTTTGTAACATACTTATTTTGTAAATACACTTTTATCTATCTATCTAACCCGAATTTAGTGAATCACACAACCGATATCAGCACCATAGGATTAAACCGTATTAATTAGATGATATCCTCATACCTGAAACCGAGTGAAAAATGAAAGAAGATACATATATAAGCGGTTATGCTAAAAGAATGTAAGGTAATAGTCAAAATTACTAATGTTCAATTTACACGCCACATTCGCACCAGAATGGCGCAACTAAACATTCCACACACACACACACACACACGGAACTGTGGTAGTAATCGTTCCGTGAAGACGAATTATGCAAATAGTAAAGAATAAAGTTGGCACTCGATGCGGCGATTTATTTGTGTAAAATTGACGATTGGCTACGAGAGAGTAGACAACACAACCAGGCTGCATGTGAAAAATATGCCATCTGAAATAGACACGTCCCAACAATAATGAAAACATGCATACGGAATATAAGAGGTTTGAAATTCGTGAAAAATATCACACTTGAAAACAAAAAGGCACTACGGTAAATTGTAAGTAATATCGTCAGGATTGGAAAGTAATTTCATAAACGGAGTAACACTTTTGATTAATAAATGATTAACAGCGGAAATAGACGGATATAACAGTATAAATGACGGAATAATACTTGTCACGAGTAAAAGAAATTCAGGTGGATTTAAATATAGTACAAGTCCCACAACTTGAGCGTCGGAAAATGAGGTTTAAATTTTTACTAACAACTAAATGACCTAATAAAAATAGTTCCAAATAGAGAATTGCTGATAGTATCGGTACACTTATCTGTAAATTTCCCGGAAATTAACGGAGATAGAATACCTCATGCATATATTATGGAAGTATTATGTGAATCGATAGAATACTGTATTGAAAAGAATTTCTTAATTTTTAATACAAATTTTAAACATCAAATTAGACGGTTGTACACAATCGCCAGATGGAATGTACAGAAATCAAATCAATCATGTTCTTATACGGAAAACATAAACATGATCGGATATGGAATATAGAAGCGACTATAAACCATTGGTAACCGACATCTGCCTTAGATGACATAAAATTGAAAGAAAAATGTTACGATAATATATTAAACACACGAACAACACACCAACTCGTCAATTCTAGATATGAAGAAATCAGTAATAAGATCAAGTTAATAAAACAATCGCGTTACAAGCATACAAACAATACAATAGAAACGTGGGGTTAATTAATAGGATATAATTGACAAAAGAACGATGGCATTATGTATGGAAATCTTGAACGTAAAATTAATGTTGGTATACAGAATCCAGCTGAATTAAATTTAAACAGAACGAATTTAACTACCGCGTACGGAACAATCAATAATTTATGTACAAAAATTATGATAAAACAAAGAACACTTTATATATATATATATAGACACATAAATGAAACAAACAACGGACAATGAAGAAACGAACGTCACTTCTGAAACACGTCTTAACTCCGAGAAGACTTCGAACAGACTGACCGAGCATCATCGAAAATCCTAACAATACAGGATTGAGATTGCGCAATGATATTCTATTATCAGTGAATGAGTCAGAATCCGCAGGAAGTAATCTCTCTGATTAGATAATGTGACCTTTGAACAACCTTACCGTGTAGACTGTCGTCATACTTTTCAAATACATTATAATCAGAGATGAATGACGATCATGAAATATATGAGGACGATCGCTCATAAAATAATTCAAGCTTTACCGAAGAATAAGAAAGAGCTTATAAATTCAATATGCAGAGAGATGGAACAAAATTTGTAGAAAAAGAAATGGAATGAATTATTTTTAAAAACAGTATCATTCTTATCAAAGTCGGAGATAACGGATAGATGGAAACACTATTGCGAGAATAACTCATGAACACAAATTATAGTGATATAACATCCGTGAAAAGAAGTTGATCAACTCGAAACCGCCTATAAAATGATCGGAAGTAGATGACGCGATTAAAATATTACGGTAATTACAAAGCGGTAGGAATTGATAATACACCATAGCTGAAATTATGAAAGATTCTGGGGAATAAAGAATGGATATAATGTATAAAATATGCTCAGAAATATGGAATACAGCCAACTGGTTCAAAGAATGTCTTCACTCGATATATACTCCAACACATAAGAAAGTAGATATAGAAAATTTTAGTAAGTACCGTGTAATATTGCTAATGCCACACGCAAGTAAAGTTACACTCTAACATAATTCAAAAGCGGCTTACACCATTTTAAGTTTCACAATCATGAAATCAATTGATAAGTTAGTAAATTTTCATTCGTTTAATGTGTTTTCTAGATTACGCTGAGGTATTTAATAAGGCCAGGTGGAGCAACTCTCCCCCCACCCGGCAGATAATGACGAACTATACGTCAGCAACGAAGGATACGTACGAATTGAAAACGAGCTGTCGGGAAATTTCAACATCGAAAATGGAGGCAAGGTAGTGTTGCATTTTTTATACTACATGTATGGAGAATAGATAATGCGAAGGATCGCAGTAGAATGAAACGGTGGAATATCAATCAGTAGATACAATGGTACGATATCACTGCCTAACAAAGAAGTAGGAATGACTCTAAATTAGTCAACAGCCTGTGATAAATTTGTAAAAACAGAGTAATACGACCAAAATCAAAACTAATGCGGTATATCGAAGAAAGTATTCGAAAGGAAATGAGAAACGATATTCAAATAATATTCTCGATTCACTCTAGGATTGCGCATCATCATAAAAATAATATATATATATATATATATATATATATCGAAATCTGGCTGATTCAATTAATTTGACGAAATCCTTAATTCCCGTATTTGTGATAATTAATTCCATTCTTTTTTTTCCTCCAAGCGCCTTTCCTGAAATTTTATCCTGCGCTGCTACGTTGAAAAGCCCTTCTTCACGAATTTTATGAGCGCATCAGGGGGATAATAAATTGCGAAGGAATTATTGCCCCGTACAGAAGGATATTATGAATTCAACGAACGGGTTACGAAACGAATATTTCAATCGTTCAGGAGTTGGATATTCAACCAAAACGAAGAAACACGTTATCAAGTTATGCCTACGCATGGTGCGGACGTTACACAAACACTTCCAAAGTTACGTAACTTCAATTGATTCTAGGCTGTTGTCACGATGTCACTTGCTTGGATGGTATTTGGAAAATTAAGTAGTGTTTTTAAAAGTGAAGAAGTTCAGAGCAGTTCGAAAAGTAAAGTATGTAACTAATGCGTTTTGCCAGGTTTAACCCAACCGAAATATGGAGTTTCGTTAAAAGAGAATAATACAATTCTTCGCACACCTGATTCGCTCCAATAGTATCGAAAAAACGGCAATTTAAGAGAAATTACCAGGTTACCGACGAAGAGGGGGTCGGCCATCAGTACAATTCGTTGATTGAGTAATACGCAAACAGTAGAAGAACTCACATCTAAGACTGAAAACAGAGCAAACTGACGTAGACTGTGCGCAATACGGTGAAATGGCTCACGCACGAACAAATTGGATTAGTTTCATTTGCCTTTATTTTTCCTCCATATTTCCATTTAATTTTTATTTTCATATTTGTTTTATTATTATTTTTTTTTTTATATTTACAAATATTTCTGTTACAATTCTTCGTCATATTTAGGTCCTTGAAGTAGATACTTTAAATTTTTTTTTTTAACGAGTATTTTTAGTCTGTATAACTAATACTACTATCAACAACAACAACAAATTTATTTCAACAATTAAATTTTTACAACATTGAGTAAATTCATTAAGCTAAGTACCTTAATAATAACCTCAGCAAAAATAATTTAAAAAAATATATATATATAAAACAACTTGAATTTAAATTTAAATTTTACAATAATTATATTGCGTAAGAAAACTTAAAAAAACTACACCTATCGCTACTGCTGTAAGTTGTGTCGGGTATACGAAAACTTCAGCATTTCGTACGAGGCCGTAAAGACGTATGTAAAAGTGAACGCGTAGATTTATATAATAAAACGCGTGTTTAATTGTAAAATTGGAAAAGATTGTACACATCCGGTTAATAATAAAGATTGTCCTATTTTTGTAAGTCCTATTTTAAGTCCTATTTTTAAGTCCTATATTCGTCTGCACAGTTTAATCGTTGTAAACTAGCCTGCGATAATACGTTACGATTTTTATCGATCCAAATTTACATGTCGCGTTTCTTACACAAAATTTATTATAAGTAACCCTTCGAAACGATATTTAACGGTAAAATTACAGTAATTATCACTTCAGCCTGATCATCGAGCGTACGACGACCAGCAGTACTTGTCGGATTAGATTTGTTAGTTTTAAAATGTGACGCGGCGTGGTTTATTTTCTTTCTTACGTTGCAGCAGCCGACAACGCACAATCGTATTTAAAAATTACACTTAACCGTTATATTCGCGTTAATAAAATTAACAAAAATATATCGGCGAATACCCGATGTTTATAAATAGCAAAAATGGCTTTCTACACTTTTAACTTTGTAACTATTTCGATTAAAAATTAAATTTTGTTTAATAACAAGGTTGTTTTGTAGTTTATTTCTGGTGCAAAAAAAAAAAAAATCATATATGATTGACACTTTTATGTAAGATTTTTCGCTTTCTAATTAAAAGCTTTTGATCCGGTATGGTGGTATGAAAAGATGCAAATGTCCCCCCAGGTATAGGCAGTTTGTATATACAACGTTTTTCTTTTTACAACAGTAATTTACGTTAGAATCAGTTTGTCGACATCTTTAATCTTTCTATCAGAAATTGGAATCCCACAAGACTTTGCTTTGAGTGCAATTTTGCTTATACTCTACATAAATGATATAATAGACTGTATCAAATCATCTGTTTCAGCCTAGTTATTCATCGACAACTTGAACATATGCCCACTTAATAAAACATAATTCAATAAACAATATTTGAAGTTCAATCCTGGTCTTATAACAATGGTCTAATTTCTTTCTCTTTTAAGTCTGTTTGAAACATAATTCGATAAACAATCTTTAAAGGTCAATACTGGTCTTATAACAATGGTCTAATTTCAAATCTGTTTGCCTAGATTTCTTCAAAGAGCGTTAAATTATTCTAATCTAATAATTCTCCGTTGCCTATTAAATGTCAAATTCCTTGGTCTCCTATTTAACTCAAAATTATCGTGGAATTCTCATGTAGTTAACTTAGTTAAAAGTCTATGACTGTCTTAAAATGCCGGTCCAACAAAAAATACAATATCCATTCTAAATTACTCTTTAGTATATATAATGGTTTAGTAGTATCCCAAATCATTTTTCAAAAAAGCAACAATTTACAACACTATCGACCGAAAACAATAAATTTTACAGATTTTATACAGTTCTACTACTTGTCGCGTGTCACATTAATCTCCTAATTCGTCATTCGTTTTTTCACCGGTTCTAGACATTTGTACGGTATGTATGTTTGTTTATTATTTAATTTATTTGAATAATTATCTTTAACTTCCACGATGCACCCAATTATTATTTATGGTACGTTCCATCCTGTTCACCATAAGTCACTGTTTTTCTATAATCCTGGTTGTATAGAATCCATAATTACAATGTTAGGTGCTTTCTACTTCATTTATATAGACACCGATGCACAATTCTATAAAAAATCTTCGAACTTGCATGGCTATTCCTATTCATTCTATACTCGATAATATATCCACTCGGTGCACAATTGCGGTATGTACATGATATACAGGAAAAATATGAAAGGCGTAGCTCTCTACTTCAATATTTTCGTTTTCGGCGCTTTGGACACGTGCCCTACAAAAATTGCAATCTTTCAAATTCAGCAAATGTCACACCTCCGTGCCCTGCCTTGAAAAATATTTAAATTGGTTAACTGTAATCGAGATCGTCCTACTTTAATCAGCGCGCTGTCATTCAAAAAATAGTTAGTGCTAACCTAAAAAGATCCACTACTTTACTTCATACCTCGGGATTAGAATAAGATTCAAGTTCTCTTCGAATAGTTCTTCTACACCAAAATTGATCTTAAATGTGCCGAGCATTGGATGAAGATCTTATGTTTCAATTCCTCGTTTTCTCCGTATTGTAACTCCAGATTCGAGCACTAACAACGATTTTCCCTTGTAAATGTTTTGAGCTTACCACATGAATTTAATTTAAGCCATATTTTTTATATAATTGAAGCTATATTTAATAATCTTAAATCGCTGAAAATAAGGATGTTTTCAGATGATTGAAACTATTATGCATTAATTGTCTTACACCCTAGGAATTAATTTAGTTGTTTGGAATTGTAATTCTTTAATTGAAAAGTATGATGAAGTTTATCATCTTACGTTTATTAAGTGTAAGCAAGATTATCTGAAACCGAGCTAAAATGTTAAATTTCCTGTTTGCAATATATTTATATCTCATGTAAGTCGTAGAGTGGAAGGTGTTCCTATTCTTATTAAAAGACACTTCCAAGTAGAACTACTTTCATTAGCACACTTTAGCTGTGTTCAAGTTATCGATGTTAATATCACCTTCAACAACAACTGTATTGTGCTACTAATGTTAATTGCGCTGCTAGTAATCGTAATAAATAATGTAGCGCTAATAGTGTACCGAATTGATTCTATTGTCGTCTCTAATAAAGCTAGTTTTCCAAGCAATCGTCTCTTTCTGTGACTGTTACCAATCTATTTTATTCGAATACTTAATATTAATTTTCAGATAAAATTATTTATTTTTCGATGTTTATATTGATTTTTTATTGTATAAAACGATATCATATGAATATTGTACATTACGATGCAAACGAATTTTACACATATTTAGAATAATTACCAACAATAAAATGAAAATCGTAATAATAATTTAAAAATAAAGTGTATTGCAGACGATATTCAGTGGAAATCAATTCATTAACTAAAAAACAATAATGCACTCTATTTCGATAAATATGAAACTAAATAGTTCTCCAACGCGTTATGTAGTGCATTCATTCATGATATAAGTAAAACAATTTCTAAAAAATACATCATCATAGCTAACACTCGATTCATTAAAATTCAAGCAATAGGTAAGTTAATAAAAAACCAACCTTTCAAAATATCTATATCTATATATATACATTATATATCTATATATATATATATATATATATATATATATATATATATATATATATATAAAACGTTTCTCGAAAATGTTTTTAAAGAATGCGTTGTATAACTGTTATTAGCTTATTTACTAAAACGTCAGAAAATATCTCAAATCAATCATAATTTATAAATCAGGAAATTATTTCTTAACATGAAAAATCTGAAACTAATAAACAATATAAATCCCAAGTCGTAACGAAACATTGAAGTACACATTATTGAAATATATAAATTGTGCTTTTTATCCTGTTAAGTTCAATAACTCTTACTACGGAGGACAAATACTTAAATTAATTATTTTTAATAAATTTATTGACCATATTAACCAATTTTACAACGTAATTACGAAATATTTGAAATGAAAAAAAATAAATCAAAGTATGCGTATTATCCTAATTTTTGTTCAAATTCAAGGCGATATAAGCACGTAAAACGTCTTTTATCCCGAACTTTGTGTTCTATATTCATTCATGAAGTTCTATTATTTGCTGATTCAATCATATTTGGAAAACAGGAAATTTTGTGTGCGTTGCAACTCTGAATATTCTGCTTGGTATCCAGTACAAGCATCTGTGCCGCAAGGAAGTATTTTGAGACCTACCGTGTACATGGTATTCACAGCAGATAGCCCTACAACTTCGTATACATCAATATTTACCTTTTGCTGATGACACTTTGATTATAGCCGCTGACGAAAGTTCGGAAAATCTATTCAACTTCACCTACAAGCAACGGGAAAGTGGTGCACAAAGTGAAGAATTAAGATCAACACAGATAAAGCGGCGAATGTAACTTTTACATTACGGAGAGGTTCGTGTCCTCCAGTTTACTATGATAAGCAACCACTTACTCAGACTGATACTGTAAAATATCTTGGTCAAAAAAAAACTTACTTGAGTACCACATATAGTGCAGCTTGGAAAAAATTTAGATACTTCATTCCGGTTATTATACTGTATCCTAGGAAGAAAAGTTAAAACTTCGTTACAAAACAAGCTGCTGCTCTACAATACTGTTCTGACGGCGAAATGGAAATACGGAATCGAATTATGGAGGTCAGCAGCAAGTAGTAACTTGAAACGTATCCAACGATTTCAGTCTAAAGTACCGAAAGTATTATGTGACGCTCCTTACTACGTCAGTAATGATACCGTACACCATGAATTGCAAGCGCCCACAGTGATTTATCAGAATAAATACTAAACATTTTTTTTGGCAAATGCTCTAACCGTCCAAACTCTCAAATTCGGCGAATGTGACACTGCCAGATAATCCGGTCCGAAGACTAAATCGACGAACTTACGAACTCTGCGTCTGCAGAATGACCTAAGGTCGTACAGGTCAAGTCGCTGCTGTTGTAGCATAATTCAAAACCGACAGACTGTTTATTGAAACAGAGGCTGTATATCGTCGTACTTTTACACGTGTTTAACTGAACTCGTGTGCTTATTGTCTATTTGTACAGGTGCACATTAAGAAAAAAAAAAAGTAACTTAAAAACCGTGGTATAAATTTGTAGTGAGAATTAGTATAAATTTAAAATCGTGTACCAAATTTTAAATATAAGCTACTACGTCATCCTTCAATCTAATTACTGGTACGAATCGTTTATCGTACATATTTTTATAACTACGTAATAAATGTAATTTAAACCAATTTCACTTTTATTAATAAACGGCGTGTATTAACAGTTTAATTTATATTTTTTGACAAGGCACAAAATAATACCGAGAGCGTCGTTCAATTACATTTCTGAAAGTATAAATAAGTCCCTAATTAAGTAACGATCAAGTAATAAAAAAGTTAAATATAATACTTCTTTAAGTAGCAAGCAGGCGTTCGACACGAATAAAAGAATTCCAACATTATTGTTACAATATTAAATCCGTACACGCTTTGCTAAATCGATGAATTATGTCGATCATATATATATATATATATATATATATATATATATATATATATATATATATATATATATATATATATATATATATCAAACAGCGACAAAATACTATGCAATATTCGATGATTAACAATATACCGAAGGTCGATCAACATAGTTATTTTAACATACAATGATGAGATTATAGTGTAAAACAAATTACAAAATACGTTCAACATTAAATAAGATGTTTTATATTAAAAATAATACACGTGTTTTTTAAAAAATTTAGTGAGAAAACTCTTCAATGCAAAATAATTATACATTTGGTGACGTATTTCGATAAATTAACGGGGAATAAATATGAATGGAGAGAAATTAAATTCTACGAAATCTTAAATTATACTGGTTAACTAGTAAAATAAATCTAAACAACCCTCATAATAAAGAGGTAACATACCGCGAAAAATACGTATAACTTTTTCTTCTTTTTACTTTTTGAATTTTGTATATTTAATGTTTTAAAATAATATCAACTGTGCCACCGATATGGTAACACTTTTCTATATTTAAAAATAAATATTACAAGTTAATTTTGAAAATGTACGTAATTTAAACAATAACAAAAAAAAAATCAGTAACTTTAATTTTAACTTTCTTATAATAAAACAATCAATTGCTTACACTCAAAATAAGTTATCTATTTGAGCTTACGATTTTTCTTCGAGCCTGGAGCTTTAGACCTTCGTGTATTTGATTTACGCTGTATTCCATTATTCTGAGAATTAGGAAAGTTCTCATCAGCCTGATGATTTTCACGTAAAGCTTGAGATATATCAGGAACAGAGACATGTATCATACCGCTATTTGGGTTTAATACGTTATTTAGTATTTCGCGAGCAGTAATGTTATTTAAATCGGTTAAAATACCGCTATTTGATATTACACGCGTTGGTTTATCTGCTAAACTTTGTTCATCAAACTTCAAGTTTGGTAGCATCGCGCATTGAACAGGAGTATATTTAACATTTTGAGAGCTTGTTGGATTTGTAATTACATCGGGTTGATTTATTTCTACACTTACGTTTGGAATTATATCTTGAATGCGATAATTGTTTTTTGCCATTAAATCCAAAAGAATAATTTTCGATTTTTCATACTCTTCACTACTAGGAAACCATATACCGTATATTAACTTATCATTTTGTATTATTATAAAGGAATTTTGTAACTGCATTTTCGTATTACAAGTAATCGGCATTATAAGAGAATCAAATGGCGTATTACTTAACATAAATAATTTAGCGATGTAATGTCCACCGGAGAGGTAAATGAAGAAAACACCATACATATGTTGTTTCCAATTAAATGAAACTGCATCGTATATAAATACTTTAACACCCGATGTGGCCATTAATAATTGAAGTATAGCTGGATCATACCGACTGATGGTTCTAGTATTAATCTCGTCTTTAACTTTCTGAACAGAAGCATTATTCATGTAAAAAGAACGATTCATGTTAATTAATAATAATAAAATAAAACTTTTCAATATAACAATCTAATTAAATCAAACTATTCGCGAAAATTGTAAATGCCTACGCTAGGGCTGGAAATAAATTACAATAAGAAACTAACTAAAGATACAAATTACGAATATTCAAATAAACCACTGTTGGTCACTATGAGAAAAATAAAAACCCATAAAAAAATAAAATTCATTTTATAACATAAATAATTTACGAACTAACTTTATATTTTTTTATTTATTTGTTTTTATTTATTAATTCTAATATTAATTTTTAATATTAATTTTACGCATTAGTTTAAAACACAGTTTAAGAATAAAAACTTAATGTTGAGTGCTGGCTGTCAGGATGACACGAAGAAACTTGTTCTTTTACCGTATTTGAAAATGTGTAATTGTGTATTAATTTATATCTCGTACATTTTTAAATTAGAACATTCAGGGCTTAGTTTGTTTCATAATTATGGCAAATGTTCGTGATAGCGATACATCTCTTTGGCTTCACAATAAATTAGGCACATCAAATGATTCTTGGACAGGAGATTCAATTTGTTCTCAGTTAAATTCGGAAGTTTTAAGAAACATCAAAGTCTGTTTTACTGATTTACAGACTCAAGTTAAATTGAAATTACTTTTATCATTTTTTCACATATCAAATAGAAATATAAATGATGTAAGTTTTAATTTTGTGTATTTACTTTAAAGTTAACGTTCACTTATTTCGTACGATTTGTAACATATAAAATTGTATTTGTCAGTAAGTATATATTAAATGCTTAAAGAAGAATATAGTTGTATTTTGTCTTTGAATAATCGTTTCATGATGATCATGTGGTTAGTGTGATTTTATTGTTCCTGAATGGCATTGTGGAAGTAGAAATAATCATTTTGCTTGTGAAGATTAAAATATATACGTTAATTCTTTGTAAACCTTTGTAGATAAAAAAAACCTTAAACATTGCTCGGTTCGTGTATTCTGTTGCGATATAAATCATTTCGTATTTAATAATATATAGTATACGTATTTATGTGCTGATGTTTTACGAATTAAAATCGAAATAATTTTTATCAGTGGAAAGTTGAATTAGAAGAAATTTTAGAAGTTGCTCAAGCAGACAGTGATCGATGGGTATCCGTGCTAGGAGAATTAATGAAAAATTATCCATCCGCTGGCGTTTTAGACGAAAGTTTTGTAAATGAAGAAAATAAGAAAATTTTCGATGATCTCATGAAGGAAATTAAAAATTTTGGTAAATGAAGTAATTTGTAGCGTCGTGTATTTGTTGAAATCCTTTATTACATATTCTGAGTATTATAATCTGAGAGTAATGTACTAATAAATACATTAAAGTATTGTTACGTTCACGTCTGTATTAAAAACAAAAAAAAAAAAAAAAAAATTATAAAATGATTTTATTCGGAATTGAAAATTTTTATTAAAAATATAAAGCTAAAGTAAATACTTCATTTATTCGATGTTTTTGATATTTTAATTAATTTCCTATCGAGTAATGTGAAACTAAACAACTCATAAACGTGTGTACAACTTAAATATATTGATGATGGTAATAAAAATTCTTTTTATATATATATATACATTTAGCTTATTTATTTTATTACTAGGGAAGAAACAGCCAGATATTGCTATGTTACCATTAGAACTTTTTTACTTAAATAAACCAGCATTTATGAATGCAGTTGGTCATTTGGTAAGCAGCATAATTATCAATTTATTAGTAAGAAATTATTTTCAACGCAATTACTATATTTAACAACTAAGTGTCCGGACTAATTTATATTATTGTTTGTTTTTGTCGAAGTGTGTAATGGCGAAATCTCGTATTAGCATTTTTTATATTTGAGATGCGTTTTATGTAAATTAATGTGTTTTTTTTTGTTAAAAAATGACCTACAGCCAGCTCCGAAAAAGCATTTTTTGAAGAAAGATAGAACCAGAGCTGAAATTTTAAAAGATGAACTTTTGCAAAAATGTATAGATTTAACTAATAATATGAAGAAACACGTCGCTCCTACAGTTCCTGTCAGATCTCGAGGCATGCCTCGTAAAATGACTGATACAAGTAAAAATCATTTTATATGTGTATATATATGTATGTATAAATGTCATGATATTCAGATTTTTTTTTTTTTAATTTTATTTGCAATCTGGCTCGTGGAGACAATAGGCGAATTTTAATTGAGATTCCGTCTTGATTGGAGATACCTCCTCGAGATTTATGTTTTTATTTTATTATGTTGAATCTTGTACTTAGGCCTTGCGGCTGGTATCTTTTCAATCGTCGCATGTCTCTGCTATGGTGTTGTAGCTCCGTTGCCAGTGGATTTGTTACAATCTCGAAGCATAGTTGTTGCGCCTGATAGGGATTTCTTGTACAGTTTGGAAGCGAGTGTCCGTGTGGATAGTTTCATTTGCGACATGGTGCTCCTAGTATATCAGAGCTTTTGATTGGAACCGCTGTATAGCTATCAGGTTTGCGTTTGATGTGCAAGCCCATAGCTCTATTCCGTAGGTTCAAAATAGTTTCAATACAGTTTTGTATAGTGATAGCAGAGATCGATGTCCGATCAACCGGTAAAGTTGTGAAAATTTGACGTTCAACTGCTTACGTTTGACGGCTTTTCTATGTTAATCTTCTGTCTCTGATGAAACCGAGATATTTGACTGGGTCAGCTTGAAATATTTTGTTATTTAATGAAACTGGAGGACGATTAAGTTTGCGCGTAGCAAATGTAATTTGCTGAAATTTATTCCTATGAGTGTATGGAATAAAACGAAAAAAATTTCAACGGTTAAACATGTATTTTACAACAAAAGAAGTAACAGCGTTTATCATACCTTTTGAAATGTTTCTTAAATTTTAAATATTTATTTACAATTTAATGTACATTGTTTTGATTTTAACGATTCGAACAAGGACGTGTTATTATCATTGATTATTCTTATATGTATAATTATTAAATACGAATTGACGTATAGTTAAATATTTTTTAATGTTTGTAGGTGTTATAAACAGTATGTGTACACAATTTAAAAATGTATGTTACATTATTATTTTTCGTACACGATTACAAGTATTTAAAAAAATATTTTCTTTACTTTTTTTTTTTTTTTAAAACTATGGTGTGATGATAGCTCATTAAAAAGAAAAACATTATTTGTTGTATCATTGGTGTAGATGAAACGGTTTATTATAGAGAACAAATAATTACGCTGTGAAAATAATACTTAAAGGGGGATTTAGGAACAATAGTAATAAATCAAACCATATAATATTTCTAATCAACTTTACTTAGTGTTGAAATAGTCTTACGATAAGATTATATCGTTTGAATATAATGTACGTTTTGGAGGATAGTTTCGTGTTTCTTAAAACTGTTGTTTTCAAAAATTAGAAAATTTGTAATTGTTTTTTTTTTTTATTAATATTAAGCTTCGGTAATCATTTGATGTCCATTTTTTTTTTATAATTAGTCATACATAATATTAAAATTCCGCGTATTTAATACTTAAAAATTAATTGTAATTTCAGCTCCGTTGAAAGGTTTACCAAGTCGAGCAATTACGAATGGGTTTAAATCTTCAGTACAGATATCAGCTGCCGGTATGACTTCGGGCACATCTACATCTTCATCTCGACCTGGTTTGACATCACGTCTGTTAACTGGTCGTAAAGATTGCGCAATTAAATTATTAGACATTGCAGAACAACCCGTGGCTCCCATTCAATATAAAAAGAGGAAAAGAATGCAAGGTACCGACAAAGATTAATTTTATTGAATCAATACAGTCGTAAGTTCACATAATGTAATATATACATATATATACATATATATATATATATATATATATATATATATATATATATATATATATATACCGCGTCTTATAAATAATGCGCTTCTGAAATCAATACTGCTGCGTCTTCATAACGTATTAGGAGTGTATTGGTACGACCTTTCTGTCTACCAACATCAAGTTTAAAGCCGATTGCATCATTAGTGATAGTTTGCGCGTTGTTATAATTTCGAATTAGAAAATTGTTTCAAAACTAGTAAAACCGTAGTACGGAAAAGCTTTAAATATAAAAGTCTCTTATGGCGAATCTGTTATATCTCGTGCTAGTGTGTTTTTTTAGTGTAGTTTCGTCGAGTAAAGAATCTGTAGAAAATACGAGAGAATCAGGAGATCTGACAAAATGACAACCGACTCGTGTCCCAGCCGTGTTCAAATGGAAGTATACCGGTTGCAAGTCAATAGAACAGCTAACCGGTATTCCTAAAACAATCGTTCATTTGCGCGCGTTTTTTTCGGACTGTCGAATAACGAAAATGATTTACAAAACATGTTCGAAATGATACAAACTGTAAATACGATTAAATGCAACTTCGTGTTTAAACGCAAAGCGCTGAATAATGCGATGAAAATTTGCGCAAAGCGAGGAAATTGTGACTACAAAAGATGAAATCGATGGTAATCAAAAAAGAAGAGGAAATGTATATCAGGAATTTGCCCCTGAAAAACTGACGTTAATGGAACGTTTTATCAAAGTATTTTGGGCTGCTTTGCACGTGTTGGATCGATGCAGGACAATACCCCCTGCTCGTTGCTTCTCTTACTCGCTAGTTTTTCCTTACTCGCTTTGACTATTTTTCGTCTCAAAGCTGAAAATAATGTCGAAAGGAACAAATTTCAATAAATTTATATGCGGAATATTTATCGAAAATACAATTCGATGAAACTAAATTTACATTTCATATCGTAAAGTATAGACTAATTTAAACTACGCAGTTTTTTCTTTTACACTGTTCGTTCGATTACGCCGTTATTTCTTGTATGAACATTTCATTATGTTATAAATTTTAAAATCTCGGGGAATTATATGAATTATTAAAAATCAACATATAGTATTTGTTCTAAATATCGAACGACGCAAGTAATAGTACACGCAGTTAATAAGTCGACGCATAAAGTAGCAAACAACTGGAAAATATATTATTCGCTCGATTCTTTCATTTCCTTCGTTTATAACGTAAATTTATTGTGGTTTTTCTCGGTTTTAGTTGTAAACCTTTATAGTAGCGATGTGTTAACGAGTAGTATAAATATTAACGTGATTTGTACAGATTTTATGTGAAAATTTTCTACATGAAAATCGTCACGTGCAAATTCTGTAATTTAATAAGCGATGTAAAAAAAAAATAAAAAAGCGTACTTGGTTTGTTTTTGTTTTTTTACAGAACAAGAAGATATTCAGAACAAACGTCCTTTGGACGAATTACCTTGTACAAACCACGTGGAATCTACTGTTCACAAACAAAAAGTAATAACAACTACCGATTCGACGTCGTCGGCATTTTCCAATAATCCGTCGTGTTCGGAGTCATCAGTTGTGATATCTTCTTCATCGACAACACCGTCGTGTACCGTTTCTGTTACGTCGGTGGAAATAAAAGTACCAGATACATCTATCTCTTCTGTACCGAGTTCAGTTATCACCGTTAACAGACCGTCCGTTCTAACATCGACATCAAGACCTTCAGTTCTTACATCTGTACCTAGACCATCAGTCCTTACATCTACAACTAGACCGTCGGTTCTGACAATCCATAATTCTACATCAAAAACCACAGCTTCGCAACAATCGAACGTAGCAGTCGTTTTGTGCACAACCGGATCGTCTCGTTTTGCTCATAGTTTGACCGATTCTAACGTTACGACATCGTCTGTAACCAAGTTATCAGCTTCGCGTAATACAAATGCAACGGTAACATCTAGGTCGGTAATTTCTCATACACATAAATTATCAAATAATCAGTCCGGAGAGACTCAAGTAATATGTCCGCCAACGCCTAGCATGTCTGTTATTTCATCGACACATAATTCTTCTTCAGTACCGCCTACACCGGGCCTATCATTATTTCCGAATGTTGCGTCTCGGTCATCTACTCATTCAGATGTTCATTCTTCATCAATGTACACTTCTACGTCAAATAATATGCCTATATATCCGCCTACACCGAGAATATCGGTTCGTTCGCCGACATCAATTACGACAGTATATCCACCTATGTCCGGATCGTCGTCCGGTTTTTCCTCGAATTCTCCGTCTTTAGTATACGATTCGATATGCGCACCGTTAGTATATCCGCCTACTTCTATTATTGCGAGATCTCCATCTCCTGAACGACCGCCAACTCCTACTATTAAAGAACATATACGAACTCCTTCTCCATTGTTACCACCGCCGACTCCTACACCGGTAATAATGAGTCATTCGTCCCAATCTTCGCCAGTGAACGATGCGAGAATCATGTCATCCTTGTCATGCGCATCTTCGCCAACACCGGGACTCGTAGATTCGCCACCTTCCATGCCGTTGTTGTGTTCGATGGCGAGTCCTCCTCGTTCAAGTAATACTCCTACCTATACACCGTTAATGTCGATGCCACCAACATCGGTAGTAGGATTTTCTCATTCCGATCGTCAACAATCCTACAATAACGTTTCTCCTCCTTTATCGCAATCTCCAGTTTTAACACCGTTAACACCGGTAAATCCGTCATCGTCGTCCGGTCATTCGGCGGCGAATATGCAACGTAATACTAACGACGGTGGAAATTATCAAATGCCGACGTACACTATGTTGCGATCTATTTCTCCTATCAGAGACAGTTCCGGTAAGATTAATTTCGTACCTTTTAAATGTATGAAAAATCAATCAACTAACGAGAATAGTCGAGCGTGAATTTAAAATCGTGTTTTGACAATTAATAATTAAAATCTTATACGATACCTGTTAATAATATAGAACAATAAAAAAGAAACAATTATTATAAAAAATTTGTTCGCTGTACGTGCCTCGGATTGTGGCGAAAAATTATGTAGACGTTATTATCAAACTATTCGACTCGATTTAATTGTAATATAAAATCGACCAAAATTATAAATAATTAATTTATAGTTAGATTTTTTTTTTTTTTTTTTTTTAAACGATCAGTTTTCATTTTTACACATAGATTGAAAAACGTCATTTATACACCGTGTATTATAATTAATTTTTTACTACGTCTACAAATCTGATCACTCGCGATGTAATTTTAAAGCTGTTATTCTGCAAGTGCATTTAACGTCGATAATTTTCAAAACGGTCACGCACGGTATAGAATTGTTACAATATTTAGGACGTCGGTTCAGAAGTGTTAAGCGATATACATTTATATAGATGCACACGCGTACGGTATTTTATGTCATCATTTATATCCTCAGCCGCTAGGTTGGCGGGCAATTTATGCGACTACTTACCTATATAATACATATTTTATTGTATAGTGTAAGTAGCGTACAAAGCAATTATAAATACGGCGCTAGCGCAGTTAAACACATATACACTGACACATCCGGCAGAACTGACTGTAATCGCGTTAATGCAGCCCCGCGTGTTTTTGTAGTATACCATATACTATTACTAGCGTTCATATGGTGTTGCGCGCGCGGTGGTTTGGCCTTCCAAGCGGGAATATTAATTTATATTTTCTAAATGGGGATAATATTTTTGCGTCGTCCATCGTATTCGAACCCGGTACTTTCCGTATCGGTTATTTCGACTACTGTATTTTACGTAGTTAAAATTAATTCTATTAATTTTCAGGGGACGTATTGGAAAATATAGTGTTATATTCCGATGTAAATTTCAACCATTCTGTCGTATTAAATTCGAACGAAGATCGTAAGGTAATTTATTTTATTTGTAACATTTCGTAATTATGTATCGTATGCTATTTTAAATTATCATTTTCTAATAAAATATGGAAATAAACGTTGACTCGATGAATAAATATAATACGAGGTTCGTTTCTTATTTAGCGGTTCGTCGAATTTCAGCCTTAATCAATATTATTAACCGTTTCAGGTAGGCGCAATATCGAATTTTAATATATATTATTTATAATAAGGACCACTTGAAATGTTTCAATTCTAGAAATTTTTATTATATAAAAGTTAACAATTAATAAAATTGTATATTTTTCGGTTGACAGAAAAAATGTCGGAATTTTTAAAATATACATATAAATTCGATGAAAATCATCTATTATAAGAAATGTCGTTTGTAAAATTCGTAATTTTGTCTTCGAACTTCGATAATAACGCGTTACTCAAAAGGATCAAGCTCCTCTTTAACTTTCGTATAATTTAAATACCGACGAAAAATCCGAATTAATTATTTAAAGAAACGAACAATAATAATTCAGGGTATTTAGTAATTATCTACAAATAGTAATAGTCAAATTATTATTTATTTTCGAATTTTCAGAAAGATCAACTAATGCTTACTCAAGAAATGTTTAATTCCTCGAATAAGGTAACCAGACCGGAAAAAGCTCTAATACTCGCTTTCATGTCCGGATCACGAGGTAAATATATATATATATATATATATATATATATATATATATATATAATCTTTCTTTTATTACACGAACGTAGCTATTCCAGACATGGTCGATGATGAGATATTTTATAGGTGGTGTTTGACAAAGATATCGCTATCTCTTTATTTTACTACGCGGAAGCAAAAAATCCAGAACGGACCGAATGTACTGTTTCCCGATTTTAGGTGGCTGTTAAATTTTAAACGATTTGACAGAGATATCGCTATTTCCTACTTTTCGAAACTTTAAATTGTTATAATTTCTGTCCTATTTAAAGATATAGGCTAAACTGTGCGAATTTCATTTTCATAGTTAACAGACAGACGTAAAAAAAAAAAAGATTTTCTGTTTATGTGTGATAAAAATAGGCCAATGCGGTGATTATAATGAAAATATTCGCAAATCACAAACACTACATATATATTAGTATAGATAATATAACCGTTAATTATCCAGAAATTACATTTTTTTTTTTTAATTTACGACATTTCCCATCTAGCAATGAAAAAAAAAAAAAGTGATCTAAAAATGTATACTTTTTTAATTTGTTATGTGGATTTTTTTCTCTCAGAAAACCCGTGTCCTCATTTAGGAAATATCGTTACTATTAAATTGAGCGAATGTACCGAAAACGTACGACAAACTGATGGAACGACGATCGCGCTAAAATCTGAAACGCATTTCCAAATGAATTACAATACCGGATGTTGGAAACGTATTAAAAGGTTCAGAGAATTCGATCCTCGGCCAAGTATGCAAAGATATAGTAATAACGTCATTAAGTAAAGAATATTTTTTTAATTACAATTTTCCCATTTTCTTTCTGACGTCATTTTCATTTTACAACGTCATATTTAACTAATAATAATTAACGGTAATGTATAATAATAGTAATCGTAGAAAAATTGTACGCGAAAAATATGGTAACAATTCGCAAGTGTAAAGTGATGAGACGGACATCCTTTACTCTTGTTTGTATTTTCACTTATTCTAATAGTTTATTTTCATTTCTTAATTTTGTTTATTTATGATTTTCTTATATATTTTTTTTAATTGTCCGCCTGCTTCGTCTATATGTGTTTTTTTTTTCGCAGTTATTCGAATTTAATTTAATAATATTGTGTTATCGATGTAATGGTTTATTATTACTTATTGCTATAACTTTGTCGTATTTTTGATATCTTATAAGCGTAACTTTCTACATCATTAAATTTGTATTCATATTTTATTTACGATAATATTTCTTAAAAAATTTTCGACCCTGTTAGGATTATATTTATCATTTCCATTTTTACTTGTATAATTAAATCGCGCGTTTTAAAACAGTGTAGGACTAAAAGTCATTACGAATTAAATACTATCTAAGAAATTGATTTAACGTCTTATTGAAATGAACCCTGAAGCGCTAGTTTTAACTTAATAAAATTATATAAAGAAAATTAACTGAAAAACGATATAAATACATCGGATTATGAAATTTTTTATAAAAATAAAGCGAAATGTTTAATAGAAAATTATGAATGCGAACGTAAGTTTAATATTACAAATATTATAAAATTAATAAATAGTTTGAAAGAGATTATATAATATTTGTAATAATATACTAATGTTATTAGTTAGCGTGTATAATAACATGCTTGTGCGGATAAAGTAATAAAATATGTTAAAAACATAAATCGCGATAAATATTAAAAATAAAATAGTGAATTAATGACGGTATCGAACGCCGCGTTCCACTTATTTGGTTTTCATATGCATTATTTCCTGTACCAAGCTTAAGATTTGTCCTGTCCAGCTCTAAATCCTCGGCTTGCTGCTTAATAATAAGGTTTGAGTCTATTATTTCGTTTATTCTATTTAATATTATTCTTTCAGATATTTTATAGATACGACATAGTAGTGAAACCGGCCTAAAGTTTCTATTTTTTCCCGGTTTTTTACGCAATGCAACCACATGCGAGCCATTCTTTGCGAATTCGGACCGTGTTAATACAGTTATTAAACATATGCAGAAGTTATTTTTTAGCTTTAGGGTTCCATATGTTTTGTTCTGCCATGATTCTATCAACTGCATGTGCTTTCCTATCTTTCATCTTAATTGCCCTGTCTTAGTTCATACGTTCTAAGCGTTTCATTAAACTGACTCCTATCATCAGTTGCTTTTATTATCAGTTTTATCTATTCCGGTAATTTATGTGCAATTTGATTCAGTGCGTAGTATTTATATGCTCTTTTGGTTGTAGTTTTTCATTAGTCATATTTTTTTACCGGCGCCTTGTATTTTTTGACATATCCAAGTTGTCTATTGTTGAAATCCAGTCTTTCCTTTCTCCTGCTGTTATTCCCATGAGATTTTCTCCTATTTCAATTGTAGCCTCTTTAAAAAAAGTTTTCTTCGTATTTTTTTAGATTTTTAATAGCTTCTTGACATAATCCCTTTATGTAATTAGTGCGACATCCTCTTGGTATATACATTTTAGATACAGATCTCCACAAGCTAGTCATAATTTACTTTTTTTTTTTGTATCGTTTCTACTTTACTATCAAAATCATTTGAAAATTCCATCCATTTTGCTTTCTTAAAATTAAATCTCCTAAAAGGTAACTTTCTCGGCACTATTTCTGCATTTACTGAAGCTGAGACTTCGGTATGGGATCTAATACTTCTTTAGTGGTCATATTTCTTATGTTATCTCTCGCAAAAACGTTATCCGAATTATATCCGCCGTCTTCCACTATTAAACGATGAAGGTAATTTAGGATCGTGAACTAAGCTGTAGCAGTTCATTTCTGTTCATCTTCAATAACTTGTCTATCATCATTATTCTTTCAGTATCCCCACGTCGTACTCTAAATTTTTGTACTTCTAGTTTCATGATTTACAGATTTCCAGACCTTGAAGAGTAGTTTGGAAGTTTATTTATTTATTTATTTTTTTTTTGTAAATAAAGGTACGATCTTAACTCATTGAAGTTAAATAAGTATCAAATTTAGTAAAAGCTTACTAACAAGATATCATCCTGTTAGCCAGCTTATTGACGTCAGTAGTTGACCATAACTACGAAAATTAGTTTATATTAATCTATTTATCTAATAGATTTAATAATTTCATAATAAGTCTGCCGGGTGGCGCTTTTTAAGACGTCTGATGTTTCGACTAGTATCTAGTAAATAGTTTCGACATTGATATGTTGGTGTAGCCTCTTGTTGTGTGTTGTAGCGAATTTTCTAATCTCGTTTACAAGCGGGATGTGCAAGTCTCGATGAATATCATAATTTTTCGAATAACGGCATTGCTCTTAGTATTACGCTTTGTCTAGAGTTTGGATCTTTGCTCTAGAAGACCTGCTGGTACAGCCCCATACAATCGATGTTACACTACATATATATATCAATGTTATTATCTTCTGAGCGTCCAGTTTATGTAATTTCCGAATCTGGTTTAGTAAATATAGCATTTCCATATTTCTTGCGTGGCATTTCTTCGATTCCCTATGTTTTGTTATCCAACGTGCTTCTTGTATACACATCGCATTTCGTTCAGACAAAACAATCTTTTCTGGTGTCAGTCCTTCGATGTTTATCGATATAATGTGGTGTAGGAATTTCACGCGTTGCCCCTGGAAACAGCGAGATAAGTTAAATACGAACCTTGCTGGCTAATCCTACCGACCGAGGTCAGAATAAAAGGTCCTTCTCAGGATCGAAACACCGTGTGTTTAACGAATAATTCAATTATTATTAGATTTTTGGAATTTCTTTTCTAATCTTAGTTATATTTTAACGAACGCTTTCATTAAATTTGTAGCTCATCGATTGATCTGTGTCGATCGAAATAAAGAATTTTAAAGCAAATGCGCACTGCCAACGATACATGCTGATATCTTCAAGTCGACTGTTGCGACGAAGTTACTTAGAGAATTTTTGAAATACGCGTTGTCGACGATATTATTCGAGGAAGTTTTAAAAGCTAAATCGTTTTTTTTTTTTTCTTTTGCTCAAAAGAACTACAGACCGGCTATGTTTACGACGTCACCGCTTTGGTGTCGAAAAATATTGCGTCTGTTATTCGATTATACATATTAAATATATTAATATATATATATATATTTAATTAAAATATTTAAAAATTAAACGACAAAATTATTATCGCGAGCCATCAAAAATATTGTTATCCGTGGTTATATTCCGCTGGAGAAACGAATAATCGATTAATTCAGATCACGTCCCTAATCGTCTATTATTATAAAAATAATTCATTTGAAGGTACAACAATTTTTTTGTTCTATTTCGTTTGAAATAACGAAAACCAACTTAATCGTATTAATCACGCAAAATTAGAAGAAGAAGAAGAAGAAGAAAAGTATATTTTGATTGATTAAATTTTACAAGAAAATAATAACTTATAATATATAACGTTCTATCGTTCCGAAATATAATGAATTAACCGATAAACTTAATAATAATTTTAAAAAATATACACGAGTGATAGTTATAAACATTCATTGCTTAATGAAATTTACAGGAAAAATTAAACCTACAACGTGTAATTCATAAGTACATTTTAAACACAATGGTTAAAATAATTTATAAAATTTAAAGAGAAAAACAAAAAATATATCAAATAAAATTTATCTATAATATCATCGAATTTTAATACTACCCTAGTAAGACACGTTTAATTCGTCTTATATTTTTTATACCTGTGTCGTAGAGACTGATAATCGTAGTTTCCAATTTCATTGACATTTCGGTCAGCAGACATTATGCATTAAAAAATTTTAAGGTCCTGTTTTTTATTATTTCTTGTATATAGGGATAGTTTAAAATGTCATGCATTGTTTTAATGGGCGTGTATCTGGATTTGTTCAACACTATTCTTTGTAATCGTTGTAATTTGTTTATATTACTTAGGCAGGTTTTGGACCATACAGGACTAGCATAAAGAATTTTAGGTTGAATTACCTGATTATAAATCAAAAGCTTGTTCACCAGTGATAGCGTAGATTTCCTGTTAAATATTGGAAACAGTACACTCATTTTTTTATGTCCTCTGTAGATACACTCGTTAATATGTTTAGTAAAAGTTAGCTTACTATCTAGTGTTACACCGAGATAATATTTACTTTAGATTTCCAGTCTAAGTACTCATTATGAATTCGAACAAAGTCATTTATAGCGGGTTTACGCTTTGTGAAAATAATAGTCTCTGTTTTACTATCATTAATTTTAATTTTCCACTTACGAAAGTATTTGGACATTTTGTTAATTGCAGCGGTTAATCTGTTGGTAATCGTATCAATACGGTATTACAAATAAATAGTCTTAAGCCATGTTTTTTAGCATCGTCTACGCTATATAAACCATAAAGATCTTAACTAAATCGATCAAGTATCGACAAAATCACAGGAGAAAAAGAAAGCATCTATTATCCCGTGCTATATATTTAACGCAATATTAATATTGGGGTGCTTGTGGAAGAAGTTGATTATTATCTCATGATTCGTAAGATAGGAAAAACGCCATCAGTGGTTTTTCTCGTATAGGCCAATAATAAGCTTTTATGGTGTGTTCGTAAAATTTACGAAGGAAATATTCGTAATAACAGATCGGTAAAACATTGAGAAATTCAATGGAATACATTGTCATAGCTGTTTTTTAAAAATTTGAATTTAATGGTAGATTTAATTTCGTTTACGGCGATATATATATATATATATATATTTTTTAAGTAATCTGCTAGAGCTAGAGCATTAAACATCATGTACGGCAGGATATATATCAATTTGTTTAGGTGTTCTCCAATGAGACTCAACCTTAATTGTTACATTATATGTAATGGTATTTTTCTTTTTAATCTGCGTGTCTGTTGAGGGTTATCATTAATTAAGCCTGTTGCTAGCGGATTCGGATGCGATCTTAGGCGCTGTGCATACGTTTCACTGTATATTCTAATTACATCTTTCGCGGTTTCCATTTTTAGGTCTCTATATATGTCATCATTTCTGATGTACCAAGATGCGTCGATCATAATACGTATATAGATTTTGACTGAAATCTTTCAATTTTAGAAATATTTGAGTTGGATGTCGTACCCCATAATTGGATACCGCACGACCATACTGGCTTGAAGATAGTTTTGTACGATAGTAACTTATTCTGTATAGATAATGATGATCTTCTTCCAACAAGCCAGTAGTATTTACGAAATTGAATGTCCAATTGCTTTCTTTTTATGTTAATACGTCTTTTCCAAGTTAGCCCTTTATCTAGATGCATTCCTAGGTATTTTACACAATCGGTGACTTGCAGTTCTTTACCCTTCACAGTAATTGGTTTTGCATTATGTTTACATTTTGTAAATAGTATATAATGTGATTTTGTTTCATTGAGGCTTATCTGCCATTTTTTTGTCCATTTCTCAATCATTTTTACATTCTGTTGTAGTAGTCGAGTTGCTTCTAAAGGATCCTTGCTTATAGTACAGCCGTATCATCAGAACATGTAGTAGTGATAGTACCTTGACAGGTCGGCAAGTCAGCTGTAAACAGGAGGTACAGTACAGGACCCAGAACACTCCCTTGTGGCACACCCGATTCTATTTTGTGAAGCGATGTAACCTCTGCTTCATATCGCACTCTGAAGTGCCTTTCATGAGAGTATACAGGTGGTATGGGAAGTGTTGTTTAAGTTTGTATAATAATCCTGTATGCCACACACCTTATCGAACGCCTGACTGATGTCCAAAAACAGCGCAGCACAATAACTTTTTTTTTCTTCAAATGTTTTGTTGATGGCATTGATTACTCTGTGGACTTGCTCTATCGTTGAGTGTTGTCTTCGAAAACCATGGCGATATATGGAAATAAATTTACAGTTGGACAATAATTTTATATTCTCACTATTATTAATAATCAAATTAGCGGAACTCTTATTAGAATATCTTTAATTTAGACGTTAAACAATCTCATTGATTTTTCCCGAAATTTTATAAATAAACGAAGTGTTTGTTAACTCTTCTCTCGTGGTGGTTAATAAACAAATGCTGGAATATTTTCCGTTTATAACAAAGGTTCAGTTTTCATTTACTGTTAGTTTTATCGTTTATTATTTAGTTCTGATAACGTCTGTAGTCATCGAAACTAGTCGACTGCGTTTATAAATATAAACAATTGTAATACTGTGTGAGCATTATTTTTATTTTAACATCCGACTCATTATAATCTATCGTATTAGATGTTTTCTAATTTTGATTTACTTTTGTGCAACTGAGAAGTTGAGCATAGTTCTATATACATCGCGACCCCTCGATGGAATAAACTTCACTTCTCGATTAATATAGAAAATCAATTAAAATCGATAACGCTCGTGCATATTAAAAGTAATGACCATTTTACTACGTAACTGTGAATAAATCTTTACGGGTTAAATTTCATCGTTACTCTTTCAAACAACACATATCTCCGTGCAAGCATAAATCACAGAGCGTGCGTAAATATGTTTATTAACATATATGAACTGGCAGTGTAACTGCAATTCGAAGTGGGCGAAACTAATTTTTAGAAATCTAAAATTTAATCTAATGGCGAAAAATTATTTAAACTTTAAAATATTACTCGCACAGACTAGAAATATTTTAACTCGCGAACACTTAATCATCAGTAGACGATAATCCTCAAACATTAACATATGCTACTTATGGTGTCTAAAAATTTTACTAACAAATCATATGATCAATTATTCACAATACATGCTGAATGCGCTATACTCAAAAATTAATTCGGATTATTCTTACAATTTTTTTTCTTAGAAAGTACATTTATTTGCGGAAAATATATTTATCCCGTTAGGTCCTTTTCCGGATGCTCTATGCTGGAATCTTGTATACGCTAGATCTGCATTAATAGCTTTACTTTTTTTTGTCCATTCATCTTTCTATTTTTCCTTCCCGTTTCTTGACGCGTTCTCTATATGTACTGTCGTTTTCCAGGATGGCTGTCTAAATTTCAGTTGTTCCCTTATTGGTTTGTAGTCTTTATCTACAATTAAGCAGTTCTCTCCGTATGTGTAAAATTTCCCGAAAGCTTCTTTTCGTCTTAATTTTTTCGAGGAACAGTGTGAGTAAGCCTTTATTCCTCGACCTTAGTGTGCCGCTAATTATTCGCATTGCGGCTTTACAACTATTTTCTCAGTGTGCGCACTGCTCGGCCAAACAGGTGTACGATACTCTGCCGTTGAATAGGCGAGCGTTATAGTTGTTATTCTCAGCACCTTTGCAGCTATTCCCCATCCTGTACCGGCAATAAAATATTGTTTTCAGATAATCGTCAATTACACTTGGAAAAGTACTGCTACCAATAGGAGAAATAAAAATCCAGCCCCTACTGAAGAGTTATAGATCAATATATATATGGAGGAAAATTATTATCAACAACCTGTTATGGAATGCGTAATTTATTTTAAAATGTTCGATATTGATTAACATTCGACAACATATCCAGATGGAAAATTCTTTTAACCTTACTACACTTCCGTAATTTCGAAGATCGAGTTTGTATATTAAACCCGTACGTTCTGTTTTCACTTTCAATTTTTTATCTGATAATCCGTTCATCAGTAGTATTCGGAAACCTATGAATCACTTTTTTACAAATTGATATTGATGCAGAAGGGAACACATTGAAGATGAGTATAATTAATAGATTGCAACAAGACAATGATCTCCGTTTTTCAACAAGCAAGATATTTATTTATTTATATATATATATATATATAACTGCAATCGCGGAGTAAGTCTAACTCTTAATAACAACACCATCGCACCATCTACTAACAAATACTAGCCTAGAGAGCACGCATTAAATTACCGAGGAATATAACTGTTGCAATGAATTAAAATTTTTACCGAAATTACCATATATATAACTTACACGGTGTCAGGAAACAGTTTTTTTTTTTTCAATTTTCCTATTGTTATTTTACTGTTATTTTCTTTATTATTTGTTTAGTTTTGTAAAGTCATTTGGTTGTATTTAACTGCTAAGGTAAAACTTTAAGGATACTTGACATATTATGTACCAATTCTTCATGATTTATAAAATTTTGCATTGAAATATACTATACTACTACTAACATTGTACAGAATTAAAACATAAAATAAATAATAATCGAAATTATAAAATTTTACATGCGGATAAACATTTTAAAAAAAGAAAACTACTTGAAAAAATGTAAATAATAAAAGAAAGGGATAAAAATTATTAAATTCAATGGTAAATTTTGAGGAGTAATTTTAAAAAGTATATTGTAAAAAATTATATTATTTCTAGCTATTGATTTTTGATTATTATAAAATATATATTTTTCATTGTTGAAATGCATATTTTTTTAAAATAATTATTTTCAAGCTACTGTTCTGTAAATTTTATATTACTGATATTTGATTGTGTTGTTTACCACAGTCACTGTGAGATTGTTTCAAGTATTTATATTTCATTTTATATGTATAAATTTGTGAACTTATATTTAAATTAATATTTTTGTGTTTTTTAAATCTTTACTTCATTTAAATATCGCTTGATAATGGCGTAGTTGCCGAAAAGCTTCGTGAAATTAGGGAACTATACTTTTAGTGACTTAAACTTATCTTTGTAATTAAGTAATAAAAATCACTACATTCCACAATCTAAAAATTAATTTAACCAATATAAAGGCGCGACAACAATCGACATCGGTCTGGATATTCAAATAATTGTCTCATTCGCACCGATAGATGTCGCTAATTTTTGTTACCTAAGAAAATATTACCTTTTTAACAATAGGATTTCATCATAGGCAATTTTTTCTTTTTTTTTTTTTGCTCAGTTTCGTCTATTCGAAATACAACAAAATTAAAACCGAAAAGAGAAAAAAAATAAAACAAAAACGAATTACGGAATAATTAAAATAATTAATTAATTAAACGAATACATCCTTGATATAGTAAATGATGTTTAACGTGTCAACTCGCTAGTAACAATTATGCAACGTATAATAAGGTCACTATAATTATTCATCTAAACTAGGACCGTAAATAAATAATAAAAATTACATCCTGACACATACACACATATATATACTTTTCTAAAATACAAACACACGTAAAATTATATGTACACCTGCGTATGTGTGTTATTATATGTGTATAGGTACGCATTTGTATATATAAAATAATGATCGTATAGAAATATATCATAAATTTGTATCGTGAAGTGTAGAAGACTATGAACGAACTGAATTTTGTCGTTTGTCGTGAAAGGTAGTATTTTTTTCGGGTGTGTATTTTATTTTTTTCTAATAAATAATATAAATAAACTATTCAAATAACATTTTCGTCGTACGAGCGCGCCACGGGTAGTTATTTCTTAATCGGATCCATCGCTATCACGGATAGATTTTCGATGGACGGTTTCTGCGAATCTACGATAGTTAAATTATTAATTATTAATTTTAAATAGTTAACGAATTGATCGAGAATAATTACGAATTAAACAATGAAAATTATAATTAAGGAATTATGATAAATAATTAGTTAAAAATGAAATGCACAATTACATTAAACGATTTCACATATCACGATTCGCTTATTTATATACACTGCTGCATGTAAGCGTTCCCCTTCTTTTTCCATTGTACTCGGTCTCAAGCATAGTTCATTCATTTAACTCCGACTGACTTTTGAATCTCGTCTTGCCATCGCGTACACGGGCGACCGCGGATTTTGTGACCTTCTCTCGGTGTCCATTGCATTATTCTTTTGGTCCACCTATCGTCCGTCCTTCTACGGACATGACCAGGCCAGTTCCATTTTAATTTATCTACGCGTTCTATTACATCCACCAGCTTGGTTTGCTGCCTTATCCACGTATCGCGTTTTCGATCCAGCCTCTTGATACCCAGCACTATTCTCTCATGGGCCTTCTGCGTTACGGCCAGTTTCCTAACAACATATTTTGTCCAACACCACGTTTCCGCTCCGTATGTGAGCAGGATGCACTGTTCATATGCTTTCTTTTTTAAACAGTTCGGTATATCTCCGTTTTTCAATACACTATTTAGCCTTCCAAACGCTATTCATGAAAGGTGCGTCCGTTTTTTAATTTCTTTATACATTTCTTCTTTGTCTACTGTAATTACTTGGCCCAGATACACGTATTCATTAACTTGCTCCAATATATTTGCTCATCTATTTTTATTTCTTGTAACAAGTGTGAGTTTGACATGTCCTTCGTTTTATCTATATTTATCTTCAATCCTACTGCTTTAGAGCAACTATGAAGGTCATTTATCATATCCTGTAAAGCATGTGCGCTATTACTGATATTAACGCAATATCATCGGCAAAACGTAAATGATTGAGTTTTTTCCCATCTATATTAATACCGTATGATTCCCAGTTTAAATTTCTGAACATACTTTCCAGGGATACTTTGAATAATTTAGGTGATATTGTGTCCCCTTGCCTAATTCCTCTTTTCATTAATATTTCATTTGTTTTTTCCACAAGTTGTACTTTCATAGTGGGCGAATCATATATATTTTTTTATTATGTTTATATACTATATATATATATACTATATATATATATATATATATATATATATATATACTATATATATATCATCACGATAAGCTTTTGTCTATCCACTCGTGGATGAAGGATTTCCCCCAACGTCTTCCACCTACTTCTGTCCTTAGCAATTTTTCCCAGCTACCTTTGCTATATTATTGTGACACTGCGTTATTGGCCTTCCCTGTTTTTTTTCTCTCCATTGATCACCACTGTAAGATCCGCTTTGACCATCTATCATCTTCTCTTCGAGCCACGTGGCCAACCCAATTCCATCCGCTCCACTGCATCATCCAACCATGTTTGTTCACGTATCCATGCATTATTTTTATGATCTGAATTATTATATGGATCTCCATGACGATTTTGTTTCTGTGTTTGTTAGATTAAGAAGTGGTCATAACTGTACACCTAGTAATCTTGCCAGGTTAGGGATCATCAGAAGTGGAATTTATGAAGTAGTGTGTAATGCTGAAAATAACATCGAACATCAGATTTAGTCCTGCCTCGAATACAAAAATACACGTAGCCTCCTGTCTGAACTTTCATTGGCGAGGAATAGGCTACCGATATAACTTGAAGACCTTATTGCGGGTTCTACCTACTTCAATGCGCGTAAATTATATTATCATAATAAGACTAATAATATAAGTTTATAGTCCGAACAGTCCACTTAAAATGGTCAAAAAATAAGAGCTGGAACAAAAAAAAAAAGTAAAAAAAATGTTTTTACGGGGTATGATTTGGAAGACCTCTCTAATGTGAATAAAATATGACCGTGTTATCGGGATAAGTGACACTTAATTTTGATAACATTACCTGGAGAAATAGTATTCTATTTTTTAAAATAACTTCAAGCGTATTTGTTCCAAAAAACAATTAAATTAAATTTTCTAGCATCGACATAGAAAAAAATAATTAAACGTATATATAATGCGTGCGTGTGAATTTGTACATATACATACTTTTTTATATGTATTAACTAATATATATCTTCTTCCTCATTGGTCATATCCACCTTGAAGGTTACGTAAAATTAGAATTAATTTTTTATCGACGGCTAACCCCGGTATAGGTGTTCTGCGGAACAGCTGAATCGTTCTTTGAGATCGTTCAACCGCGCAATTTGCCGTCTTCCCTTCGATCTTTTTCCGACGATTCTACCCACGACTAATATTCTAAGATTTTTCGATTTTTTTCGTGACATGTCCGAAATATCGCATCTTTCGGGTTTTTTTTTTTTATAGTTTTTATTAGTTCAAGGTTTCTACTTAGTCTATTCGGTACGTCGGTATTTTTAACTTTTTAAATCTGTCATATTCGAACATCTTCTAATTACTGACGACTGCGATATTTTGCGTGTCCGCTAATTCGGATGAAACATTTCAAATAATTGAAACACGAGCATTCTAATATCATCGTTTTTTGTTACTGAAAAAACGATTTCTGCTCTAGTTAAGATTTCTAATATCGTATAAACGGAATTATCGTTTCAACATTCACTGGGCGCCATTGAAAATTGCTCAGATGATCGTCTTACCAAAATGTTGAAACGACGCTCTTCACACATTATCAACGTTCGTCCTTCGATTTAATTTATTGCTGGAAAAGTTTTGTTAATCAGATTAAAACGCTCCGTCGATGCGAATAATATCTTCCGAGAGATATGAAGAATAAGTCAAAATATATTTCTATCTAAATGCGCTATTTGCCGATTCTGAACACGGTCGGATATGGATACTTCTAACCTAAACCTAACTTAAGCGGGGCTTTTTTAAATTAGCAACTTTTCTTTGTTTTTTTTTCAGAGGCTCATTCTCTAGTCATACCTTAACCTTTATTTCGGCTACCATTCCATTTATTTAATAACAAATATGTAGAATTGTCGCGTTTATTACGCGTAATTTCAACGTCGGTATTATTCGATGTGGCTAAACCGTTCGATACAACGCGACCTACCGATGTAATGATCGACGGTAAATATTTCTCGTATTTAATTCGACTAATTCGTTTTGTCCGTTCTCATTGTGGTATTACTGGAAACGAGGTGATCGATGAATTGACACGTTATAATTTATCAAGTATTCCTTATGAGAACATTAAATTGATTTTTTTTTAGCTTTTATTTGCATCATGCCGACTCTTAGGTGATCAACGCAATTGATAATTAATCCCAATAGATAAAACCGTTTTTTTTTGTTTTTTTTTTTATGCGTAAATATATACATATATATATACATATATTCTTTTTTAAATATGTTATTTACTATTTATTAATTGGTTAGACAACGCGTGTCTCTTCTTTAATCATCTAACTGGATTATACGGCAGTCCGATAGTCTTCATGCGTGATATTAACGGATTTAAATTATGATAAAATGTGCTATTATGTTGTACTAAAATGTGCTATTATGTTGTACCGTTGTTTATATATAACCGAAGGAACATTTAGATCGTTCCGAATTATATCGTTTCTTAGCCATTATCCTCAATATTTTAGATTGATACGATTGTATTTAGTTTAGATGCGTCTTAGCAGCTGATCCGTACATATCTGGATTATACGGCAGTCCGCGTGATATTAACGGATTTAAATTATGATAAAATGTGCTATTATGTTGTACCGTTGTTTATACAGTAAAATCCGCTTAATGTGATCGCAAATGTCCGAGGGGATATCGATAACATTAAGCGGCTGATAACATTAAGCGAAAAAAAAATCGAGTTGAAAAAATTTTTTTTATTGCACGTACATATATCACATACTTGATTCTAGCTTTGAAGTACATACCACAAAGTGCGTTTGATAAAATAGATACGTAGGTTAATATGATTAGGCATTACTTACCCTTCGGAAGGTAACGTGTCAAAGAACTTTGTTTCAAATTCTGAACGAGTAAATTTTTAACAAGTTTTTCTGACGCATAAGTATCATTGAAATTATCAACAGTGCCTCTGCACTGCACAAATCGTCGAATGGTTGCGAGGGCATCTATAACTTCTTTGTGAGAGGGTACACTATTTTCATTTTCCATTTCCTCCTCTGATGATGAAAGCTCTTCGTCGTCGTGATTTAAAATGTTGTCGCATACATCTTTTTCAGTCACAGGAGCAGCAGTAGTCAAATTGGAATCAATATCGAGCCATTCTTCAAATTCGACTTGCAACAAGTCATCGGGAAAAGGGAGTTCACAAAGCACTTCGACCTGTTCTGATTTTGGAACGAATCCTCCTTTTTTGAAGCAGTTAGAAATTGTTAATTTAGTAACTGAATCCCAGCCATGCTTCAAGAGATGGAGAGCTGATAGAAGATCAGTTTTCGTACTTAATTCGGCCGCCGATAAGCCTTGCATGTTGCCTTCGATCTGTTCCAAAACTCGTTGTCTCATTTCGTTGCGATAGTACGCCTTTAGGGTCCTAATTACGCCTTGATCTAACGGCTGAATTAATGAGGTGGTTCATCTGTACCGAATCGTTTTCTTTTACGCGAAGTGTTCCCGTTGCATATCGTCGCAGTTTCCAATTCTTCTCTCGACTTCAAAATTTTACATAATAGCGGTTGCGAAATTCCTAATTTTGATGCTGCTTCACGTTGAGATATGGGTACAAGCGCGTCATACTTTCGTAAAATGTTTACTTTTTCCGAAACACTGCAATAGCGACGTTTTGGTTTCGACGACATTATCATAAGGAAAGCGATGAAACAACTGTATACGAAGACGATTTGTTATCAACTTCGTTATATGCATAATTGTAGGTACACATTCAATGAAAGAAGATAAGAAACGAGATTTATTGAAAAACCTGCTCTGATTGCGATAACAATAAACGACGTCTTGATCACATAAAAGGGGGAAATTTGTGTGTAAAAAGGACAAGAAATCGGGACCGAAGCATTTTGATAACATTAACCGAATGATAACAATATCCGGCTTCACATTAAGCGGATTCTACTGTATATAACCGAAGGAACATTTAGATCGTTCCGAATTATATCGTTTCTTAGCCATTATCCTCAATATTTTAGATTGATACGATTGTATTTAGTTTAGATGCGTCTTAACAGCTGATCCGTACATATTTCTAAGCTACATTTCCAGACAGTGGCTATTGATATGTTAAAACTTTATTTTCGAGACTTAGTTTCGACTGGCTTCCTATCAGTGGGTTGTATAACTGCTTTAGTAAATATCTCAATTTTTTTCCGATGTTTATTACGCGCAAATTCCATGTAAGGCGCCTGTCAAAGGTTAGTCCAAGATATATTACCGCTAATTAGACTGATACGTTATCAAAAATTAATTTTTACACTAATAGATTTTCAACATTATCACACCGCCGAAAGTCAGAATAAAGGGAAAAATTTGACACGTACGGTTTCCAGTAAGCCGTGGTTTCAATTATACCAGAACGTTTCCAACTGTTGTATATATCAACTTAGACCACGTGCTGATAATCTCTCTGCTAAATTAGGCGTAATTCCGGATGGTACATGTGACACGTTGTTGACGACTGTATTGAGCGTTAAATTTAGGTTTGTCCGAAATTTCTAAAGCATAGAGACGAGCTGTTATCTAATATTTTACAAAAGTGGCGTACGTTACCCGTGAGTATTGAATTGTTTTCGACTCATTGTCTTCTGTTACAATTAGTTTATACTATATAAATTTATCGAACGTAGTGGCATTATTCGGCAGCCGTAAACAACGTAAGAACTACTAACTTCAAGTTAGGAAAGGGCGTTAGACGAGGATGTCTGTTGTCGCCTTTATTGTTTAATATCTACACAGAATATATTATGCGGCGACTACTTAATTGGGATGATGGTATTTCGGTGGGCGGCAAAAAAAAAATTAATAATTTGCGCTTGACGATATTGCCGTTATAAGTAGCTCGGAGGATAATATGACGAAGTTTATACAGAATCTCGAAGATCGATGCCGAGAATTACTAATAAAGAGGAACAAGAACAAAAGTCATGATAGTAGATAAAAATGGTACTGGCAAACGGAAGAAAGTATGCGGATCGGATGTTGTGGAAAATTTCACGTATCTCGGCTCAATACTGACAAATAACGGTAGCTGTTTACCGGATATCAGGAGGAGATTAATAATAGCGCGTAATGCAAAAGATTATCTCCGATTTGGAAACGGCATTGTTTATAAACACAATAAACTTTTGGCCCGTCTGGTGTTTTTAATTGCTACTTTTGCGTAGACTTGGTCCCTCACTGTAGACTGCGCTAATAGAATAGACGGGTTCGAAAGTTGAACATACAGGAGGTTACTACTAAGAATATCGTGGATGGACCGGAAAACTAACGAATATGTCTAAAACTAAACATATGCGGCTGTCATGTTGAATAAAGAAGAGATTCTGTCTGTTCCGATTTAACTCGAAAATTATTAAAGCAATAATGATGAAATCCGCACAGCTTACAGCCTATATTATCACATTAATAGGACAGAAATTACAATAATTTAAAGTTTTAAAATATCGCTGTCTCCTTCTTTTAACAGTTTTATATATTACTCTAGTACACGTATATATATATATATATATATATATATATATATATATATATATATATATATATATGCGGAACCGACTACAAAACATCTACATATACATACGTATATACACGTATGACTACGAAACGTGCAATATACGACCATCTCTAACCAAACATTATATATATATATATATATATATATATATATATATATATATATATATATATATATATATATGTATATGTATATATATATCTATATTTATGTATGTATATATATATATATATATATCCCTCCGTTCTGAATTTTTTGCTTTTGCGTAGTAAAAGAAGAGACAGCATTATCGTATTTTATAAAAATAATTACACGGGCGAAGCCGTGGGTAACTTCTAGGTAACTTCTAGTTAGTTTATAATATTTTCACACTTAACGAAAAAGCTGAAATTAATTTTAACGAAAAAGCTTAAATTAATTTTTTTTTATGAAGCAACCATTTCGCGAGTTGGGCTCTATCGATATTTTTTAATTCACAGTTTCGTATCAACATTGAGTTGGACTACATGGGTTTAACGTGTAGGGATTAACTGTTTTTGAGTTTATGGTTTTTGGATTAATCACGAGTTCCTCTAGTTTTCTTTCATATAATATACTTGCAGCGTATTGTTGATCTTCACTACCGTTTTAACTTCGGGCTATCTAATTTATTACGATATAGTTATTTCATATTAATAATTGGATATAAATATACATTTATATATATATATATATATATATATATATATGTGTGTATGTATGTATGAAGTACGTACGTATGAATGTATGTATATTAAAAATATTTACCTTCGCCTTCTTTACACTTCATTTGTCCATCTCCTTTATCTGAACAGTCTGGGTCGTTCCATGGTTGAACATTTCCGGAGCCCATTACGACATAGGCTAAGTTAGTCAACATGATTACGATAAAAGTTATCCAGAATATGCTTCTCCATTCCAGTAAAGTACTCTGCGCGAAAAATCGAAATTTAATTATAGACACAAATAGTCGCGCGTAAACAATGCCGATAGCAAAATTGCGAACTGATTAATGTTAACGTTATACGACGTTAAAATGTTTCCCCCCCTTTTTTTTTAATCATTCTTTGACCAAATTAAGTGAACTGCTTGGTGACCTAATATTCACGATATCACGATATGCCTATATTAACACACTGCTGGGTGCAAGTATTCCCCAAACTTATCGCAACGACTTCTATCTTGTACGACTCGTTCCAATTGATTCCTGCCCACTTAACTACATCTTGACATTTGGCTTATATTATATTAGTCTTAATAAAATAATGTAAAATAATTAAGAATAGAAGCGTGCTTAACAATTGTATAATTTATAAAAATTCTTCGAATATAAACAAAGATAAAACAGTCAACTTCAATAGAAATTAATACATTCAGTTACGTACGAAATTTTCACGCATTAAAAGAATTATAAATTTATAAATTTTATACAGGGTACGTATTATACCAATCATTATAAACGATTTTTAATGGATTCTTGTACGAATATTATTAAATTTGAGACCATGCGTGATCAGTCTGAAAATATTTAATTTTATTATTGTTAAAAAATATCGCGTGTCGTTTTGGAAACAAAGTGATTGGAAATGTTAATAATAAATTTAATAAAATTCTAAGAAGTGAAATATCGACGATAGATAACTCTAGCTAAGGTGTTCGGAATATTCTGGGCATTTAAAAAAAATAAATAAAACATCTGTGCGTCGAGGTGCGGGGAAGGAGTAAAACTTAAATACAGTTTCCCAAAAAGTCACACTGATTTAATAAACAGACGATTTCGTGAAAATGTTGCAAACAAAAGGAACGCATTGTCCGCCAATATGAACTTGACGCGGCGATGACTAAAATGTTTTCCTTCTCGAGTCTACATCGCACATACCCAACGAAATAACGTATAGCTGCGCGCGCATGCGCAAAAGAAAGAATAGGAACGCAACAAATTTTTACATGTATTACGTGTTCGTATTTACTATTGCGCATGCGTGCACGGCTATTCATTATTTCGTTCGTATCTTTTACTTCGTATAACGGCCTATTTATAATAAGCCTTTGGCTCGCTCGATTTAAGGATTAACTCTCCATATACAACACGCCAATAGAAGCTTCACTTTAATAATAATAATAATAATAAAATAAAATCATACTACCGAAACGGTTGTTCAGTCAGTTATTTCATACGCGTCTTCGTTAGTAATTCAATTTACGTGGACATCGAGTTTTTTGAAACGAATTCTGTACAATTATTCCGGCTGAATGCTTCTTCCAAATTTGTGTAAAAATCAGCGAAATACACAGATAATTTTAATGCTATCCGATATACGGGATTCTTTCACTTTCAGATAAATTACAGTCTAGCTGAAGCAGCTAATAAGCAAGCGAAGTAATAATAAAATGGACCATGGTACGGTGTGGGAGATCGAGGGAAATTAGCCGATTGATTCGCCTGATTTCGTCACTATTATCTAGCAAATTAATAGTGAGCGAATTAGAGTTCCTATCCAGACTTTGCAGGTACCGAGCGCTGTACGTTCGTATTTCACCTTTGACCTCTGCTACCTTCAGATCTCTGTGAAGATGATCATTTCGTTTGTACTAGGGTGCGTTAAATGAAGGTCTCGGAGTACTTTAAATAAACAGTTACCCATAATTGTAGTCCGTAAGTCCACGCTGGTTTGAGCATGGTGTTATAAAGTAAAGGTGTTATAACGTACCAACTTAAAACTCAGAGAACAGTCAGATTGCCTTCCTAAAAACCAATACCATCTTATCGAACGTCCTAGTTCCTTGCTTTTCTTCAGAATATGATCTTTCCAGCACAAGCGGCAGTCTAAACACTTTCAAAGGTACTTTACTTTTGTGTCCTGTGGTAGAGAGGTCCGTCAAAATGTACAGGAGGACCGGTGTCGCATCTAATCGTGAAAGGCACCTGCACCGATTTAGAAGTATTGATCTTGATTCTCCACTTACGGGTGCAGTCCCGGAAAGAGTTTCAGCTAGATTGCAACTGGTCGCATGCTTCAGCTGTGTACAGGCTGTTTGATAAGAAAACTGTGAGGCTGTTTGATAAGAAAACTGTGTCATCAATATAAGGGATCAAGACGCGCGATTTTTTGTAAATACTTTGGAATATAGAAATAATACAAACGGCTTGGAATAAGTATCTTCGACTAATTATTAGGAAATGATGGGACTGTAAACGGGTTTGCAGAATAAATAATTCGATCATACGGATATCAGAAACGGTTTCGTTATCAACCGAATCCGGAAGCTTTGGCATTTTCGTCTGCAGATATAAATTTAGAAGGTTCAAGCGTTACCGAGTAATACAGTCAACATGGTTTATGGTAGAGACCTCTGTACAGCGTTATGTAGAATACGAGAGTATCGCTTATGGGGTTGCATGAGAATGTAGCTTCTAATCATTACGAAAATAAAAATAAAATAAATTTTAAACTATTATTTTATTTTTATTTTTCATAATTAGATACAAATATTGTTTTACTTTTATTAATCAATCGGTTTTTCTTTTTTCTACGCGGTTATTCCGAAATTATTGTATCTAATTAAACATAAAATAAATTAATAATGTGACCAGTAACTTCGATTTCACCATTACATTTATTCCTAATTATAATCAATTTTTATCTTTACGTAAGATTTAAAAAAACTATTTTGGACCGATTTTACACTTCTGAACTAACAATTAATATAGTTCTCCCCCTTTATTAATTTCTTTTATACAGGTTCAACTGTCGGTAATAGTAGTTTATATATATATATATATTATCGTGTGGAAGGCAATGGTAAACCACCACACATAACACCATATGCGCGCTAGTAATAATATTGTACACTACAAGGAAAAAAAAGAAGATGCAGGGTTGCATTTAGTCGTGACAACACAGCGATTACAATCGGTTCTCCGAAATGTGTGTGTTTATCTGCACTAACGCCATAATATTATGATTGCCTTGTACGCTACTGTACAATACAATAAAATATGTATAGGAAAGTAGTTGCCTACCTCCGATACAGAGACGGCACTTAATGATGATTATATATATATATATATATATATATATATATATATATATGTATAAATATATATGTATATATGTTTACTTATTTATATAAATACTACAGACTTTTTTGTTTTTACACGTACATCAAAATGTTGAGAATTAAAGGAGCCCTAGTATTGGAAACCAGACAAATAAATGCGGCAGAAAAATTTTATTAAAGAAGTACAAACCAATTTAACCGAATTTCTCTTGAAATAGGACTACGAGGTAGTTACTTATGACATATTATACATAGGGAAAATACCAAAGAAAAATACCGAAAGATGTACGAAAAGAATTAAACACAGAATGGGTTCGACGTTTGTTATTATATTTTAAAATGACAGAAGTACATGACGAGCGAGAATAGAATACGCGCTAGCATACAAGGAGTAGTGCTACTAGCAGAAAGCCCGAAAGAATTGGCAACAATGATCAATAAATTGTACATAAATGTGAGGAAACATGGGATGGACATACCCAAAACGAAAGTCACGGTCAAAAGTAATAAGCAACATCAAATAAAGATTATGTTGAATAATGTAAATATAGAACAAGTAACATATTTCAAATATTTGGGTCAGATAACCTCGATAGAATTCGTAAAAGAATAGCGATGGGCAAAGCGGCATTTAAAGAAAAATATTCGTTGCTAGCTCATTACGTCTGTAAGTAATTACGTAAAAAACTTATGAAAACATTTGGCCAATAGCGCTGCATGGGTCAGAAACGTGGATACTTAAGAAAGTAGATTACAGCCGGCTTGAAGCATTTGAAATGTGGTGCTGCTGGCGATGAAACGAATTAGCTGAACCGAAAAAGTTACGAATAAAGCAGTGCTAGAACGAATAGGAGAGGAAAAAGCGATGCTCAACAGGATACGGAAAGCTCGTCTTCGTTGGTTAGGACATGTAGTGGGGTACGAACATAGTATTCTTAATATTGCTACAGAGGGTAAAATTTTAGGAAAAAGACCACGTGGACATCCTAAAATAACATTTACCGATACGGTGCTAAAGCAGACGGGTTTTACGAAATATGCAGATTTGAAGAAGGCAGTCAGTGACCGCATTCTATGGAGGAATATTGTGTTGGGGCGAATCAGCCAATCGTCTGTAACATAATAATAATAATAACAATAATTATATATATATATATATACATATGTATATATATATAAAATGGCACGTATGTATGTATATATTTATGCGTGTATGTATATTTAATGTATGTATATTGATAGATTTGAAACGAAATAGGGTCAGGGAGGGGGAAACAGGCCTTACGTGTCTGAAACAAGTAAAAAGAGAATACAAGTTACATTACCATAAAAGCGAATGCCAGCTTTTGATGTCGAATGTAAAACATGACCATATCTACCAAGTACAAAAGAAAGAACAATATATATATATATATGTATGTATGTATGTATGTATTAATATAATGCAATTGGCAACATAGTTCATAGTCGTATTATGAAAGTAAATTTTTACGTCGTCATTTGTTAATATGGGATGTTTGCAACAGATGCGCATATCTAGAATTCACACGTCCTCCTCCTCACAAATCGCTATAAGGTATTTCCGTTCGATGAACTGATCTTTTTATTATTATTATTATTTATTTGTATTACAATCAGAAGAAAAAATAAATAAAAATCTTAAATAAGTAATAATTATAGATACATTATTTATACACGAAAATATAGTAACAATAATAATAATAATAACGTAAAAGCATAGCCCAATGGTATGCTCTACTAATACAGAGGTTATATAATTTTTATAAATTCGATAAATCGTACGTACATTATTTATACAGGAAACCATAATAATAATAATAATAATAATAATAATAATAATGTAGAAGCAATTTTTATAAATTACTTTTAGATGTACTTACGTTAGAAGCTATTATTCCGATTAAATAAGGACTAATAATGCCGGATATAGCTCCGATACCGTTTACAATTGCCATCAACGAACCGGCGTAATTCGGACTCAAATCTAAAGCGTTTACTTTTAAACTAGGATAGAAGAAACCCATAAATGCCATACCGACGGTAAATAACATGACGACTATCATTCTGTTGCATCCTGCATACGATGCGGCTACAACACCGGCTGCCGGACCTATTGAAGCTACCGTCAACATATTTTTTGAATTAAATTTTATCGTTTTAATGAAACTAAAAAATATGAAAAAAAAAAATGTTAAAAAATCATAAAGATTCATCATCTACTGATACGTTAGTCGAAGCGATTGTTGTCAAATTCTTCATTCGCAGTAAAAAAAAGGTTAAATTATAATAAAAGCAAATCTAGATCCAGCTCTAACCGATGAATATAGGCTATTCTTTTTTTAAAAAAAAAGTCTTTGAAGAAGATTTAAACGTATTTCTTGAGACATTTTTTTTAAAAGTAATTTCTAGTATTTTGTATAATAAAAAAAGTAATATAGAGTTTAATCGATTCCGCGAATGTTAAACTACTCGTTATCGCCTTGCTTTATTCTCTTTACTTTCCTCGCAGAATCCGATATTTATTTATCCCCCAATCGATTAATTGCCGAGTTTGCTGTGAAGATATTTTTAACATTTCTCGCGTCTTCGATTCAAACTTCAATGCTTCACAATAAAAAATCTCGAGAACTGGAGTCGACAAACTGGATTCGAATTTTATAATTCGAAATACTGCGTCGACTTTTATCGTCGGAGCGGGCAGCAACCGACTTTACATCTAAAATTGTACGATAATGTACTAAAATTTCAGCCTCGCGTAAACTTTCTTTAGTGTCATTTGTGACTCCCGGTTTAGGGTGAGTGAACCATATTATGGAGCAGCGCAAGAGATGCGTGAATTCCTTAAACATGTTAAAGATTTTAAAAATAAATATTTAATTACTAATCAATTACAAAAAGGAATAAATCCGAAGCTTTTCATCCGCAAACATCCTGTATTACCGCCGAAATTAGAGTTAATTCCACCGTAGTTAGCTGGTGAAAACATGTTCGTTATATTAGGGTATAATCTTAGAATAATAGACTAAATTTTTTCTTAATCGTGATACTGAAAAAGGTGATACATTTACACCCTATATCCATTATTTAACGTAAAATCATTTCTAATAATAATTTAATTCCGTATAAAACAATCGGCCTGCGGGGCACATGTTGTTTTAATTAGAGTCACCGTCTCCAGTAAGTAGTCACTCGACCGCCATATATATATATATATATATATATATATATATATATATATATATATATATATATATGGTGCCAGATCCACCAGCGGCGGAGAAACGAAACAACAACCACGTGAGTTCCGTACGTTCACATCATGCAGGATGGTAATTTCCTATTCGGGATAGGAAAACGAGTTCACCTGACAAAGTTCTAACAAATACAGTTAAGCTTTCAACCTGCGTAATAACAGCAGACTATCAGCAGCTCGCTCGTGACTAAATGCCCCCCATTCGGGCTAGTGAAAGAGCGAGTAGTCTCCGGCGCCTTAAAATCGGAACTTTTGGCTAACGGAGTAAACCGTAACAGAAAATCCGGTGGAAGGCAACGGGAAACTATGTACGGCCTTTCTCAAAAATGATGGTGAAGAATATCGTAAAAATATTGTACTCACGAATACAATTCTAGTGTATCAGGCAATCGGCGGTCACCAGTAGCAATACGAGTTGACTCGAGTTCGCCCCCTCCCCGTGTAAAATCAGCAAAATTAATACTACTAAGTAGAATTAACGAAGCAAAAAATAAATTCTTTTTTGGTCATGAAATCCGAGAGGAGGATTTGTTTACAATATAGCGATACCGGGAAAAATCGTGCGAAAAAGGTCGAGAGAAAGAAGAAGGATGGAGTATATACAATATCGGAAATAATACAGATGGCGAGGCAGAGGCAACTATAACAAACTAACGTACTACCAATCTCTTGAATAGGAGATGGAAATGTATGATGATGTTATACGTCCCGTAAGCGAGTGCACCCAGCTTGGAGCGTTTGTTTGAAATATCGATTAATTATATAAATATTACGAAACAAGCGTCTGAAATCTGTACTAAATGTCCTTAGATGTTACAGAATCGTTGACACGCGTACTAGCTTAAAACATGACCTATATTAAGGATCGTATACTAAATTTAACTCGTAATTACGACGATGACCCACGATAATCATTTAATTTCTTTCGTAGGTAATTACGATTCTAGGGACAATTTCAATTTATTAATAAAACAAAATAAAAATACAGCTAATCGCTATAAAATTTTATATTTAAAAAAAAAAAAAACGACGACGAATAAATAAATTTTTATTCGATTTGTTATTATTATTACGAATTAATTAAATTAAAAAATAATATTAATAAACTATAAAAATTAACCCAATCTTGTAGAGTACTTACCGACGGTAGTAAATATCTTTCGAATGTTTGTAATAGAAAAATATTCTTTCGTGACTAGAAAATCGCTTAACCAACCGCTGAGCAGCGCGAAGAACCACATTATTAAAAATGGTAAAGCACTTAATACGCCGTTCTGAAAAATGCCCGACAAAGTACATAAAATTCGTTTTCCGATAATATTCGCATACTCATTTTTCACTATTAAATATCCGAAAATCGTTTGTTCTATGTGCACAGATGACTCTGAGCGAAGAATTTTACGGTATATATAATTATTTCAGAACGAACAAATCATTTATATTTTATAAATAAACCGTAAAATTTATCCGCGACGAATTAACGACAGAAAAATTAATGTAAAATTATAATTTAATTTTTTTTTTTTTTTATTGATGTATACACGATTTGGTTGTCGCGGAAAAAATAAAAAATAAATCGCGAATAAATATAAATGGACGAATTAAACTAAAATTAATATAACAAGAGAGCGGAATCGAAATAAAATGGAAAACATATAAAAAAAAAAGTGGGGAAAAATTACTCCCAGAAGAAAACCCAACTGTTTAATTAGAATATTATCGAATTTAAATAATACTATCGAAACATCTAAATATATAGCAAGGATGATGTAAGAAGGCAAAACAGCTAGAAAGAATAACTAAGCAGATCGATATATGTTCGAACCATTCACGGCTGAAAAATAAATGGTTAATCTCTAAAATTGACGATGATCGGTACAATGAACGTAAGAATGATTTACATAACGATCAAAACTACTCTAGAATGACCATAATGTATAGCCTACATATGACGGCGACACATTTGTGATCGGAATAACGGAGGGAAGATGTTTGAACGAACATGGGGAAATTCAGTTTGAACAATACTATAGGTTTTACCTTTGATCGAATAAATATAAATATACTTTCGAGCAAGTCGCTTTTAAAAGTCCTCCTAATCGTGTCGTATAGGTAGCTTGAGGGAATATTTGGAAACCCATCTGCAGAATTAATAGCACTTTTCGCTGAAATATCAACTCTGCCGTTCGTAGAAATACCACGATGACTAGGTAGCCATAAAAAATTCAAGTTACCTTTACGTTGAGTAATAATCAAGAATTTCGTCTTAATCGTTTGATTATTACTCAACGTGGAAAGTAATGTGGTAGTTCCATCAACGACGCAACGTTAATATTTTAGCGAAAAGTAATTTCGGTTACTTGAAAATAAAGTTACCAACGCGACTAACGCATATTATTATTATTATTATTATTTGTATTCTAATGCAAATTTTAATAAGTTTCGTTATATTTATTATTGTAATTGTACCGAATACAAATAAAATTAGATTTGATTTGTATGTTTTCACATACAAAAGAAGACTTATTTTCTTAATTTTATTAAGAAATTATTACGGAAGTACTTTCAGGTTGTTTATATTAAAGGGATATTTTTATTCGTTTCTTCATTTTTGGCAGAGTATGGGTATACATCGGATCGCGTATATGGCTGATTGCTAAGCAAGTGCGAATTAGTAGTTAAGATGTACTTTATTAAATCGATTCTCCTCCGTATAGAGTTTTAGTTTAGGCCAATAGTCGTCTATGATCGAATCCACGAGTTTAAAATATGACGGACGCAGCAAATAAAAACGATTTTCTTTCATCAGAATTGTCAGTTCTCGCTAAATTAGACATAATTTCGGTACATGTCGTTGTTGACGACTGGATTGAGCATCAAATTTGGGTTAGTCCGAAGTTTCTAAAGCATATGTTCTCTAATATTTTACAAAAGTGGCACGTATTATTTTTTTAGGATACGGCGCATTGATTATTTCATCTATTTGCTACGTTCGTATCTAGATGTATCTGGAAGTTTTCTTTACCGTTATTGGTCCATTATTTTATTGCGACCCTTTTACAAAATAATAATAATAATAATAATAATAAACGACAATAAATGTTAAAATCAATAAAATTTGTCTTTATGAAAAATTTTTTCATTTTTATATTTTTAAAAATATTAACTCGATAACGGCCTAACAGCCGCAAAAAAGCAAAATTTCGATAATTTTAACTGATTTTTTGTTGTTTATTTTAATAAAAAATCACTACATTCTCCGCATTCTTCAAAATTTCCTTTTTTTCGTTTTTTTTTTTTTTCCCCGGCGTGTGTCTTTACTTTAATCAATACCGGTAACCGGGCAATTGAAATGGACTTCACGGTACCGGTTATCGTTCACACAACAACCGCATCTGGTTTGAAGTCAATTAAACCAAGAAGCTCTGCCTATTAGAAAACGAGATAAATCCTTATATAAAAATTATATTATTCATTAAAATTCTGGAGATCTAGGCGAAAACGGAATAATAATAGGTAATAATAATAAGTAGCCAGCTTATGATTTGTTACGAAATTCGACTTAACCGATCAATAATCGAGTTAACCGGGGAAAACGTTTACGGAAGAAATGCATCTGGAAAGAATATTTAAGCCCTATATAATCTTTAAATAAGAAGCATTGGAAACATTTTCACAAGTAGTTAAAATCGCGAGATTTTTGTATATAAAAAGACCAGAAAACTTTTCAGCTATACCATTATCGAGTGGACATTTTGAATTAAAAGTACGAAAATATATATATATAATTTATACGGTTAAAAAAAGCAATTAAAAAAAATCGGAAAAAATAATAAGATAAAATGTAAAAAAACACTATATATATATTATATATATATATATATATATATATATATATATATATATATATATATATATATATATATATATATATATATATATGAGCATTACCAGGACTGTAAGAAATGGATGATATGCCTTATTAAATATTTATACTACAGACTGATATGTAATGTATACGCTATTGTGTTCTGTTAAGCAAGCATCTGAGATTAGTCGGAAAAGGGATTCCTTTACTTATAATACGTGACAGGAATTTTGATTGATACGTTCTATAATAACTGTGAAAAATAGACGGTTTTCATCGGCGATCAGCATCGCACAAGGATGGGTATACAGAATGGCGAAGGGGCTAATTCGCGAGCGAATGCTGTAATCATTTTAGGCGACACATAATGCGAATAAACGAATTTTCAATATTGCTAGGAAAATTGAAGAACCGAGGAATTATTTAAATGAAAAGTTGAATATTACTGAATTATTTGACCGAATAATAGATAGATCATAAATATTTCTTAGAATATTGTAGATTGACGGCGGCAATTAAATCAAGAATTTAAAATAACTTCCGTATCATAAGTTAATCCGTGTGAAAATGACCGCATTCCGACTGATATTTGCGGATGCGTTAAAACAAGGTGTAAATATTGAAGAAAATTTAGGTAGGTTAAAGGTTTTCGTATGCGGAACCAACTCCATCCGGGAACATAGAGCCATTAGTATAAATATGTCAATAATCTTGCCGAACTGAAGATCAACCGGTTTTGTGCGCGGTCACTAAAGATATCCAAGTCGACAGATATATGTGTAAATATTTCGAACGGTAACTGAAAGTAAATCGATAAAAAGTGAAGAATTTGACTATGTTTATAGTTAAACGATACACAGTACCTACTAAGCATGTAGAAACTGATCAAAATGATCTTTAGCTGCGATATACATCCGGATTTTTAAATATCGTACAATACTAAGGGGAAAATTTATATACGGTGCAGATTATAACTCGAAATCCGAAGTTCGGTGCTCACGCATTACAGATCTGAATGAAGACTATATAACTTAATTCGTCGTAATTATCTTTCGGTTATTTCACCTATGACTCATACATAGTGGCCGGAACAGTATAACAGATTGATAGATATTATAGATTTCATTCGTGGTTTGCAAAGATATCAAAGTGAAGAATGTAGAACCACAATAGATCTTTCCTCTGATCATGATTCTTGTTCTGCTTGATGTTAAAGCTGAAATCGAGGAATAACATTTTTGTAACAGATTTACTAATTGGAGCCGCTTTTCTCGTAAATTGAAAATATTATATAGATCTAAGAATTAAAATAAAAATGGCAGTTTAAAATTTTACAAAATTCAGGATGCTCGCAACGATTCTACTAAATGCAAACCTAAATGTAAAGAAAATGCGCCTACATACCGATTAAAATAAACGCACAAATAAAGGAAAATAGAACAGCTAGAAGACGGTGGTAACGTGCATCTCTCTATCATATACAGTGAAATTCGGTTATAACGATATTGAAGGGACCAGACAAAATTGATCGTTATATCCGGAAATCGTTATATCCGGAATGAGAGGGGGCGGCGGAAAAAAAACAGTTTTATATTATACATATTTATTGTTTTAATATGCATGTACATAGGTACATACCTTTAAAAACATGCCTTATACATATTATTATGAATATATGTACACACATATAAAAAAATCACATAACGTACCTAATAACTAATAATCGGCATTAGTTGCTATGTAATTTTATATTCTGTACATTCTTTAATTTTTGATAAAAAAATCTGTAATTTTAGTTTGCTTGTTCTTTTTTAAATACAAATTTTTGCTTACATACTCGTCAAGTTCTTTTAAAGATGCTGTAGTTTGAGGTTTATTTACGTCATCATTTAGGGCTCTGTAGCCAGTTTTCAGACGCTCCGGCTGGTACACTAGAAGATTCTCCGCTGATCTTACCAAACACAATGTTGTGTCTTGCTCTGAACCGCGTAATCCAAGACATGGAGCAATGAAAATCTTCTTTACCCATGATTCTAGCGAACTCATTTCCTTTTGCTTGTAAAATAGGCCCATTAATCGGAATGTTTTTTCTTCGTTGGATCTTAAACCACTCCAAAAGAGCTGCTTCAATCTCTTCGTGTTGGCTGTTCCGAAGCTTTTTCTTCGATTTGACGTCTTTTTCAAAAATTTCTTTTATTTTTTCCTTTGATTTCCAAATTGTTGACACTGTTGATTGTGAAATGTTGAGCTCGGAAACTAAACTGTTAATAGTTTCTCCTTTCTCTATCCTTTGAATAATCTTGACTTTTTCTTCAATTGAAAACGCGCGACGTTTATTCGACGCCATACCGCACAAAGAAAAAATGAAGACTGAATTAAAACCAGCATTTTGAAAGAATATTACACAGTAAATTGGACGAAGAGTGTTCGAAGAAAATTGAGGAGAACAGTAGGATAACATTCGGTGAAAAAAACAATGAGTCATATTCAACGAGTAACGACGGGAAAGAAACAAGACTTATTTACGTTTAAAAATATAACTAGGAATTCCACGAATTCTTTGTTGTGTTAAATCGTTACAAAAGGAATAAAAACCCTAGTTTATATCGTTATAGACACAATACCGTTATATCCAACATCGCTACAACCGGATTTATTTCTTCACTTTTACATAGCAAACCAAACTAGCCACCTGTTTTACATCGTTATATCCGGATTATCGCTATATGCGGAATCGTTATAGTCGAATTTCACTGTAATTTTATACGAAAAACACTAAAGTACGAAATCGATCAATATATGAAAAATCGATGAAACCGATTACTATTTCGCATCTCTAAATTCAAGTAACAAGTCCTTATGGATTTTAACCAAAAAAAATGTATTAAGACAAAGTCAAGAGCCATTTTATAAGACTGAATAATAGATAACCGATCAACAAAAAGCTGAAGCATTTGCTGTGAACATCTCAGTATCGTTTTTATTCTAAACAAAGATCTCAACAGTGGTGATTTGATTATAGATGATAAGTTAAATAAACCACTTCGAACATATAGGCTCGTAAAATCATGTTCACCAAATGAAGTTTGTAAAAGTTTATAAAAAAATGCCCGTTAAAAAAAAGGCTCCTGGATCAGATAAAATCACAGATGAAATCCTTAAACATCTACCATGGAAAGCAGCTATCCTCTTGTGCTATATTTTTAATTCCACGTTACGTGAAGGATACTTTCCAAGCTAATTGGAAAAAATAACTTACAATCACGATGCGTAAAGTAGGAAAGCCGTAATGACGTGTCCTCATATCGTCCAATCAGTTTACTCCGTTAGTTTTCAAAGGTATATTGGAAAAGCTGATTTTGAGTCGTGTAGATTTGATTATAAAAAGCGCTAAATACAATCGCAAATCGTCATTTGGTTTTCGTACGGAACACTCGACAATACAATAGTGTCGTAGATTAGTTGATTCGATATCATCAACGCTGAAAAAAAAAAAGTAGTGACGTATGCTCAGCTGTTTTCCCGGATGTAACTCATGCGTTTGAACGGGTCTTGCACCCGCGATTATTGTACTAAAACAATTTTTAACTCCGGACTTTGATCAATTCTTCGTATCATACTTAACTGGAAGAACATTCGTTGTTAGAATAAATTATGTGTTTTCCCAAGAACGTTAAAAGTTTCAGCTTCAGTGCCACAAGGTAGTTTTGCTCGGTTCAATATTATATAACATCTATACTGCGGAAAAACCTATCTTGATCAAACCATATTAGTAACATTTGCCGATGATATAGCCATACTAGCTGCTAATTCAATTCCAGAATATTACGACTATTCAAAATCATGCGGATCGAATTTTAATGTGGCCCCGCATAAATGACGTGTCATCTCTAATCCATCCAAATGCCGGCATACCACGTTTACTAACAGACAAGTAACATGTCCTCAAATTTGTATCCGTGGCAATGAAATTCAACAAACAAACTGTGTGCAAGATATCTCGGAATGCATATTGACAGACGACTAACACGGCGGTTTCATGCGGCTCAAACAAGGAAAACTATTATTTAGCGAACCAGATTGTTGTATCCCTCTTCTAGGAAGGAAATCTAAGCTTAAAAAAAAAAAAAATTATTTAACTCCGATAGCTCCGATTTGGAAATACGAAATCGAATTATACGGAACTGCATGTAAGATTGGGAATACAGCGAATCAAATCGATATACACGTGGACATACTAACGAATACAGACATACATATAATAAAATGGCTCTTCTATACATAAAGACATACGCAGATGCGAACAGTAATACGACATTGACACACCAGATGAAATTAGTTGGATGAAAGATTACGACGCATATAATTCATCAAAAGTTTATGTCTTTTCTTGTAATTTTTTAAATTGTTAAGATTCAGTTTCACCATGTCCGGCAGCGAATTATATGAAGTTGCACAATTAATTATATATAGCCTGTAATCGCGAATGATATTTTCGAAAATCAGGCACTGTAACATTATCTTTTAAGCTCGATCTTGTAATTCCTCTTCTCATTCCACGGGTGAATTTATCTTTATTTTTACATACGTAGATGATAAGTTGAATCTCATACAGATACTTAACTTTCAATATAGTACGTGCATTAGGAGAGTCATGTTCAGAATGCAAAAGTTTAAATAATATTTTTTGGAGATTTTTTATTGGGAGTAAATGGTATTCCGCAGCACCACCCCAATGCATAATTCCGTATCTCAAAACCGGCTCATATAATGCTATGTAGATACGAAGTAAATGATTCGTTGGAAAATACTGTTGAAGATAGTAAAACAAATAATTCAATTTTCTTAATTTCTTAGACAAATAAAGAATATGCTTACTCCAATCTAAACGGCAGTCCATTACAACTCCTAAATACTTAACTTCATCTACCCTTTGTAAAAATACATGTTCATTTAACTTAATTTTTATCAAATCCCAAAAAGTTTGCGGCATTAAACTGTAAATTATAAATTTTGATTTATGCACATTTAAAATTAGCCGATTTAAATTGAGCCATTCTGCAACTTTGCCAACATCATTCTGTAATAATAATAATAATAATAATAATAATAATAATAATAATAATAATAATAAAATAACAAAGTGAAGAAACAGCGTATTTATAAAATAGTCTGATACGTTAGGTTAGGTTAGGTTAGGTTAGGTTAGGTGTTTGTTATTTCGCGAATCTTTACTATCCGAGATTTCTTATATTATTCTCGGAATAATGTATTACATCTTTATAATTAACTTTTGTACGACCAGTACTTAAAAATTACTTTTAAAAAATGTTCAAAGTATTTTAAGATCGAACAAATCTAAAAGCCTAATTTTAAAATATCCGGGGCGGAAATACCGCAAACCGAAACTATTAATTGGAAATTATCATTAGTAATAGCAGTAATAGCCTTTGAAAGAATTACAAAAATTTATTAACTAAATCAAAGAACTCTTATCTATAACGTATCAACTCTTTATCATGTACGTCCGCTTAGTTCCTGCTGCGTATTCGGGCTAAATCCCACTTTTTTCTTTTACATCCATAAGTAAAATTACAATAATTTATTTTTATTATTTTTTTTTTTTTTAAATAAAATCTATCCTTATTTAGACCTGAACATTTCGTTCTGACAACTTCCAATTATTATTATTATTATTATTATTTTCATTCGAAGCGTACGTTATTTATTTTGATCGCTGATTTAAATATATTTTTTACAGACCAATATTTTATTATTTTTCTCACCACTCATAATATCTTCGATTGCTGCTGTTGTATTCTTCGAAGATTGCTTTTGCAGGTACTTCCATACAGCTCTATTCCGTAACGCCAAATAGGAGCGATCACTGAAAGATAGATGATCCGTTTAGTCGTTAAGTTTAAACTTGACTTCCGACCTAATAATGGATACAGCAATTTTGCACGAGTAATGATTGTTCTTTTTGTCTGTGCCACGTGTAACCTCCATGTAAGCCTCTTATCCATAATTAAGCCAAGATAACGTACCGAGTTCGCTTGAGTAATTTCTTCATTATTGATTTTCAGTGCTGGACAGCTGACTTTTCTATTTATAAATACAACGTGTTTGCACTTATTCGGGTTAAATAGCAGACGCCAGCTCTGTGCCCATAGGACTAACCGATCTAAATGGTTTTGAACTGCTCTATTTGCATACATGACGTCTGAGTTGGACGCAAGGATAGCTATATCATCGGCAAATTAAGATAGTCTGAGTATGTCTGCTGTATAGATTGTGTATAACAACGGTCCTAGTAAGCTACCTTATGGAACAGACGATAGAATTTTATGCTCTTCAGAGAAACAATCATTGATTTTAACAACAAATGTTCTATCGGATAAGTACGATTGAAGTAAAGCAAATAAATCAGAAGGGAGAATTTGTCTCAGCTTGTAAAGTAGCCCGAGATGCCACACTTTGTCGAATGCCTGTGCAACATCCAAGAATACAGCTGAGCATACTTCCTTTTTTTCCAACGTTGAGGAAATTGCATCAACCAGCCGATGGCACTGTTGCACTGTAGAGTGTTCAGTACGAATCCCGAACTGATGGTGTGGAATTATTCCACGACTATTTCAAATAGATTGAATACGATTTGAGATTAAATATTCTAGGATTTTTGATAACGAACAAAGCAAGCTAATAGGCCTATATGAAGATACGTCCGTTTGCGGCTTGCCTGGTTTGTGTATCATTATTACTGTTGATTGTTTCCATGTTGAAGGAAAATGTCCAATCCGTAATATTGCATTGAAAATATAACACAACAATGTAGCTGATTTCGGTGGAAGATGTGAGAGAATTTCACCAGTGATATTATCTATACCGGGACATTTCCGTAATGGTGCTTCACGTAGAGATAAATATACCTCTTTTGGAGTAAAGATTTTTGTATATCCTTGTGAAAAAGGTTCGTTCAGCGTCGACATTATATGTTCAGTGTGTCTTTTACATATTTCGGGATGCGGAATAAAAACTACGTGCAGATGTTTAGCGAAGGCATTTGTTTTTTCTACATCTGTCCTGGCCCAGTTATAGTTTAACTTTATATTAAACTGTTCTTTTCCATATTTTAGTAACCTTTTTGTGTTGTGCCACAAGGATTTCGGATCCGTATTCATTGATGTCAAAGACTTTTGAAGAGTTTCATTTTTATATTTGTTGATTTGAATTTTCAATATACTTTGTAATTTATTATAATGTTTTTTCATTGATGGATAGCGATTTTGTTGCCATTTTTTCCTGGCTGCACGGGTTTTTTTTATAAGTTGCCTTATTTCAATTGGTATAAATCTGTCTCGCTGTAATTTGTATGAGCCATAATGGGTGGAATTGTTGCAAGCGAGTGTGATTAACTGGGTGAAATTTTTAACAGCTAAATCTATATCATCTTTGTTTTTTATTTTAGTTTTAAGATTTGTATTTTTTTCCATTATGTTTGAAAAGAGATTCCAATTAGTAGTTTTATTTACAAGTCCCTCTTGAATATGTATACTCCTTGGGTGTACATCTAAGACAGCCATAACTGGAACATGATCGGAAGAAAGATCGATGATCGTTTTACACTCACGATTGTAGTTGTGTAGGCCACGAGTTATGAAAAAGTCAAGGATATCTGGAAGTCTGTTATTATGTGCAGGCCAGTATGTGGGTGTCATTGGTGAGAGAACAACGAGGGAGTTGTTCTGTATGCATCGGTTTAATCTTCTTCCAGGTTGGTTTGTTAGACGTGAACCCCAAATACTGTTTTTTTCATTATAATCGCCGCCGCATATAAATTTACTTCCTAACTTCTTGAAAATGGTGTTAAATTCTACATCAGGTATTTGAAATCCTGGATGACAGTAAATGGCTGCTACAGTGAGTTCATTTTCAAATGTTTCTATATTTGCTGCAATGATTTGATAAGCATCTGTGCTGTATGAAAAATTTTTGTATTGTTTGAATTTACAGCCTAGCCGGTATTTTGTTATTCTCATTTTTCCCCCTTTAATTCTACTTCTAACTAGCCAAAACAAATCTCCGATTCTAACCTAACCTAGATTTTCAAAAGTGTGTTTAATTAATTTCAAAATTCGGTTTTTTTTAAGAAAAGTTTTTCCACGGAAATTTTCGTTTTTGTTTTTTTTTTTTTTTAAATTTCATAATGTAAAAAAAAAAGAAACGAATATAAAATAAATGTTTTACCTGCTTGATAGAAAATTTTAACACACTTTTCATATACTTAGGCAAATCGGTTTGTATCATGAAAAGACCCCAATCGTGCCCAATTTGTCCGATTATCAAGCCCCATAATGGAATCGACGTCGCCATTCTAAACCAAGGTACTGGTGCCAAATTCTGAACGAAAAATAATAATAATAATAATAATAATAATAATAAAAGATAACAGTATGAAAGGTGTTTTTTTTCTACTTCCGCCAATTCATTCCTAGCCACGTCTTCTCTTGTATGGGGAATACATCCATTGATGTATTCATCTCTTCTCTTAAACTAGGTCGCGAATTCTAGTTCTTTTCAATCGTCGAATTGTCGTGACGTCTGGAAGCGCAGCGATCAGCTCATTACAATATCCGCGTATGCGTATTGCGTGTCTTCGGGTTCGCTGCTTTATTGCTTCGTCGACGATACACAGACCCCAAAGTTCACGATGAATAGCTTCATTAGTAACGTACCACGGAATTCTCTATATCAGCCTTAAAGTTTTATTTTGAAATCGCTGTATTATATTTCTGCTACTAGTATTTTTCGCACACTCCTCACATTGTGGTGCAGTATAACTCCGTATTGGCTTTATTATTGCATCGTATATTAATACTCTATTGGCTAAGGATCGGTTCGAATGATACCCTATTTGCCAGTAGAGAGATCTTAATTTAATATCTAGTCGTTTTCTTGTTTTTTGTATATGCACCTTCCAGCTTAGTGTGCGATCTAAGTGTACTCCTAGATATCTGATGCTGTTGCTTCTTGGAACGATATGTTCACCTAGTGACAGTTGACTATGATGATATGGGTGCATAACTTGCACAGATAAAACGATAATACAATGATGTGCAAAATATCTCAAACTCTTTACCTATTTATCAATACATTAGAAATTCGTATCTATCCAATTTAGTAAATAAAGGAGGATTCAGTTTACGCAATCAGTAAAGAAACAAGGTGATTACTGTAGAAAAATCAACTCACTAATCGATTTGCGCAGGAAACCAATTAGAAAATTGATTTAGGCGATGTTGACTGGATAATCGAATACAATGAAATCTAATGGAAATCTTACGTACGTATATATATATATATATATATATATATATATATATATATATATATATATATATATATATATATATATATAAATATTAATACATATATAAATATATATATAAATATATATATATAAATATTAATACATATATATATATATATATATATATAAATATATATACTTCCGTACAAAAGGTACCGAATTTGAACACAATCGGCGACGCGAAAATTATCATCAGAAAATAAAAAATATAAATAAACCTTATATTATTATCGCGTGAAAGACAATGGCAATCACAACCCCGACAATGCACTACAAAAAGCGATTACAATCAGTTCTCCCGAGTTATGCCTGTCTATGCTAACACCGTATTATGATTACCTCGTACGCTACATACACTATACATAAAATATTTATAGGTAAGTAGTCGCCTACCTCCGATACGGAGACGGTATTTAATGATGATATGTTTATATATATTCATCGTCATAATTATTGTCCTAGCTTATTGTACGTATTTTTTTGTGTACACAATACATTTGCATTCGTGGCACTAATTACATATTACGCAGATGGCAACGCATATTGTATTATGCTGAGTGTGATACCACTGTTTTCTGGTAGACAATTAACGATGGTAAAAAACTTGCTGGAACCTATATATATATATATTACATGTATTACATATTTGTGTGTACAGACATTGTGTTTTATGTATGCATCTATATGTTAGTCCTAACTACTTACGCTAGTCGACTAGCTTATTCACCATAATTTATTAAATGAAGAAATAGTTGATAAGGCTTAATATTTAAAACCGTATAGACAATATAGACCAATGCTCCAAATATATTTACAAGATCATCTGTGTAAAACTATAGTATATTGTTTAGAGAGCGTTATAAAGATGGAACCGGTTCACGAGCATATCCGTTCGGAACTGAATGTGCTGTGTTAACGTTAAGAATTATTATATTTCTAATACATCATTTTTGTTGTCATTGTTATTTTGATGAAGTTATTTGTAATTTGAAAATAGCGAGCTTTGTTATCGCTAAGCGATTTCTATATATATATATATATATATATATATATATATATATATATATATATATATATATATATATATATATATATATTCATTCATTCCGTTATCCGATTACAGATGTAAATTATGCGATCGGTTTCCGAAATTTATTCTTTTGCTGGCGCATTAATAACCCGGTTATATCTTAGATATAATCCACAAAACGTACCGTGTGATCATCTAATACCGTTTACTGAATCCATTGAAAGACATCGCGTAAAGACATTCTGGCTTAATATTATAACGTCTTATTTTTACGTTCACCAATTTCTTGTTATACAAATTTTTCGTTAACCGAAATGCTGCATTCTTTTATCTTGTCCGACACATTCGGTTGTATCATTTCTCCCGGATACTTAAATTTTATGACTCGTCGAATTTTCCCGTTCGTATATATTTCGAAGCATCACCGATGATATTAGTTATATATTTTGTTTTTTCAGCAGAAATTTGAAATCCCGCTTTTCCGGCCCTTTAAAATGTCTACTTGTTTTATCGCATTTTCCACGTTATCTGACAACATCGCTAAATCATCTGCAAAGGCTATCGATCTCTATGTCGTTCCTGCTCTTGCCTAATCGAATTCTTCGAATACCCCCTTTGTTCTAATTCACCATTCTTTAATTATCTTTTCTAATACACCGCCGAATAATGTTGAATAATGAAATTATTAAATAACAAAAATACAGTAATCAATTAAAATCTTCTTCTTCTTCATTTACGAAGGTCGGCGATCAACTTGGCTACAGTCTGTTTCGATCCAGCAGTCCGGAGTAATAGGCGAACAGCTAAACCAGCGTCGTAGGTCATCCGTGAATTTTGCGCACGGTCCCTACTAATCTGTTGCCGGTGATTTTGTCTTCTATAATAATCCGTAACATACTTTAGGTCCTTTCAGATTGTCTTCCTTTCTCGAATACAGATTAATAATTCGGAATGTTTCTTATTCGCTTTATTAAGAAATTCTTCATTACCGACTTTTAGCAGTATCCGAGGAACTTTTAACATCCGTCTATACATCTCGAAAGCTTCGATGTACTTTTCAAGTCTGACATCTAACGTCCAGTTTTCGCAGCCATATAGACTCAGAAAACATTACCTTTTTTCAAAATCGCAAGGTTAAATTGAATTATTAGCCAGCTCGTTCTTAATTTTTGCGACCATTCGTATCTGCTCTATTCAAAGTACGCGAATTTTTATTTAATAATTTTTTTTAGGGGGTTAGATCAAGCTAAATATTTGTGACGTGTAGATTCCGATTTAAGCATACGATTTTTGAATAATAATAATATCGCTCCTTAAAATAAAAATAAAAATAAGAAATATATTTTAAAAAAATATTTGTCTATTATAATTAAATTAAGAACAATTAAAAAAAAGGCCGATTTTATCTTCCATGAAGTTTATAACGTCTAATACGCTGTCCCTGATTATTTCCGTTTAAAAAATTTAACTCTATACGGGAATGACCCATGCAAAATCTACAAATTACAATTACAAATCTGCGAAGTCGATGAGAGGAGGCAGTGATATTAGGATACGATCGTACCATGGAAATACCGGAAGATACGTCTGAATAATATTAGAAAATATTTAATTTTTTTTTTTTTTTTCGAGAATTTCCAATATTCATACCGAAAATTACTATAGTTTATCCCAATTTTAGATCTGACGATGCAATAAATGAGAGCGAAATGTCTGACGACAGGGAATTAGCAGCTACATCCGCCTTTTCGTGAAGATCCAGAATAACTAGGAATCCAACGAAACGTTTAATGTTTTTAACGCGTATATGCGAAGGCTAGACACATATCGCAGTCGTCGATTATGTTAATTAAATCATTCATCATTACCTACCTTCTCCGTTTCGGAGATAGGCGGCTACTTACCTATTACATATCGCGTGAAATTTACAATTGTAATAAAACTTTTCTGAAACTTTATCAACGAATGAGCGAATATCTAGAAGGTTTAATAATTGCCTACGCGCTAAATTTTGTTTTCGTTTTTTTTTTTTTTTTTGAAAACTAGAAGCATTGTTGTGCAGGAGGGACCTTCATCGTAAACTCCTTATTTTACAGGAAGGAGGTTTTTAGTAGGTAAAAATCACACACGCTGATCTTGCCTACTTTGAAGTGCATGAGCGTATTATGTTAATAAAAACTATTTTTTTTTTTTTACTTCGCATCGGTGTCTTTTGAAGATTTTCCCAAAGCAGACATCCCTTATGTTAATTTCGGTCGATTTATGAGGACATTCGATGATAGTATTACGATATGACCCTACATGAAATATAGAAGAAATCATACGGACGCTTTTGCTCTATCTACAGCTTGGTTTTTATGTGGCTGATGAAGGTTAACGAATTTAAACATTACGGTAATAATTAACAGACACGGGGAACATTCTGCCCGCTCTAATTGAGTACGCCTTCTGAGATTAATCGGCGCTAATGAGCTAATAACTTTTTCTTTCCTTTCTTTTTATATATATATATATTTTTATTTATTTATTTATTTATTTATTTGTCTAGAGCGGGGAAATCCAAAGCGAAATACGTGAGGCGAATTTAATTATTCATTTTTTTCACGTAATAATAATAATAATCATAATTGTTATTCCTATTGCCGCATTTAATTTATTTAATTAACATTTTTTCTCTTTCATTATATATTTCATCTCACACCGATTTGTCGTAATCGTTGTTTAATTATACACGTTTTCTGTTTTTAAACAATAATAAACATTACGTTAATCTAGACTGCGTGGAATTAATGATTTTTCACCTAACATAGTGATAAGTGAGTAAGTGATAAATAATTCGTTGATAAACCCACGAACAGAATTAATATATATATATATATATATATATATATATATATAAATATGTTCATATGTACTTACACGTGCGTGTTCGATTTTACTTATTGATGGGAATTCCCCAGATTGTATTTCCGTGCACACATGAACGTAAATAAAATATGCGCGACTAATTATGATAGATTATTTTTTAACGACCTATTTTTAAATTAAAAGATTGAATATATCGGAGAGTAGTGATTTTATTAATTAATTATAAACCGAACAAAATAAAACACAATCGCTAAAAGTTTTTTAATCGCGAAGCTTTTCGACAGTTACGTCATTTTCAAGCGCGAACTAAAATTATTACATCTTTTTTTATATATGAAAAATCAGAAATGTTTATATAACGACCACTTAAAATTTGATATACATATTTCACTAGGCAGACGTAATTTCAATTTTAGATTAATTTACAATAAATTTCATTTATAAAACAGATTTTTGAAAAATTCTTCATCAAAATTGATAAATATCTCCCAAAACCTGGTTCAGGTTCTATTAAAAGTTGAATATATCGGAGAGTAGTGATTTTCTTAATTAATAATAAACCGAACAAAATATAACACAATCGCTAAAAGTTTTTTAATCGCGAAGCTTTTAAATGAAATTTATTGTAAATTAATCTAAAATTGAAATTACGTTCGGCTAGGAAATATGTATATCAAATTTTAAGTGGTCGTTATATAAACATTTCTGATTTTTCATATATAAAAAAAGATGTAATAATTTTAGTTCGCGCTTGAAAATGACGTAACTGTCGAAAAGCTTCGCGATTAAAAAACTTTTAGCGATTGTGTTATATTTTGTTCGGTTTATTATTAATTAATAAAATCACTACTCTCCGATATATTCAACTTTTAATAGAACCTGAACCAGGTTTTGGGAGATATTTATCAATTTTGATGAAGAATTTTTCAAAAATCTGTTTTATAAATGAAATTTATTGTAAATTAATCTAAAATTGAAATTACGTCTGCCTAGAGTGAAATATGTATATCAAATTTTAAGTTGTCGTTATATAAACATTTCTGATTTTTCATATATAAAAAAAAGATGTAATAATTTTAGTTCGCGCTTGAAAATGACGTAACTGTCGAAAGGCTTCGCGATTAAAAAACTTTTAGCGATTGTGTTTTATTTTGTTTGTTTGTAATTAATTATTTTTAAATTAGCTTATTTTTTCTATTCGTGTATTTATTAATGTAAAATTTTCAAATCAATTTGCATTTATGTATCCTACCAGCGTAGTAATAAATAGTTGCTGTTATATTAATGTTATTTTTTTGATAAGTTCACTTAACTCTTCTGTTTACTTATAAATTAATGTTATAATTGCAGCACTGAAATTATTAGTAATTATCGATTTATATATAAATGTGTGGCACTAGTGTTACTTTCCATATATTTCATCGTTTTATGCTATAGTATGTATATACATATATATATATATATATATATATATATATATATGTATTATTTTCAAATCACATACTTTTCTATTATTCAAATGGGTCCTTAACATGGACGTAGCTAGAAAACCAGTTCATCCTAGTAGCTTCCCAAAGCATATCGTTATTAATTATTATTATTGTATTATCATCATTACTATTTTCATTGTTATTAATGAATATTCTTCTTGCTTCGAATTGGTCATCTATGGACCACGTGGTAAGATATCTTCATCTCTTCCTTTCAATCTCCAACATTTCTCCATCGCTTCGCTGTGTTTTTCCTTTCTTTCTCATCCGTCAATTTAATAACTGTTTTTCTTTACTCTTTCTTCAAAGTTCTGGAAAGTATTAACTGCTCCAATTCATAACGTCTGCTTCGTGCGACGTCAATTTGTTCGACATCTTTCTTTCCCGGAATCGTGCAATTTGCTTTCTAGGGTCTTTATCAAAGTATTCGAAAATTCTTCTTATTAAGCGTTACCGTTCGTTTTAAGTGACCGTAATAGCATAATCTTCATTTTTTCATCGCGATTATAATATCTTCAATATGCCCCCGTGTATTTCCTTATTTTTTCCACATTTCCCGATCACGTCTCGGTCCTAGAATTTTTCGTACTATTTTCCTTTCCTTCATTTTTATTTGTTCCAGCATTTTACTTGCATCCATCGTTGAACATTCGGACGCGTGCAGTCCTTCCGTTTTAACCACCGCGTTTTAATGCTTCAATTTAGATTTTATATAAATTTTTATTATATATATATATATATATTTCTTTTTTTATTATTATTATTATTATTAATTGGAACGCTAATTAAATTTTTCTTGTTCTTTCCGGGTTAGCTGTTTTATCTAACTCGTTCGTTTGTAAAAATTCTCCAAGTATTTCAATATGTTGACTTTGTTAATGCGTCCATATTTGGTGACCGTAGAAGCATTTTTGCATTTTTTACATCAGTCGTATATTTTTTGTTTTTTCAAATGATATTTTTAATTCGTTTTCTCTGCTATCTCTTTGAAGATATTTATTTTTATTCTAAGGCATCGTCTATGTTCTCTCCTTCACAGACGGAACCCTTGTCGAAAACTCTACGGAGCAACCTCTAGGAATGGAACTTCGTTTGTTTTTTTTTAATGTATTTAAATACGAATCACATTATTAAAAACCGTTATATATGCATATGTGACATACAATTGAAAACACGATCGTTTGTTTCCATTATGAACGTTCTGTGACGTCATTAAACATAATATTACGGCCGCTGAAAAACAGCACCATATTCGTAAGAAACCGTAGCTTTAGGAGGCGTCGACCTGCATTGAGCTATTAAAAAAACTTTTTTGTCTGTCTGTCCTAATTTAACTCTCAAAAAAACTTTATATATCGCGTAAAAAGAGACAGCGATATTGTATTACACAGGCGAATCCGTGGATAACTTCTTTTATATATATATATATATATATATATATATATATATGTATTTCACATATGTACACTTACCTCGTTTCTTTTAACTCTACCGATTGTCCTTTTAAGATATTGTTTCTCACCCTCGCTAATGAACGGATGAGATCCCGGGTCGTTGTAACATGCTACTAACCATATAGCGTACCAAACTACGCCGATTGATCCAAATAAATAAAATACCACCGGCCAATCACCGTCAGTATATTCCAATAGGAAACCAGTCAAAAATGATGACACAACAGTACCAATCTGGTTTCCTATAAATGTAACGTGTATTTCTATATAAATTTTATTGTCGAAACATAAATAAATACGACAATTTCGATCTGGATGTTAAATCGTTTTCGTACGTAATTCGCCATGTTACAATTTGAAAATTTTATACGATAAAAATAATTTTAAACAAAACAGAGTATTTTCTTTAAAGTATATATACGTGTGTGTGTGTATTTAATAATTTTATTTAATGTATGAAATAAACTGTTGAAAAGTTAAATTTTTCACGCTGCACTTACAATTAAGCGATTCGAACGAAAATTAAATGTTTCTTATATTATATATATCTCCACTGCAGCCGGATTTACTTATGGGGCATGTGTTGCGACATGGAATATTGCTGCGAGATGCGATTGAAGGATATATCCCAGGAAAAACGAATAAATAAGCTGAATAGATAACCTGAAGAGAGGGATTCCGCCTGCTACAGTTATTCGAAAATGAAAAGAATAACCGATATGAATGGAAAAAGACAAGCATAGAGGTGAGTCCATGGACTGTTGCATCAGATAATGATATATTTATATATACATATATAATATACATATTATACATATAAATGTATATATATATATATATATGTATATTATCCAATATCGGCCCACAGGTAGACGTAGGTTCTTCCCCAATCTTTTCCATCCTTTTCAGTTCCGAGCTTTACGAATCCAGTTCTTTCACGCTGCCTGAACGAACGAGTCAATAGTTTAATAGTCTGCCAATAGTATTTTCTTATGAAGCGGTCACTATTCTAAACACTCTTTCTGTCCATCTGTTATTCTTCCCTCTGGCTAGTTGCCCTGCCAAGGTCCACTTCAATTTGGTCATCTGCTCCATTACGTTACGAAGTCCTTCCTTATCTAAATATCTCGCTGTCGGTCGAATCGTCTTTTATTTAATATTAACCTTTCTCGCGCTGCTTGTGCCCTTCCTTATAATATTTGTTTTTGTGACAGTCCGTGTTTGCAAGCCATATATAAAATCCGCCGGAACACACTGATTGTATAGCTTCCGCTTTAAGCATATTGGTATTTCATCGTTTTTAAATACGTAACATATATATATATATATATATTGTATATATATATATATATATATATATATATATATATATATATATATATCAAATGTACATCCATATGTTATACGATTCATAATGTTCTATAAATATTTACTGCTACTTCTGTAATTTATACGATGTTGCTCGATCACGTGGATATGTGATTTATTACCGGTTTACAGTTTATGTCCGCCAATTAAATTTCATATTCTCACTAACGCATGCCAATTTATAGTAAGCTATATCATTGGGTTTTATTTGGGACGGGGTTTGTTGGGTTTTTTTACGCCAAATTAAATAAAAACAAATCACAAATTACAACGCGCGTCTGAAATTGTTAAGTTATTTAAACTCAACTTCCTCTCGTTCTATTTAACATTTTAATTTAAATAATTCCTAGTACGTTGTTAATTGATTTGTGTATTATGTAATTTTTGTAAATAAATAAAATTACCTTAATATCGACGAAATAAAATGCGATAATGAATCGGATAATAAACTAATTGAAAAATAGTTTTTCAAACCTTCTTCGACCGTTTTAAATAATTTTCCGTTCGATTTATTCTCCTTCAGCCATAATTAAATTTAAACAATAAAACATCTAAATCATTTTTCGAACTTTACAATTGAATTTTTTGTTGTTATTGTTGGTCCTTTCTACCGAATCGCTGACGGTAAATGTTTCGCTTTCTTCCGCGACAATATTCTTTAGGTACAGAAAAAGATGCGACGTACCAGTTTCGCTGTATAGCTTGGTGTACGAAAGCGGCACATATTGACAAAATTAGTCGTGTACAGAAATATCGAGATCTCTACTTGGAATTGGAAATATTGACCGAATTCGTTCGGAAACCGTAGGACGTAAAACCAAAATCAAAGGACATTGCGAAGAGTCAGGCTAAAATTGGACTGGTCACATGATTCGTCGGGATTGTTTGGCTGTAACCAGCCGATTCCAGATTATAACAGAAGAAATGTAGGTAGACAACCGTTAAGGCGGACTTCAAACAGAGGATAGGTTTTACTTGGTTGAGATTATAGAACGGAATGGAAAAACCCCCTGCCAATTGTACGACGCTCGTAACGATGTCTAACTATTGTTATTGTTCATGCATGTCCGGTATACGTGTTTGTATGTTATATAACATTGTTGCATTTTTATGAGTGGGGAGACCATTTGGCGAAATGAATGTTTCATTTATTTATTCTCGCAAACGAATACTTTTCAAATATCGATTATGAAATGTAATATACAAACCCGCAAATACGAGCGACCCAATTTTTCCTCTTTCCAACGGCGGTGCCCATTGAGCCAGTAAAGTGTTCATGGCCGGAAATGTCGTGCCCTGTATTTTATGACACGATAACAAGTACAAAATAAACGATTACTAATATACGTAATTACATCCGGTTATCACGACTGTTCTTTGTTAAACGATTATAACCTATCATTATTCGTAGGACGAGTAGAAATATTGAAATCTGTTTAAAAGATTACCGAATTCAGGTGATGTGATTTTTCAATCATCGTCATAATCTTTATTTATTATTATTATTCAAATAAAAAATATTATTATTATTATTATTATTATGGGTGTTAATGAGTGTGAATGTAATGTGAATGTAAGTATGGTCTTTAATAATATTTTAAATAACGTAGATAGACGCATGTTATATTGATTGTTACTACTAATGTTTATTATTATTATCGCTGGTATTATTATTATTAAAAAATCAATTGAAAATTAGTTAAATCACTAATATTTATTTTCTTAAAGAAAACACAAAGCTTTTCGACATTTACGCCATTATCAAGTGAAACGTGTTTAACAAATCATAATTTTAAAAATATAAATTAAATATAATTACTTCAAAATATTTGACGGTGATTGCGAAAATATACTCCAAAAATGCTGTTCCGCTTCTGTTCTGTCTATTTTTTTTGAATTGTTGAAATTTAATATCCATATATATTTGTTTATTAATTTTGTTTTTTTATATTAATTTTTTTCTTCAATATTATTTTCACGGATTCTGTAAAAGTTGTATACTGGTGGAATTTTAAATTTTTCATTTACTGTTGCGATGTATAATGTCCAAAAGTAAAATATAAAGTACAAAAATATACAAACACAAAATTTTTTTAAAAAAACACAATTTTACAATTAAAATGAAAATAAATATTAAAAAATCTGATAATGACCGTGGTGAACTATTATAAAAAAACAAAATTAATAAACAAATATATTGATATTAAATTTCAACAATTCAAAAAAATAGACAGAACAGAAGCGGAACAGAATTTTTGGAGTATATTTTCGCAATCACCGTCAAATATTTTTAAGTAATTATATTTAATTTATATTTTTAAAATTACGTTTCACTTGATAATGGCGTAAATGCCGAAAAGCTTTGTGTTTTCTTTAAAAAAATAAATATTAGTGATTTAACTAATTTTCAATTGATTTTTTCTAAAAATCACTACATTCCACATTATATATAAAAAAATTAAATTATTATTATTAACGATGAATAATTATTAATTATTTTATCAGTGCGTAAATGTTAAGAATGAGTTATTCGATACATCTTTATTCATAATTACATAAAGCGTCAGTCGGAAGCTGCTGGTATCGGAGATTAGACGGGTTTGGTTTCGAGTTGAGCATCCTGGATACAAATTACGTGAAACTATAACGTCAATTGCAAGAATTCATCAATGACGAACGCCGGGAACGTGTAAACAGCGTTACTTCGACTCGGACTGTTACAATAAGCACGTAAAAAACGTGTATTCGTAGTAAAAAATGCAAACTAGATTAGGCGTACAGGGATTCTGCTAGGAAGTTTAAACAATCACTTTCGTATCCAATGGTTAATTTTGCTTACGTCGATAAAACTATCGGAAAACGTGACGTGCTTAAAGCCTAGATTTACACGCATTAAAACAATGCACGAAATACTAAATTATCCCTATATATAGAAGAAACAATAAAGGTTAACACAAGAAAATTTTTTAACACGTGCGCTCCAGGTCTACCGACGTTAAACCAAGTTGGTAACTATGATTATCAGTCTCTACGGCGCAGGTACAAAAAATATAAACACAGACGAATAAAACATATTTTACTCGAGTAGTATATCTGTAACTAGTGTTTTGTGCTTGAACTCATTTTAACTACGATTATTATTCACACAGCTGTTTATTTTTAATCACTTATATTTCATCGTTAGTTAACCTATTTCATTTGTCCCTTTTAATTTTTAAGATGCAGGTTTAATTTTTTCCTGTAATTTTCTTTAATAATTCTAGTTTAATTCTTTGTATTTATAATTAACAATAAGTGTATCGAGGAATTTCATTTTTTTTTTCCCGGAACGATATTATATAATTTTAATGTTTGTTTATACTGTACCCTACAAATAGCAAATACAAAATTTTTTCTTCTTTCTTCTTACTAAATAAAAGGTTAAATTATGCAATCACGCCCAAGTATATATGGACGGTAGAAATGATCAGCAACATCGAAGCAGTAATCAGACGCCTCGACGAATAAACAGCGGAAACAGTTAAACAAGAATGTGCCGTGCCACTTCGTAAGTATCTAAACTAAATCTACCGTACAGGAAACGCCGGGCTTTGAAGGAATTTAAAGAATACAGTGACGTAATTATACTGAAAGCGGACAAAGGCTAAGCTGTTGTTATTTCGAAAAAGCAGGATTATAAATTAAAAATGATGGATTCAATAAAACGAGGTGCTTATAATGAAATTACGAGGAATTTATGGCGCGAAATTTTAGAAAAATGTGTCGTGAAAAATCCACTAGATGAAAATACAAAACATGGTCCTTAAAATCACTAGATTGTACGGACTGTCAAAAGTTCACAAACCAAACTATTCAATTGTGACAATGGTATGCGTTATCAACAGTCCTACTTATCTCCTAAATGGATGGACCGCCGCAAAACTAAATGCGTTAGTAGGCGATACTAATTAATATATTAAACATTCGGCACAATTTGCGAAAAAAATTAAATCACTAAGACTGGAACCGGTTAACGTAAGGATATCAGTTTCGCGGTAACATTTTTATTCGCTAATGTTCCTGTAACAGACACCCTGAACGTCATAAAGACTCAGACGCAAATTTAATTAAATTTGTCGAATTGGCAATCGATACAAATGTTGACAAAATTCACAAAAAAAAAAAAATTGAATGACAATGAGTTCAAGGTTACCTGCTGTGTTTGCCGAACATCTGAAGAGCAAAATATTACAGGTATGTGGATAGCACTTGTTTCGTTCGGCAAAAAAAAAACCTGGAAAATAACAATGAACTAGAGATGTGTTAGTTAAGCTTTGCGACTTTGCGACTCTTAGAACCTCAGTGTACGGAAAGAAACCCATATCCGATAACAACTAAACGTCCTACAATGAATTTATCCGGGAATTCGTGATAGAAATGGTTGGTCGAAAGATGGGTTGAAGGTAATCTAGCGCGTGACCCAATTCATCCAATTCTTTAAATGTGCCTTATCAGGTCTTTTAAACCGTCTTTTTTTTCCACAGTGAAAAAAAAATAATATCAACATGGAATACATATATTATAGGTATATATAAAGATATATATATATGTATGCATGTATAATTTACATAAATACGTATACACGTATATTATATATGTATATCTATAATATATATATATGTATTATTTAGGTAAATACATATAATATTATATGTACATATAAGTTTGATTTTGTACAATGACCTCTTATATATACATATAGTATTGCGTGTGTTGGTAGTGAAGATACATTCGAACCGAAAAACGTGTTAAATTTTTAACGATTTGACAGAGATTACTTTTTTAAAACTTTAAATTATTTTAATTTCTGTCCTACTTGCGATATCAATGTGAAACAAAACTTAGAACGAATACGATAATATACACTATAAGCTGTCCAAAATTATTTCTTTAATAGTTTTGAGTTAAATCGGAACAGACAGATAGACAGACAAACAAAAATTTTAAAAAATAAATTTTCTCTGTATGTGTGATAAAAATAGCCTAATGCAGTGATTATAACGAAAATATTTGCAAATCACATTTTATATATTAGTATAGATACAGAAATATATATATATATATATATATATATATATATATATCAGCACTATCCATTGTCCTATGTAAGTACGTGGTGACATTATGTATTGTAATGCAAGTTGCATTATAGTTTTTCTCCATAAATCTCTATTATTGGCAGTTCGAAACGTGTTTCTCCCCATATAACCGAAATATCTTATCATATTTCTCTAAACCTGATATCCACTTTTAATTGATCGATAATAGACTTATTAGTTCAGAGCGCCGCCCAAGGTATACGGAGAAGTTTTCGATACATTGTTATCCCGAATGTTTTTATAGTAAGCTTTTTTTAATGGTCCATGTTTCGGACACGTAAGTCGCAACAGGAAACACGACTTCATTGACCATTTTTAATTTTGTTGACTTTGTTACGCATCTATCTTTCCATATTCTACTCAGTCTGGTCATTGCTACTCTCGCTGTGACGCCTGCATATTTCCTCTTCGCATCCACCTGTATTCGTTATTATAGCACCGACGTAGTTAAATTTTCGCACTACTTCAAAACCACCGATAATTGCAATTTCTGATTAATTTATTTGCTCTATCAACAATCGTCACTTTTGTTTTCAATTTGTTCAGTTTACTGTTGTAATTTTCACTCACGATTTTCAGCTTTTTGATAATATCCCGAAGCTATTTTTCGGGGACGGCTTCGGCATAGCGTAGATTATTGATCTTTTGGTCTGCTATCGTTACGCCGCCATTCCATCTATCAAGTGCTTCTCGCATTATGTATTCGCTATATACATTAAATAACGTAGGCGATATTATACGCGTCTAACTCCTGTTTCGAATTTAAACGGTTGCGATTTAAAGTTATTAACTCTTACAGTGCTTGCGTATAATCCTTATTATGTGTTCTGGTACTCCGATTACGTATAGTATCTACCGCAGTTTACTCCATTTGACTGAGTCAAATGCTGTGGAGAAATCAACAAAGTACATGTACAATTCTAATTGATACTTGCTTTCTCAATGATCTGTCTGAAATTCAACATATGTTCACTTGCTCCTCGGCCGGACATGAATCCGGCTTGTTCTTTCGAAATCGGCGATACTATATGAGTTTTAAGTCTTTCATTAATTATAGTTAGGAAAACTTTGCTGGTGTGAAATATTAACGCTATAGTTTTATAGTTTTCACAGTAGGTAGGTGAGCCTTTTTTGAACGATGGAATGAAGTTTGATTTGCACCGGTCTATGGGCCATTTGCCGGTACTCCATACTTGCTTGTTCTGTCAATATGTCGTCATTTCATCCACTCTTCCCCTTTTTTTAACATATTTATCGCTGATAACGCTTCTGATCTTAGTATGCGCGGTTCATTTTCTAATTTTATATTTGCTCTGATTCTATGATCCTTTATTTCTTCACCAGAGTACAAATTTTGACAATAATTTCTCCATATTTCTCCAATATCAATAGGATTAGTTAATATATATATATATTTCTTATAATACATTTATATATATATATATACATACATTATAAAAAAATATAGAGTAACCTGCGAAAGTATGGCTACCGGTAGTGACTATCAATATCTATGTTTAATCTTAAATAATTCCGAGATAAAGAAATAGAAAATTTTTCTAATGGAATAATTTCATTAGGATTAAGAGAGCAATCAATATTATACAATTTTCTCAGATGGTTATATTTACTACACGTGTATACTATATGCTGGACATCCTCTATTTCGTTAGTTACACAATTACGACATTTTCCATCATCGATGATTTGTGATTTATTCAAATAATATCCGATACATGACCAGTAAATATCTGTGTCGTATAAAAATTTACTTTAATCCTTTCGTTTTTAAAACGTTTAATTATACCTGGGAAAAATTTATTAATTAACTTGAAATTAGTTTGAGCATCGTACCTTGATTTTAATTCATTAAAAATCTGCAAATCAAGATGTTTAAAACGTTTTTTTGTTTATAATTTCATTATGTTCTCTTTTAATTTCACAAATAAGTGATCGTTTTTTAATATGAAGATCAATAGGTAATACTCGTGCATTGAATAGCAATATTTCCGAGCAATTATATATGAGTATGCGCTGTTTGGTTAAGCGGTTATAGTAGATACACCAGCACAATATGAGTATAAACTCTGTACGAAGCCTTCGTATAGTATTAGCTTTGAATTATAATTTAGTCCCCCCCAAATTTACCACCGAGTGATTTAAAAATAGAATAATATTTATCGACCTTATCATTTATATATTGAATATGCTTATTATATTTCGGTTGATTATCTATAATAAAACCTAAATATTTAATTGGGTCAGTGTATCTGAAACCATGATTATTAAGCTTAATATTATTACATAAAATTTGTACAAGTGGGGAATGAAAATAAATGAAACAAAATCAAGTCATGTAACATTTACCAACAGGTTTGTAACATCAAAACCAATTGTGATCAGTAATAAAATCTACATTTGAACAAAAGGCTTACGTGGAGGCAGCATATTAGCTAAAAGAACTGAGTTTTTTTTTTGTCATGGTCATTACCTCCATCCATTTTGTAATACCGTTGCATGTAACGTTAATAATAATATTGTCTACAATTGTTTTTCTTATAATTTATATATATATATATATATATATATATATATATATATATATATATATAATATGTATATATATATTTTTTTACTTTTTATAATTAAATACACTTTCCTTATTGAATAGTTAACATGTTCGTAATTGATTTTTTATCAGTATTTTTAAGAATATCTTTGTGTATACTTACTGCTTGAGTTATTTCATTCAGTCTTGTCTTCATTCTTGTTTTATAATAAATTTAATTTTGATAATATAATTTTTTTTTTCTTCTGTATGATATTCAGACGTAATCTTTTATTTATTTTTCTTTGGCTTCATCTTTATCTTAGCAATATTAATTTTTTTTTTAATCACTATCTTAAATTGTATGTGTATGTATATATGTGCACGTGTATATATATATTTTGTTTGTACAACATTCATTTTTATATTTACACATATACTACACAAAACTCATTTTACACACATTCTTGATGGTCTAGGAGGACTATGTTTCTCAACCCTTATTCCATCCTATTTTTACACACTCCTATTTATATATTTTTGTATTACACTGAATGTTTTCTTTTGTTTCAGCTACTCAACACTTACACACAGTTATACATTAAGAACACTAGTTTCCTGCACCCTTATAAACACAAATTATTTAATACATTTGCTCCACCGTATAAGTGCGGATTGGGGAAAAAAATAGAACTGAGCTTAATATAAACATTTGGACAAAAGGCTTACGTGGAGGCAGCATATTAAAGCTAAAAGAACTGAACTTAATATAAAAATCAGGCAGCTGTACTGGCTAATAGGCAGAGAGTAAACAACAAGCTTTTGCTTTACAAACAGGTTTTAGCTCCTGTATGGAGGTATGGTTTTACCAATTGTGTGGGGATGTAGCTTCAAGACAAACGTCCAAGTGATTTAACGTTTTGTCAAAACAAAACATTGAGAACACTGACGGATGCTCCATGGATTGTAAGCAATTCAAGACCTCAAGTTGCCATAACGGAAATAATAAAAAACGAGGCCAGTAAACACGTAGTCAGATTATCAAACCACCCAAATTGGAAATCAACCTACTAGATAACTGAACTGAAGTACGGCGTCTATAAAGCCGCAAATTATTAGAGTTGTGGAATGTAGTGATTTTTTATTACTTAATTACAAAAATCAGTTTAAATAAATAAAAATTTATTTCCTTAAATTTCACAAAGCTTTTCGGCAACTACGTCATTATCAAGCGATATTTAAATAAAATAAAAATTTAAAAAACGAAATATTAATTTAAATATAAGTTCACAAATTTATACATATAAAATGAAATATAAATACTTAAAATGTATAAATTTAAGTTTATTTCCTTAAATTTTACAAAGCTTTTCGGCAATTACGTCATTATCAAGCGATATTTATTTTTTTTTTTAATGGGGGTGCCTTTACAGCCTACCCAACGTGATACGGTGGGGATTATCTACATCTTAATCAAGCATGCTGACTTCTCTAAAAACGTCGCTATATGGGGGAACAATTGTAGGTTATCCAGATGTAAAAGGGACGATACATTATACGGAGGTGTAATACTCGAAGAACGCAACAAGATAAGGTAAAGCTCCGAGCGCAACGGTGCTACGGCAGAACATTCAAAAAAGACATGATCGGGGCTGCAGACTACCTGTTCAGAATGGAGGGGACAGAACGGACTTTCTCTAAGCTGCATACGGAAAAGACGGTCAGGCAACAAATGATGTCCAATTCGCAATCTGCCGATGAGTACAATTCCCTTACGACTAATCTTTTTAAAAAGATAGAACCACGGGAGTTTGAGAAAAAATAAAGATTTAAAAAACACAAAATATTAATTTAAATATAAGGTTACAAATTTATACATTTTAATTATTCATATTTCATTTTATATGTATAAATTTGTGAACTCATATTTAAATTAATATTTTGTTGTGTTTTTTAAATCTTTATTTTATTTAAATATCGCTTGATAATGACGTAGTTGCCGAAAAGCTTTGTGAAATTTAAGGAAATAAACTTTTGGCGATTTAAACTGATTTTTGTAATTAAGCAAATTATTAGACTTACTTGATTAATTAAGCTACTTTACTTTTTAGGTGCCCTTCGTTGGAAGGTCTACCGATCGTTTTACATAATTATCTTATAATCTATTAATAGCCTATCAAGGCTAGATGTATAGATTTAAAAAAAAAAAAAATGATTTTGATCACGACCAGTTACAATCATAATTTGAGACTTGCTAATTTCAAACTTAACGTTTAAAGAGTCAGCTATTGTTTTAAGTTTACTAATTACTTCATTACATCTATTTATGTGAGTCGAAAGATTTAATTTACAACATATATCTAAATTGTATACTAAAAGTAAGTCGATATATATATATATATATATATATATATATATATATATATATATATATATAATATATATACCGCATATATATTAGGTCATTGTACAAAATCTAACTTTTATATAATATATATTTATTTACCGATATACGTTGAAGAATACCTAGACTAATGATAGAAAAATAACGTTAACATATTAGTGACTTTTATTTTGATCGAATAAAGAGCAATATTAATGAATGCCGGATACGAATATAATCTATACTCTACACGTGTAAAAATCGAAACTAATAAAAAAAAAAAAGATGATATTAATAAAAATAAATTTACGTTTTCCTTTATAACGAATTCTTAGAAATAATAATTCTCGGGAAAGTACGGTAATTAGAATCTAATACTTTCTTCGGGCCGCCGTGAAAATAAAAGAATAATTAATACAATCTCATCTATACGTTAAGGTTCGATAGCGTCCTAATCCTAATCTGGTAAAAGTTCAATAGGGTGTCATTTCGAGCGTATAGATGAATACGGAAAAATTACTTAAATTCATTGGTTTATCATTATCGATAAAAATTCTTCAATATTAATAATAATAATTAATAATGATAATTAATCATCGTAATAAAAATAGCGATAATATTAATAAATTGCATTAAAAAATGGCAGAATAATTTGTTTAAAACGAAAAAATAGATTAACAACTGATTTATTTTTATTAGCACGTGGAAATGTAGTGTTTTAAATGTAGATATGTTAAAACAGGAGCGAATTAAAAGTGTTAAAAATTATTTATTATGTTAACGATTTACGTATGTGTGTGTGTTTTTCCTATTTCGAGAAATAGTATTAACATTATCGTTTTAATAGTACTACAGATTTAATAATTATTTCAATTTCATATCGATTAACTGATTATTTGAAAAATTAAATAAAAAAGCCAAAACAATTCGTTGAAGACGATAAATGTTAGAAAAGTTATTAAAAACTAATATGTCCCAATACGCAAGTACACCGCTTGGTAGCGAAAGAAGAATAATTAGGAATTGTTAATATTAAAAATGTATATCTTAACAGTTAAACTGGCTACAGAGAATAAAACGTAATAATGACGAAGATTCTATAAATATTAAATTATACGTGAAAAGGAAAATAAAAAAAAAAAAAAAAAAAAACGTACGCCACGATAGATTCTTAAACACATTTGCTGATGATTAAATTACCGGAGCGATCCGGTTAGATTTCATAAGGCCAAAAGCCTGGACGATTGTTGCAGGATCGTTGGAGAGGATGATTTATATGTAGGAAGATTTAAGCCGAAAGATGAGCGGGAAAAGTTGTAAATTTGGTATAAGTCATACGTATATGCTGAACTGAAGGATAAAATTGTAGGGAAAAGAAAGAACAGGTTGTGGGGTTGAAGTTCTTCGAAAGACGTATTCACGAGTCAGAGAAATGTGACGAATTCTCAAACGGTTGATTATTGTAAAGCCGCGCCGAAACATACCTTTTTGCGGCCACCATGGTTCGATCGATGATTTTATTGATTTTAAAAATGTTCGTTGAGAATTCCAGTGTATTCCCATTTATGTTTTAACTCTCGTTTGAATAATCTTTTCATTGACGGTAACTGGGTGGTATCTAGGCCCACGGAGCAATCGATTACTACTCGTGCGGCCACGTCTACGCCCTCATTGCCAAGCACCCTGATATAGCCGGGAAACCCATGTTTTACGAAATTAACCATGATATTATTGGTAATTAATCTGTCTTTAGGTTGTAAACTGGTTGTGAAATGGAGAGAAGCAACTGAGTCTGTAATTACAAGTACTTTCGTCGGGTGGAGATTAGCCAGGAAGATATGCTGTGTAAATAGTATAGAGAGGATGCTATAGAATTCAGCGTCAAACACCGTGCACAAATCGCATAATCGAAATTGATAGACCGTGACAATCGCTTCGAACATGCTGCTGTCGGTACTGAGTGATGCTTTATTCGCCTTTGCTCCGTCAGTATACACTGGAACAGTGTAGCTGTCTATATGGTTTGTAACGTTTTCACAAGTACATCTACTCAGTTGTTTATCTGGACATAAGCGAGTAGAGATGTATTTATATCAAATTCCAGTTGGTTCCGCAATGTTAAAATGTTTTCGTTGAATTTTGTTATAGGAAACTTTATGTTGTTTTTGTGTAAGAAATATAAATCAAAATAAAACAAGAAAATCTTCCACTTTATTTTTTGTCGATTTGAAACGACACGCAAATAATGCGAATATATTTAACGAAAAATATCTGCTAGACGCAGTAATCGTCAACCGGTACAAGTTGATAAATTCAAATATCTCGGCGCTTGGATTAATGAGGTTGGAAATCCGGACCGACAAAATTCGATTTCGCATTGAGCAGACGCGCACTGGCTTCATGAAAATGAAGAAGATGCTCATAGCTCAAGACCTACATCGTGACTTAAGATTCGAAGCTATGAAATATTGTGTCGGGTAAGTGCTGCTATGTAGTGTGAAAACGTATTGATGTGCAAAACATTCAACAGACTAGAAACCTTCGAGTTTTGGTATTATCGCTGTTTAATTAAGATCCCGCGGACTAAAAAAGATGACAAATATTGAAGTGCTACGAATAATGAAAAAAAGAAAAAGGAAAAAGGAAAAAGGAAAAAGGAAAAAGGAAAAAGAATTGCTCGATATTGTTAAAAGAAGGAAAATGGGATATTTCGCTGATGCGGTGCGTGGGCCTAAATTACAGAATATAATAATGTGTGGCAGGCAGAAGGAAAAAGAGAAGCTGGACGAAGAAGAATGTCTTGGTTCCAAAACTTACGAACATGGACAAACTGCAGCGTTAGAGAATATTATTTCACACAGTTCGAGATAGGAACGCGTATATTAATGAAGTGTGCCAATGGATGAGTCTAAGATCGTAATCGGTCGTGGCACTGAAGAAGAATAATAATAAAAATAAAAAAATATCCGGTATCTTGTTTTCTGTGTTCGGAAACACTCATTGTTCTAGATGAAAATTCAAAAATTTTTAAAATTGACGAACACCCACTGTGGAAGCTTTCATTTGGCGACCAATTTTTTTTTTTTTTTTTAAATTTTTTCTTCGTTTGTTATCTAGTCTGGATAGACTAATAAACAACTTAACTTTAACAAATAATAATTAATAATATTAATACCAAAATTTACCCGATTCGATGCTTACATATTAACTAAATGTAATAAATTTTATATAGTACATTTAAATTAATCTAATATTAGGAACATTATCCTATTCGAAAATCGTAATCACGGCGAACGTGTTAAAAGTAAAAAATATATTATACATATAGAAAAGTAAAGGAAAACTCGAAGTAAACAAAATAATATGTTAAAACTTTCTTTAGATGCGCAATGCGAGATTTACGTGAAATATTAGAAATTTTTTATTTACGAGATAACGATAAAAATAATTAATTTATATAAATTCCCTAGTAGAAAATTAACACGCTCGACAAATTACTACTAGTACATATAATTATAAAAAATCAGTTGAAAATTAGTTAAATCACTAATATTTATTTTCTTAAAGAAAACACAAAGCTTTTCGGCATTTACGCCATTATCAAGTGAAACATTTTAAAACATCCAAATTTTAAAAATATAAATTAAATATAATTACTTAAAAATATGCGATGGTGATTGTGAAAATATGCTCCAAAAATGCTGTCTGCTTCTGTTCTGTCTATTTTTTGATTTGTTGAAATTTAATATCAGTATATTTGTTTATTAATTTTTTCTTCAATACTTTTGGTCATTATCAGATTTTTAATATTTATTTTCATTTTACTTGTAAAATTGTGTTTTTAAAAAATGTTTGCGTTCGCATATTTTTATATTTTATATTTTACTTCTGGACATCATACATCGCAACAGTTAATGAAAAATTTAAAATTCCACCAGTACACAACTTTTACAGAATCCGGAAAATAGTATTGAAGAAAAAATTGATATAAAAAAACAAAATTAATAAACAAATATATCGATATTAAATTTCAACAAATCAAAAAATAGACAGATGAGAAGCAGACAGCATTTTTGGAGCATATTTTCACAATCACCATCGCATATTTTTAAGTAATTATATTTAATTTATATTTTTAAAATTTTGATGTTTTAAAATGTTTCACTTGATAATGGCGTAAATGCCGAAAAGCTTTGTGTTTTCTTTAAGAAAATAAATATTAGTGATTTAACTAATTTTCAATTGATTTTTTATAAAAAAATCACTACATTCCACATTATAAAAAATTAAAATATAATTATAAAGCTTTCATATGCGTGTGGCAGTGTGGCACACACAACAAGCACTTATAATCTTTCCGACCTGGTTTGTGACCTTGTTTATTATTCAGTTTTTATAAATTATATGTTCTAATTTTTATTTACTCTTATTTTGTTTTGAAGTTCATTTAATTTTTCTTTAAAAAAAAAAAAAAAGGAAAAGGAGAAAAACAAAAAACTGGATATTTATTTACCTGTAGATTTACGTGCCATGTACTGCACCTAGGCCAGAGGCACGGGAAAGGAGAGAACGTAGGGTTAGTGAGAATCAGTGGAAAGTTGGAAGAATAAATTGGAAGTACGGATTGTTAAATTAGATTATATAAATTGGAGGATTTAAGAAAATTTAATAAACTATCGGAAGTATCTGGCGTATAGGAAAGAATGTTTAGGAGCTTGAGCGGTTTATCCAGGATAGAACGTTGGGAGTTGAATTGCACACATTCAAGGAGAATGTGTTCGACGGTAATGAGGGACATTACAGGTTGAACAAAGAGGAGGAGGAAAATTTTGTATAGGATATAACTCTGTGAGATATTAGTATGACCTAGGCGCAGACGAGCAAGTACAACATCATCTCTTCTGTTTGCCGAGTGAGATGGAATCCACTGATCGCAGTTTCTTATTATTATTTATGAAGATTCTTGTTTTGTTTCATCCGATGTTTTCTTTTATAATTTTATGTTTCTTTCAAATAGAACACGTTAACTTTGTTAGTAATAAGTATATTTCAAGTTCACTGTTTCATTAATACTTTTCACGCACCTTCACAAACTCGCCATAGCAAACTCACACATGATGGTTGACGGGACCGTTCATCCCGTCACCATCCTAGATATTAAGTACACTTGGCAGACGACTACCACACGCGCTTTATTATACTTTTTTTTTCACGTGTCTTTTCTTTTGTGTACATTGCACTTTTTACGCACATTTAGTTTCAAGTAAGGCTAGTCGTCTGCCATTCTATATTATTGTAGCTTTTTTACGACTTCACGCGTTGCTGCAGAATAATAATTACCGATATATGCTAGAACAGATCCGATGAATTTACCCTACATACTTGAAAAGTAATAAAACAGTTATACAAAGACATTTTTCGACTTTTATATTACTCTAGCATCTTTCCATATTTATACCGTACATTATTTGTTAGAGATTCTGATATTTATTTCAATCTATTTCAAACATGCGCAGTCGTGTAATCAATATTGAGGTTTTGGTTGTGATTTTTCCTCCAATCTATATTTACTATATGTGATTATTACACTTGCGGTGTACGCGGTAAGAAATTTTTTTTTCGGGGACGCGTAATTTTATTTCAGTATCGCATTTTTTATGTTAGAGTTATTTTCATTTTTCGAAATACACTTTTAAAATTAATTTATTTATAAAAGAAGAAAAAAAGACTATATAATTAATCTTACTTCTCCGAGTCCTTCCATAAATCGGACTAATGTTAACGCATTAGCGCTTTGTCTAGCTGCAAACGGCGTCAGAATAGTCAATAACGAGGTGAACAATATACCTCCGCCAAGCGTATGCTTACCGCCATAACGTTCGGCGATTAATCCGCCGGGTATGTGGGTTAAAACGTAGCCGAAGTAGAAGGCGCTCAATATTTTACCTTGAGTCTGTTCGTCCCAGTTGAATTCGTTGCTCTGTGCCGAGGAACAAACGCAATGAATAACAGAGTCGTGCAGAAGTTAACCGTTTTCGTTATTAGCGCTAACTAGATTAACAAAATACAGGTAAACATATTCACAGACAAAAACCGTATAGATATATAGAGTTTTCTAATAGGGTGGGCTCATGTTGAACGGCCACGTTGATTTAGTAGCGTGTGACTAATCAGTTGTTCATTATTCTGTTTACTAAATCACCGTGCATCAAGGTTGGCTACATGCTACATAAGCTTATCTTTCGCAGAACTTGCGCGAATCGGACACCGAGATCGTATGATTTGACGACCCACTAGACTTTTTATTATGGAATTTTTCTGAAATTGCAGGTTTATGCCAATAAGTCGCAATTGATCAATGTTCTTAAAGTCAACATTACCAATGCTATCGTTCGAATTCGGCCGCATATACGACGGTATCATTGGAAATTCGACAACTCGGATCCGCGTTACAATGAAATGCCGCAATTGGATATTTGAGCGATCATACATATATATATATATATATACGGGTATATTAAATATGAAAGGAATTTCGTTAATACCTCGTACAAAGCTTGTTTTATTCCATTTCAATATCGACCCGACCCACCATTATTTGAAAACCCTATACTTATATACATGTTTATATATTATATATGTATTAAAAAAAAACATACAATAAATTTGATTAACAAAATATATATATATATATATATATATATATATATTATTTATTTTTTTTTACAATAATTGGGCTTAAGTCTAATAACCAAAATTAAATATATATATATATATATATATATATATATATATATATATATATATATATATATATAACCGCATTTTCTAATTCTAAATAATTAGTGAATGAACGACAATACAACACTGAAATGACTATTATTTTTTTTAATGATTGTACGAATATGGTAATCGACGGCATTATTTTAGTGAATAGTTTAGCCAGTTTATAATGTTAAATAGTATTTTTGATTAGTACTGCATCGCCGTATCGTAAACGCAATAATTTGTTAGATGAATCCTAATATAATAACAATACACCTGTTGCTAAAGAACTCGGACTACTAATAAAATGATAAAGGTTAAAAATATGAATAACAAATAGTAGAACATGATGTAAATTACTTATAGACGCGCAATAGACAAATTATAGAATAAATCAATTAATAATTATAATCAATAACACGAAAAATAAAACAAATAAATTACGCAGAATCGATTAAAAAAACTCTTTTAACGATTTCAGAAAGTGTAATAATGTTAATGCGAAAATAAGTAACGAAATCAATATATATTGATAAAAATTAAAAACAATGTAATATTATTAAACTGTACCAATATGATAAATATATGAAATATATAGACAACTAAGAACATTTAGAGCCTCTCGTAAAAATGAAAACCGTGCGCGCTGGAAAATATTCTAAAGAATGGAAAGAAATGTTCGCAATTTTTTCGGCGTAAACCGTATCGTGTTTTCGAAATGTTACAGAATAATAAAATTAAAATGATTTGTACCGAAGAAAAAATTGTGCATGAGCTTTGTTTAATGGAAACGTAATAGAATAGATAATTACTATTCAGAATGAGAAAATAAAGCCAGAATGAGAAAATAAAGCCAGAGTGAGAAAATTGCTCGAAAAATTAAAAACAATTAAGTAGAGAAATAATAATAAACTATTAAATAATACAATTTAATATTGACGAAGAGTCGATGTTAAAGTTTGTTTAATAAATAAGATTGTCTTTATGTTACATCGATTAGTCCTGATTGGTTTTGGAAATTGATACCGACAATGCTCAATAGATAAAATTTCATTGTTAACCTTAGTTTTATAACAATAATACTCGTAATATTAACACAATTAGTTTTATTATTTAATTACGCGCATCTAACTTTTATGCTAGTAATGATTATATTCGTTCATTAATGCGGTTAATACGATGTTTCAAAATAGAAGTTTTTTTTTATTTCTTATCAAGAATTACTTCTCAATATTTTACACGCATGATGCTGTACTGAAATTTGATTTCTATACGATCTACCATTGATAAAATTAGAACTATTAATGATGATAATTTCATTTTCTCCACTTTCAATCTTGTAATATGTAAATTTATGTATAATGAATGCGTAGCCAATGAGATACGTACTTCACACTCGTTTTGTACTTAGTAGTTAAGTTAAGTATTAAATAATCATTAAGTTAAAAATGATCATTATTTAGCCAAATGGCTAAGATTGTATCAATTAAAAGAGTTAAAAGTTGAATATATCGGAGAGTAGTGATTTTATTAATTAATAATAAATCGAACAAAATAAAACACAATCACTAAAAGATTTTAATCGCGAAGCTTTTCGACAGTTACGTCATTTTCAAGCGCGAACTAAAATTATTACATCTTTTTTTTTTTTTTTTAAAGATGTAATAATTTTAGTTCGCGCTTGAAAATGACGTAACTGTCGAAAAGCTTCGCGATTAAAATCTTTTAGTGATTGTGTTTTATTTTGTTTGTTTATAATTAATTAAATTATTTTGTTTGTTTATAATTAATTAAAGCGTTGTATTTAAAATAAAAAAACAAAAAACCCTATCATATTCTTTGTACAGTTTCCTGCGATTAGTATTTTTTAATTAATCGTAATTGTATAAGAATGTTTGTAATGATACAATATCATTTGCAACGTAATATATCCATATTAAGGAATATATTATGACTAATATATATATATACCCTAATTAATAAGTATTACCTACAGGATCTGAGTGATTTTTCAATTCGATATCTCCTGGACAAGTATTCGGATCAACTTGGATAGGTCCTTTATGATGATGGACCACCATCTCGGTAATCGCTAAGCTCAGCACATTTCGCATTGAATATGCGTTGGCTATCGCGAGAAACCCCATCAAACCGAGTATATATCTTTGAGGACAGCATGCTGAAACGGACAAATAATTTCTTACCATTGATAATACTAAAGTAATCAATTATCGCGAGAAAAGCTACTTTACATATATATTTATTTGTTGAGCTATGAAATAATTATATATTAATTATATATGCATGCGTATGTTTCGGGAAAGTGATGAAGATTTTTTTTTCTAAGAGGCCATCTAGCAATTGCTATGAAATGTGAAGTAGCGTGTGAGGGTTCAACACCCATTAGTGCTCCCCACCGAATTCTGGTAGAAATTAGGATAAATCAAACGTCCTAGTTCGTTACAATCGGCGTATAGACTTATCTGATAAATTAATGGCCAGTGTAATTTGTATGAGTCCAAGCGCCGCCTTTTATACTGCTCAACGGCGCGTTTGACTTCGAACATAAGGAACGAGAAGGTCACGATATAATGTATAATTCGAAACATACCAAGGAGGAGCAGCCTAATGACCTTATTTTGAAACCGTTGTATCTTATTTATATGGCTATTTTTTGCACAGACCAAGACCATCAGGCCTCCACGCAGGCTTTAATATTATTTTATAAATTAAAAGCTTATTTTCAAGAGAAAAACACCGGAATGTCTGCCAAGAAGCCAGTACAGCTACTTAAATAAACTCAATTCTTAAAATTTTTAATTTTTATGTACATAAATCAAAATCATAGAGCAAATCTGCGGAAGTTGCTTTAACTTCATAACAGTATAAATATTACACAATGTTATTTCTTTTATTTTACTCTTCGATTTATGAAATAGTAAGTTAGAAATATTTTTCGAAATTACCAAATTCATTTTTAAATCTCACGCAGACTCTAACGCAATTATAAAGTTTTTATATCGATTTCATAACTTTGTACACTTTTCAACGGTTAGCATCGCATACTATTTCCTCATTCAATTACCCCGTTCATACTTTAAGCGACAGATACTCCCAGATAAAGTAATGAAAAATCTGAATGCCGCCTGGTTGATGTTCTTCTGCGTGTAATTTACTCTTACGATATATCCCTAGTATTAAAGTATTTAAAAAAAAAAAAACGAAAAAAAAAACGCATTTTTAGATGATATTACATACTATACTAATAGATGCCATTGTAGCTTCGAAAAAGCTAAACAGTACGAAATTCATTTTTTTTTTTAAATTCTTAACGATATGTAAATTGTCATTCAAATAGCCTCGATGATATTCTCCACATAACACACTAAAATCCCTCGTACTGAGACGGGGCTATATTGACAAGTGTGTTAGAAGGAGCACGTCACTAAGGCAAATAAGGAAATTAAATTTAGATATTTAGTAAAAATATTGGCTTCCGAAGCGGAATCATCTTACCTTTGGCTACAGCAGCCCCATAACCAGTTGAGTACGTCGAACGTAGGGAACGTCATAAATTATCAACCACGACGAGGGATAATAAATACTGCTCAATCTTCGGATCGAGTACGTTATACCGTTAATTTATTAAATAACAACGAAGTTAGGCGATTAAATCGATTAACCGCTCTCGATCTTCTTTTCAGTTTTTAAATAACTGTACACGAGTACAGCATGCGGGAAAGCAGCCCGACTACACCGTGAGAATAGACCTTTATGTATATAAAGCTCGCTCGTTTTACAGGTTAACTCGGGCCTATAGAACTTTCACTTCAAAAGTTAGTATTCTAGAAAGATGCGTCGTACCAGTTTTGCTGTATGACTGTCAAATGTAGTCTACGAAAACAGCCTATATCGACAAAATTAGTCGTATACAGAGAGCAATGAAGAGATATCTGTACTTGGATTAAGAAGAATTGACCGAATTCGTTCGATAACCATAAGACGTGAAACCAACATCAAAGTATATCTACGTCAGTCAGCCTAAAATGTAACTGGGCTGGTGTCGCATGATTCGTCAGGATGGTTTGGCCGCAAATGTAACCAAGTGGATTCCAGATTACAATAAAAAAAGTGTAGGTAGACAACCGTTAAGGTGAGCTTCAGGCAGCGAATAGATTCGGTTGCGATTATAGAACGGAATGGAAAAAATCTGCCAATTATATACAGGGTGTTCGTAACGATGTCTACTACTATTATTTACAAGTATCTGGTATACATGCTTATATGCTATATAAAATATTGTTTTATATATTTATGGGTGGCAGGTCTTCGGCCGATATTTGACGAACTAAAGGTTTTATTTATTTATATAATATACGTAAAAATAAACTAATAATTTTGACAAATTCGTTAAAATAACTTTTTTATAAATAACTAAAAAAAAACATTAAATCGTAACGCATCCATTCACACACATATATATATATATATATATATATATATATATATATATATATATATATATATATATATATATATATATATATATATAGATAGATAGATATATATATATATAGATATATATATATAGATATATACATATATATATATATATATATATATATATATATATATATATATATATATATATATATGCGTGCGTGTAAATGTATATTGTTTTAAAATGACCATGTTACCTTAGATTCGAGTAATAACAAAATGTTAAATACAATCAAAATTGGACCACACATTTCTCGACACGATGACGTGTGACAAAATATAGTATCAATCAGTGTGGAGGAAAGAAACCGGTTCATTAATTTTTAATTGCTGTTTTTATTTTCGGTTCGACAATAAATATCGATACAGGCTGTTATTTCGAGGTCGGTCAAATATTTATTTATTTATTACTTTCTGTAATTGAAGCTTACTAGATAATTGATGTAATTATACGATTTAACAATGACAAGAATCTACTAACGAATCCGCTTTATGTTCTTTACTATATTATTATTATTATTATTATTAATATTTTTATTTTTATGAATAATAATAATAATGCACTTCTCAATAAAGAAAGAAAATTATTCCTATATAGTCAGTCATTTATTTCGTTTTGTAGTTTATTTTTTAATTATTTCATTTATTTAACGATAATACAATATTGAGATGTTGATTACGTTATTATTTAAGGTATGAACGCTGAATCAGCGTCTTCATTGCAACCGCACAAAGACTGATACTAGTGATACGACGAGCAGTTTTAAAACGTTCAGTCTAACGAAAAACTCAAAAAATGAAATATACGCGAACAAAATATTAATTATATACGTATATAATGTATAAGACAAGCACGTGTCTCGTGGATAGTTCTTGAAAAGTTGAGCAATGCACTTAAAAGTAAAGACATACAAAAAAACAAACACGAAAATCCGTGAAAAATGGCTTACATATAGAGTGAAAACAGTAAGTCTTATAAAATAGATGGAGATGGCCTTTTCGTCCCCACACATAGACCCCCACAACGATAAAAACAATTTTGGAGCTGTAGATGATCAAAAGTGTTTCAATTAAAATACTTTTGAAGTTTTTGTTCCTTTTTTAATCGACTTAATACGTAAACATATAATTACGGTATATCAAGAAATATACAATAGGCATATAGGCGAATAGTAAATTATGAAGAAATTGTTTATAAAAACAATTTTAATTCGACAACATTAGGCATGTAGTTTGTGAGATATTTAAGCTAGAAATTAGTGTCTTCGGGCGTGAAAGGGTTAAGAAACTTGCAGTGACACACAAAGCCATCGAAAGAGCAATGTCGCCATATACGGGAACATTGTATTAAATATAGGTGCATATTTTTATAATTGTTTAATTTATTAAATTAATTAATTAACGAATTCACACTGCACTGTAACTATTTTGTTTCCTTTTACAGATTGTTTTCCTACATAGTTCAAGACAACAAATTAATTAGTTAAAATTGAGAATTAAGGACAAACACTGTTTTATTTTAAATTATTTTCTAAAGTTATTTCATAACGTTTAATTATATATATATATATATATATATATATATATATATATATCTTCTAGAGGACTTAGTGACATTATGATTATAGAATTTCGTTTACTATGCTTTTCCTTAAGTTTCGATTCCTAGCCTTGCGTGTTAACTGTATTATTAGTTTTTAAGCATCTTCTTTGTACTCTGCAAATCTCCGGTTTTCTTTCTAGGATATTTTCGTTCTCAGTGTGTTCGTTAGTGCTGTCAATTCGAAACGATTCCGGAGTTGATCGATTCATTTTTATGAAAAATCAATTCGTCAAAGTGAATGTGTTGATTGACAATAATAAATACAAAGAAATGACCGAAGTATTTCCTCGAACTACTGTTCCCAGAGGATGACTCCTCAAAATCTAAATCGGAATTTAACCGATATTTAAAGGGAAAGCAGGTTCCTAAATGCGACAACATTTCACAGCGGTGGCGATGGCACGCCGAAAAATACCCAATCGTCGGTCAATTGGCTAAAAAATATTTGTGCCATCAGATACCAGCAAACACTCCCTGTCTTTCGACCGATAAGAAAAAAAATATTGATATTTCTTTATTGATACTCGAATTAATCATTAATAAAATATTGTTTTTGCGGGTTTTTCGTATTTTAAATTTCAATATGTTAAATTAATTTTTTTTAGCATAGGGACTTTTTTATTTGATTAAAAAAAAAAAAAACTTGTTAATGAAATTTAAAAAACTGCATAAATTTGAATTTGAGTCGATTCTAAGAGAAATCGATTCGACTCGAGCTGATCACCTTTCAAGTCGATTGGATTTTCCGGGATCGATTAACTGATTACATTTTCCGGAATCGACGGTTCTAATATGACCAAAATATCGCTCTATATTTATATGTACTATACGTTATATGGGAGTTTTGTTAGATAAACGATTCACCTTCTCGGCGCATGTAAATTACGCAGCTCTAAAAACAAATAAAGCAGTAAGTACAGTGTTTATTTAATCGTAAATCGTACCTTAACGTTAATAATAAGCTCATCATTTATAAAGCGCTTATTGGTCCTGTGATGACTTATGCTCCGCCTGGTCTTCTATCTCGAACGCGAGCTTTAATAAATTGCAATTAGTACAAAATAGGTGTTTAAGATGCGTATTAAGTGGCCCAAGGTATGCCAGAATAGTGGACATGCGTGAGATATTAAATATACCCTTTATTCGGGATTATATTCTTACTATAACTCGTAAGTTCTGCGATAATTGTGTATTGCATGAAAATCAGTACATCTCAATGATCGGAAATTACGATTCCAGGCAGCTACAGTTTATGTACACAAAGTATAAGCATAGACGCCTTAAACATAATTTACTGTAAATGATTAATATTTAATGTATCTGTGTATATACATGTGTGTGTACGTATGTATGTATATATATATATAGGTAAGTATATGTGTATTATATTATATATCTTTATAATTGTTATTATGTCGAATAATATTCCTTTTTGTATGCTTAATGTGATACAAAGCGTTTTATGGAGTGGGTTTTTTTTCAAATTTTTTTCCGCGTTTTATATATTTATATCTGTAATCTAGTAAATATACTATAAGATATATTACGTATAAAGAATTTTGTTTATTAGCGGTAAGGATATTATAATTCCGGTACGCGTAATTCTTATTATTTTGTACTTTTGTACTTTTAATGAATTTATGTCAATAAATAAATTTCTTCTTCTTCTTCTTATCTAAGGCGTTCGCCTAACTACACGTCTTGTACATATATATATTCTGACTAAACAGCATGTACGTTACGTAAATTCTAATTGTTGGAAATTTTTAATCGATATCATCTCTTCATATGTAACTGCACCTAATATTACGATCCAGACCATAACACGGATCTTACCTACTCATCTTCATATTAAAAAAAGAAGATTTTTAATCTTTGATGTTAAAAAAAGTAAATAATAGTAATATGTGTAAAGATATTATCAAAAAGGTTAATTTACAGATTCACAATGAGTTTAAAATACGATATGGTGTTTTAACAAAGAATAAACTAGAAGTTCATTCCTAATGTCATAGAACGTTTTAAAAATAAAAAAAGTTACCGCAAACTATCACACGACTCAGATACTTGCTGATCGTGGTTCTATCGGCTACTATCTAAATAAATTTAAAATTATTAATGAAAGTAAATGTTGCAATTGCGAAAACGATGAAATTGAAATCGTTCAACCGATAATATATAAGTGCAGTAAGTATATAATCACCTGCGACAGTTGTATAAGATTGACTGTGCGCTTGAATTAAATCAAATTATATTTTGCTGTTTTTATTTTTGAATTATTTAAAATCAAACATGTATATACATAATCGCTACCAGTAGCCCTAAGCTAATTTCGCAGGCTACTCTAATTTATTATATTCTAGCATTAGTGTAATTCTTGTATTACTTTATGATGTAATTTATTTATATCGTTTTAATTTATTTTTTTTTTTTATATTTTTTATGAATTCATGTATATTAAATTGTATTATATATATATATATATATATATATCACCCGATTCGGGTATTGCTTAATCATCATGTATTGATTCCACTATCTGATGGAAGCGGAACTAATCAAAGCCTCAAGAGATCGGAACTCCTTCCATCAGATAGTGGAATCAATACATGATGATTAAGCAATACCTGAATCGGGTGGCACGCGAAGAAGAAGAAGATATATATATATATATGTGTGTGTGTGAGTGTATTCTCCTTATATAATTGTCACATCATTTTATATATATATATACATACATATATATATATATATATATATATATATATATATATATATATATAAATTGCAATCTGGCTGATGTAGCAAATAAGCAACTGTGATGTGAGTCATGACATGATGGGAGGTGTCATTCAACAATGACACTCTGAACTACCTCTCCGATCATTTAAACCGACGGGTACGATCTAGGGGTGTGCGATAGTTTAATCTGCGAGGTTCATTGACATGATTTAATAAATCTACCGCCAGCTGGTTAGAGTGACCCTCTTGACTCTCTAAAATCTCTAGTGCAATCTCGAACTACTTCGTGCACATTTGGTACTTTTAGGTCTTTATGCAAATTTTTGTTTCGTATATACTAAGGTGCACCGACTATTATCCTTACTATTTTTGATGCATCATGATTTTCATTCACCATTAAGTTGATAATTTGATATCTTTCATTCCGATTTTCTAATTGGCGCATGCATCCCGCAAATGCTTCCCAAAATAATATATGCTCATCTTGTCTGCGTACTGGTCGCTTTTTATTAATCATTACCATTGTATCGTTGGTCCATTCGTACCGGTTTTCGTATTAAATTTCGTCACCTTCATTATGAAAATCGCTAATAGTGTTCTCAAATAAAATTTGATTTGATTTTATTATTAATATTATTATTATTATTATTATTATTATTATTATTATTATTATTATTATTATAGTGCGTAAATATAATTATTTGTACATATTTTATGTATATATGTATACACACGTTTACGTATTCAATGTTTGCACTTAAAAAGGATCGGAAGCGCGGATCAGTGCATATTTACCGATTATATTTATAATTATTCCTTGTACTTCCTTTCTCCTATAATTATTATTATTTCATTCTGATGTAGCGGGGGTGTAACACTATATTGCTATGAAGAAATTAAATTTGATTTTATTATTATTATTAATCATTATTATGTCAACTATGTACAAGTAAATTATGATGTGTGTACAACCAACATACTTAACATTAGTTATTCCGTATAAATTACTATATGCGTTCGCATTCACACATATACACAACAAACATACATATACAAAGTAAAGCATTATAACTGCGTAAATGTATGATTTTGATATTTGTATATATAATAGGAGAAAGCCTAACATTTCAAATTCATTTACGATTTATAAATATGCTATCGTTAATATGTTCGGTATATAAGTGTAAATTTGTATTCGAAAAATTATACATTCTACGATTATATATATATATATATATATACTATATATATATTTTATATATATATATATATTTTATATATATATATATTTTATGTATATATATTTTATATATATATATATTTTATATATATATATATTTTATATATATATATTTTATACATATATATATTTTATATATATAGTATATTTACAAATAATTAAAAAGGTAGGCAGATGCGGGGGAGAAGTAATATAAAGAAAATAATTAAAACCGATTGCCGAAATCACTTAAAATGACGATGATTTTTTCAATAGGGTTGTTGCTGACGGATCGTATTATCACGATTGCAGGCGCCAAACGATTTTCGTGAATATTTCGTAATAGAAAATCCGTTCACTCTCGAATCAATGAATCGTGATTCGAGTTGACGATGGTGATAATAATAATAAAAATAAATTAGGTTTCAAGTTCGTGTACATACAGCGTAGTAGATTTAATTATTTTACACATTCGCATATCTATATATACTAATATACCAAACTGTAATGTCTGTGATTTACGAATATTTTCATTATAATCACCGCATTGGGTTATTTTTACCGCACATAAACGGGAAATATATTTTTTCTTTTTTAATTTTTGTCTGTCTGTCTGTCTGTCTGTCTGTCTGTTTCGATTTAATTCGAGAAAACTATTAAAGCAATAACGATGGAATTCGCACAGCTTATAGCCTATATTATCGTATTCGTTCTGAGCGTTGTTTCACATTGATATCTGAAATAGGACAGAAATTACAATAATTTAAAGCTTTCAAATATCGCTGTCTCTTTCTTTTAACAGTTTTATATATTAGTCCGATCTCTTTCAGATCGTTTCACCCTAAAAACTGAAAACAGTAAGCGGAACCACTACAAAACGCACACACACGTATATATACGTACATTACACAACGTCCACAAAACGTGCAACACTCTTTCGTTATTTCGGCTACGCTCCTAACGCTATATAATTCGTTTTTGCAAAAGCGTATATTTATTATAAAATGATAATACAAAATGTAAACCCAATCACACACACTTCCACCCCCATTCTTTACTTAGACAATACATGTTCCGTCTAGCTTAAGCTTGTCGACGGATCTACACCATTTTACAGTATATGTACATATAAACTATTATTACATATATATATATATATCGTTAATTTTTAATTTATAAAGTTTACGTATGCCCTCCCACATATGCGCAAAGTTACCAATTATAGTACACATTCATTCCTAAATATACTCTCACCCACACTCTTACAGTATCAATTTTCATTTACCATATTGCGATTACCTCATTTAGTAGTAGTAGTAGCAGACGTTATAATAACTTATTGCTATTGTCGAATTCATTATAAATCGTTATTTATTTCACTTTGCTTTATGTACAGTCACAATTTTCGGTTTCTCCCACATCTTGTAACCACTTTTTTAGCTTTTATTATTAGTTTGTTCACCAAACCTTGACGGTGCTACCGAAAATATATACCAGTTCGTTTTCCTTAGTTTATGTTTTATTTTGCATGTTTTCGTTTAAATCGATATGTTTTACTAAATAATCCCAAACTTTGGTAAACAAATACAGTCCGGCTATATTTAATACATTATTTGATGACGTAACAGATCGTTTAATGGTTCGTTCTGATTTCTACACTTATGCTCGTTTATTAGGTTCAAACTTTTTCTTTGCAATCGATCAATTTTTCCCGCGTAATATTTAGACGCCGATCCCAACGCTTATATGTTCAATCTGGATTCGACTAACACGAAGTATACCATTCTCATTGTCTCCCGACCTACGTAATTTCTTAAATAGTGTCGGTATTATCGATTTTAATTTATTTTCCACTTTTCGTATTTGTCAGTTCCATCTCGAGTGTCTGTCTATCGTTACACGTAGATATTTATATTCACTTACCGGTTCTATTATGTTACAACCCAAATTCGAACATCTATTATTGTCCGACCGGTAATGTGCGCGCTTGTTAGTGTACATTTTAATTTTTGGCTTATAAAAATCACTATCACTCATCAATCATCAATTTCAGCAGCATACATTTCGTTTTTATTGTATTAACTGTAAGATTACGGTCGTGAGCGCCCGTCTGCTTACTTTCAATAGATTCGTATACTTCAATTTTTCTGTGAACTATCATTTTAGCGATATCGTCCGCAAAACCGAGGTACTACTGCTATTACTGCTTTATTTTTTTTTTAATAAATAAACGAAAATCTGTACATGCACATTCGTACTCTTGCACATGCCTTGTTGTTATAATTTATTACCATTCCCCAATACGACCTTCACTAACCGAACATAATATATTATACATATATATATATATATTAATTATATATATATATATATATGTATATTCCTCCGATCAGAATTTTTTGCATTCGCCTATTAAAAGAAACAATGTATAAGAACGACCCTTTCAGGAATAGTAACGCGTTCGTGCTATAAAAGAAAGAGACAGCGTTATTGTATATTAAAACAAATAACTACACAGGCGAAGCCGTGGGTAACTTCTGGCTATACTATACGTATTGTATATTTTTCGTTCGATTGTAAATGCAATTATCGTTAGGACGAACTTGATATACGAACGGAAAAAAAGTGCATTTCCGTATTTATGACGATAACAGTGAGCCATGCCACCGCGTGTAAAAGTACCGTGATCACGATCTCTCACACGGCTGATCAGGTTCTGATAATAAATACGATCGCTTGCGATATGCATACCATCTTGAAAAGTACGGTCAGTAATCGTGTCTGACCATCGAAACGACTTCGTTCTTTCCTACCAGCCATTATACTTTGAACGAACAGCGTGTGCGTATTTGCGCTTCCGATTACATGATCAACAGTGGTTGAGAACGATTTTCGGATTGCCGGTATCATTTAGTACAGAAACATCGCTTCTTTTTCCTATCCAAGAAACACGCAATATTCGTCTCCAACACTACATTTCTAGTCTGTATACGTTTTCAGTCGGCACTGCTTGACGACCACATGTCCGATACAGGACACCGAGAAAACCGGTTAGTTCACACTATTATCGGTATCTTAAAAATTTTACTAATTTCGAAGTCAGTTCAGATTCAATTTAAACGGCTCATTGCGCTTTGTTTGAGCTGTGTTCTGTGGCGTATCAACATTTTTACAACCACCGCTATTTTTCACTGTGGAGCCCCAAATGTGTGGATCGTACCACTTAAATTCCATCAATTTCACATGACACGGGGCTGTTATTTTTTGGCGGTTGGTGATTGTAATTTTAGTTTTGGCCTTGTTAACGTGTAGACCATGTCCCGCAGTAACTTTCATCGGCAAATTGAAAATATGTGACATTACATATACATATATATATAATTTTTTATTTTATTTAAAAAATATTCTCGTTAATTTAAAAAGAAAAATTCAAGTCTGAAAAATACTTTACGAACCCCTTGTTACGTGTATATCATTATGAAATAAAGCTTCTTCTTCTTCTTCTTCTTCTTCTTCTTAAGATTAATTATTTTTCCTCGCATCACCGGCTTTCGATTTCCCGGAAATTATCGAAGGAACACGTACACAAAATTATATAGCAATTATACCGTTCTCCCTGAGTTAATATGGAAATACCGTCTTATCGTATACGTAAATATTTCAAACGAAAAATTCACGCTGCGTGTCGTGTTTACAAATACAGTTAAGACTAATTCTTTTTTCTAGCGTTACTGGCTTTATAATTCGTGAAAATTATCAATTTTCGATAGTAACAGACGTACAGCAAACTACATAGGAATTACACGAAAAACTTAAAAAACAAATCTGTAAAGATTCTTCAACGATACGCCTATAGATACGTTTTAATTTTTGCAGATTTATTGAACTTAATTAAAAATTATAATTAATTCAGCTTTAAACAGGCCAGTTAATTTTAGTAACATTTACGTTATAACGTAAATGCTAGATCTGCACGTCTACTTTCCTTTTAATTCCAACCCCCACCTATCGTGAAACGAAACATTTTAACCTCAAATTTCTCCACGAGTATTTGCCATAAAAATACGATAATACCATCATTTGACGCTTAATGCCGCGTAATTTTCGTTTAAATAATTTTAAAAAATACGGATAAAACTACACGTATTCGCAAATCTCACGCCCGATCGATACATACGATATAATATTTTACTTACATACCTGGCATACTCCAACAAAAGAACGCCCACATTGAAAACATCCGCCGCATAGCATAAATCTTCGAATGATCAAAAATGTAACGTATCGAAATGCAACAAATATTAAATTAGAAATTTAATTTAATTTAAAAAAAAAAAAAAAAACACGTAGAATTACGTATTACAGAACACCCCAGTATTTTAAACGAAAACAAAATTGATTACACACGTGGAGGGGAGAAACGTGTTTAAAAGAGAATCGTACAAACGACTAACGAAAAACTTAAATCTAGGTTTGCGGAAAAAAATCGATTTGATCGTCTTCGTTCTCGGTACTATGTAGGAGATTGTTGATGGATTCATTCCTCACTTTACCGTTACACATACCGTGAAGAAACGTTAATTTGGCTGTTTTCCCTTTATAGTGTAAGAACTTCACATGCATTACATTCCGCAATAGGGTAAATACCCGACATACGGTATAATATAGATATTTAAATAAACATTAACATTGAATTCTGTCAACTCTGACCAATGGTATAAGTGAAATAGTACCTATTTCAATTACGACAGAAACTTAAACGGACGATATAATATATAATTATACAATTTTTTTGCATTATTACTATTATTATTATTATTATTATTACTTTAATTACAAAAATCAGTCGAAATTACTAAAACTTTATTTACTTGAAATTCACAGAGCTTTTCGGCAACTACGCCATTATCAAGCGATATTTAAATTTAGATAAAAATAAAGATTTAAAAATAAAAACATAAAATATAAATTTAAATATAAGTTCACAAATTTATACATATAAAACGAAGAATAAATACTTAAAACAATCTGACAGTGACTGTGGTAGACAAATCAAATATCGGTAATATAAAATTTACAAAACGGTAGCCGGAAAATAATTATTTTTTTTTTAAATATGGTTGAACAGTGAAAAAATATATTTGATAATAATCAAAAATCAATCGCCAGAAATAATACAATTTTTTACAATATACTTTTTAAAAATTAATTCTTCCTCAAAATTTACCGTTGAATTTAATAAATTATTTTTATCGCTTTCTTTTATTATTTCCATTTTTTCGAGTAGTTTTCTATTTTTAAAATGTTTTACCGTATGTAAAAGTTTGATAATTTTCATTATTATTTATTTTGTGTTTTAATTCTATACAATGTTTTCCGAATAATGATTTTTCATCATTATTTGTATATGAGTTTAAATAGTGATTTTAACTGGTTTTTGTAATTAAAGTAATAAAAATAACTACATTCTACAATCTAAACATTATTATTATTATCATTTTTTTTTTTTTTTTTTTATGTTTGTATATATTCAAATGTACTGAACAAAAATCAAGTAAATTGAAATTGAAATTGAATTGAAATTATTATTATTATTATTATTATTATTATTATTATTATTATTATTATTATTATTATTATTATTATTATTATTATATTTGCTGATTATTTCTGCAACTAAATCTTGAAATTCCTTAAAAATTCAAATTTGTTAACATTTTATTTTCGTTATTAATATTATTACCATTACTATCGTTGTCGTTATTATTGCAATTATTATTATCATTACTATTAGTGTTGTTGTTAGTATTATTATTATTACTTATTAGTTAAACTTCATAATTATAGGGTATGCAGTCTCATTTACCTCGTTCTTTAAGATTGCGTTTGGTGTGCGTAAGACTTTAACGTCAAATTTTCTTCATGGGGTACATAAATGTTCGTCTGTGTGTGTGTGTGTGTGTGTGGTGGTGCGCATACGTATAACGTATGTATATGTTTATGTGTGTACATATGCGTATAATTACTTGCCGTTATTTGTATATATGTATCAGAAGAAGATGATCTATATAATAATATTAATGTGTCACGCGGTTTATTGTTAGTTTGTGGGTGTATCTACGATTACTTAAATTTATTTTGTATTTTTGCTTGTTTTTTCTTTTTTTTTTTATTTTTCGCGCGCATTGTGATTATTTTAATTTGATTTGTATATAATTAAATAATTTATTAAGGAGCGTTTTATAATTTGTTTATAATTTTCCACTTATTACTACCATGTTTTAAACTGCTACAATTTTAATTTGTTAGTCGGCGCTCGCGCAGTTTATGCGCATAGTCGGTCTATATTTTATTTTCATGTATGTAAACTTTTTAATGAAATGCCATAATAAATTGAATTGAATTGAATTGAATTATTATTATTATTATGCCAACCGGTGCTGTAATATGGAATATTTAATCGATGTAGAATGACCAAATGCTGCATTAAATCTATTGAAGTTCTTCAACGAGTGGTATTAATGATAATTACGTACAATCGAATAATATTATTTAAAGTTCAATAAATTAAACTAGTTACAGTAGATTAATTTTTTTTTTTTTTGTAAACTACGCCGATAAATTAAACATCATAGTCAGTAATAGCAGGACAAGATTAGGAGGAACAGGCGCTGAGGAAATTCCGTTTACAAGTAGGTCAAGAATAAAAAGACAGGCCTCATATGCTGGCTGCTAGTTGAGTACAATATGTTACTTCGTTATCTAAAAATTGATCTATTAAATTACCAGAAGTTACCCACGGCTTCGCCTGTGTAATTAATTTTTTTTTTCAATACAATATCGCCGTCTCTTTCTTTTAGCAACATATATATCGGTCGGTTATTTCGACCAGGTCCCTAACGCAACAAAACGTGGTTTCTATACAGCTTGTGTCGGTAGCGAAGGTACATTCGAACCGGAAAACGTGTTAAATTTCATTTATATACAAGAAAGCATCCACTAAAATAATTTTATAAAAGTCAACACTGAGCATCAAGAAACCAGACGAGATGAAATTAAAGGTTATTAAAGAAAAAATGATTGGAAACAGAGAATCAATGCGCACTTTAAAATGGAATTGGGGAGGATATGTCGTTAGATGTAAAAATGATCGGTGGACGAGGAAACTAATAAAAAATGGTTCGTGGTACATCGAAAGGGAGAAAATCGATACCGCATACATGTTGGAACGATGTCTTCGAGAAATTTTTAGAAAATCGAACAGCTTTTCCCTGCACAATAGAATTGGAAACAATTTGAAAAGGTTTTCGCTCGGAAGTATTTAGTATAAAGATGAAAAAAAAAAAAAAAGCATTTTAGCTTCAATAGTAATAATAATATTAACAACATATATATATATATATATATATATATATATATATATATATATATATATATATATATATATATCGATAAAATAATTATACCAAATAAAAGTTGTTCATTAATTCATTTATTCATTTTTTTTCTCTGTCGTATTATATACAACGAAATTACAAATGTAACTAATTTTTTTTTTTTTTTGTAACTATACCGGCATACGATCATACACAATTTATCCAATTCTCATCGATATTAATTTCCATCCAAGTTTAAAAAAATATTCTCAATCTGTATTTTTTAGATTGCTACACACACACACACACACAAGTAATGTTTTTCAAGAAGAATTAAAAAACTAAATTCAAGGAGACCGTGACACGTTTAAAATCTTTCAAACGTTCAATATTCTTACCTGTATACGTCTTTTCTTTCGTTTATATTTTTATCCCGTTGCGCATAAACCATAGTGTATTAATCGATATTCTCACCTTGATCCACGTGATGTCCTAATTTCGTTACCAGCTAATTGAATTTTTATTGGGGGTTACTCGACACTAGTCCTATTTATAATAATAATAATAGGTAATAAGAAGATGACAAATGTAATCGTTATTGATAATATTCGTTATTCTTGATCATAACCAGAATCAGATATATGCAAACGTGTATATTCGATGATGATGTAACTTGTGACACTCCCGCGAAATCTTGAGTGGTCATTCAACAGGGACCCGCACCATACTATATGGTTAAATTTGGCCGAAACTTTAATAGAAATGACACGTTTAATATCTACGTTGTATAATTAACCTAAATACGCATACATATCCGTTTAAAAGATCGATTTTTTTTTAAATATAAGAACGAAAATAGTACAGGGACACCCGCGTTTCACGTTTTAGGAAACATGTAATTTATTTAATTTGTATTCATTTGTTGATATTAATATAATTATATATATATATGTGTGTGTATGTATATATATATTTTAATATTGTATGTATACATATACACATACGTATATATTTAATAATAATAATATCGACACTCGTTACCAAATACGGTTATTCGCACACACGAAAATAAAACAGGAAAATAGGCAAAAAATTAATTGTGAGTGCGAATGTATAAGTCCAATACGTGCTTGGAAAAACTAAATAAGGTCCACACGTAGAGGGAAAGTATAAATTGCGGACATATTCGGGACTTTTAATCGTGCTAATTTCTATTGTTTTTAACGTAGATGATTCTTTACCACTCTTATCTGTTCTGTGGCAATTGTTCCTGAGTTATTTTCAAATTTCGTAACTTTATCAGTTCGAATTATCTGATTATTATTATATATATATATATATATATATATATATATATATATATATATATATGTGTATATATATATATATATCGCGTAGTCCGGCCCGCGTAAGGTGTTTTTACCTTGGCGTAATTTTCCGTATCGTATTTTCTTCAGCGAACCGGCTGTCTTACATTCGTACGACACGATCTATCCCGCGTAATTGCGTCTTAGCTAACTTGTTCTATACGTCTTCAGTATGTCGAAAAACTTAGCGGTTGGATATAAAATTCTCCCGTGTTTAATTTTAAATTGTCGTTGAAAGTGTCGGATTTCGTTTCCGTAAAAAGAATATTTTGATAGTATAACCGCTTCGTACGCCAACGTTTACGAATAAACTACTGGCCGGTTCCGAGTTAAAAATTTCCAACACGATAACATTTCATAAGTAGAATCTGTACACTATCTAGGAATGCACATGGATAGGTAACGTTGGCGTGTTCATGTGTGGATCACACGAGAAAGTCGATAATTACTCGTGGCAGACTAGTTTGGCTGTTGTTACGAAGAACGTCGCGCAACCTTGATGTAGCGTTAGAAACTTATGTCTCGCGTTTAAAACCCCAGAATCGAATACAGGTATACGGAACTACGTGCCGCAGTAACCGTCTTAAAATTCAACGGTAACAGTCGAAGATATTACGTACAGTAACATCAGCGCCGTACTACGTATTAAACTACAAGCTGCATACAGACTTGAAAAGATTACTAAAAGCTTCTTCGAGAAAATGCGAGTTTAATCCATTGGTGTACTAAAACGTCTACGGTGGATCTACCAACTAAATCCAACTGGAGACTAAATAGAAGGAGATGGTGCTTCCAATCACTTGAAGAACGATGGCTTACATAACTCTAGGCTAGATATTAACGCCCTGGAGAAAATATGTTATCCAATGTTTTTCTTTCACATACTAGCATACTCGCTGGAGTTTTTAAATTTATTTTCTTTTTTTTTCCCCTTACTCACATTCCCAACCGTTGTTTATGGCTAATTTTTGCCGGTACAATGATTTTTTTTTTTTAATCATAATCGTTAATTAAAAATCTCGATAACTTTATTTCTTTTTCCGTTTTAAAGATAAGTCCAATATATATATATATATATATATATATATATATATATATATATATATATATATTCAGAATTTATGTTTACGTTAATTTCGTCGTTAGCTCCTTATCCGTTTTGTAATCATTTATCGTTTACGAGAGATGCCTCTGTTAGTATTTTACGAGAAAATGATGATTATTATCCGGGAATTTTTCGCGGTTAATATTAATCTGAAACGTGTTGAATGCAAATTAAAAATAAACGAATAAATCTTTATTATTATACGAAATATGTGATTTTCGAATTAGAACGATGATACAACCACTTCAACTCCGTCGGAATTAATTAACATATCGAAATAGCCGAAAAAATAACTCTCAATTATATCTAGCCTTTCCGATCGCGTTACCTTCTCGTAGATTCCATTATATTCCGTATATACCAGTGAAACTACTCCGGCGAACTTTGTGACTTCAACTAACACGCGGCTAATGAACAAATGAACCCGACACGTGATGGTATACCTTACGTGACGATATACCTTACGTGGTGATATACCTTACGTGATGATATACCTTATGTGATGATATACCTTATGTGATGATATACCTTACGTGATGATATACCTTCGTAAAAATAAAAAAAAAATAAAAAAAAACAATTACGTTTCAACATTGAACTCCGGGAAACCTCGTCAAGATCTAAATATCCGAGTGCCGCCTATGTCGTTAGCTGCAAAGAAAAAAACAATATCCCATTCTCGCATATTAAACAAATGTAACATACTTGCGACATATATTCTCCTATCCATTCGCCATATTTCCCGGTTAATACATCCGATGTTCAATTCATCATTTCGATTTTAAATATGTCACTTTAATAATATTAACGATGATCAAATCAAATTAAATCCAATTGATTCCGGTTGCTTTCACAATGTCGCCCCGCCACCTTGTCATGGGTCTTCCTTGCCTGCGACGATGATTAATCGGCCACCACTGCAACATGCGCTTGGTCCATCTGTTGTCATCCCGTCTGGCAATATGCCCTGCCCAATTCCATTTCAGTTTATGCGTTCTACGGCGTCTACTAATTTCATTTGTTGTCTAATCCATACAATACTTTTACGACCTCGATATTCAGCATGACTCTTTCGTGTGCGTGCCGTTTGAGTTTTCCTAATTCGTCTAATTATTTGTCTTGTAAAACTCCACGTTTCAGCTCCATATGTTAGAACTGGCAGCACACACTGGTTGTATACTTTACTTTTTAAACTATTCGGTATTTCTTTATTTTTAAATACACTGCTTAGTTTCCCGAATACAATCCAGGCTAGAGATGTTCTCCTTTTAACTTCCAGTTGCATACTTATTTTCTTTTCCACCGTAATTTCTCGTCCTAAATACACATATTTTCCTACAGTTTCTATTTTTCACCATTTATAGATATTGTTGCACTCCTTGTTGTATTCATCATTACCTTCGTTTTGTCTAAATTTATTTTTAGTCCTATCTTTTCAGACTGCGCATTCAGGTCTGCAGCATTAATTGTATTTCCTCTATACTGCTGCCTATTAGAACCACATCAACCGCGAAGCGCAAGTTATTTAATTTTTCTTCATTTATTTTGATGTCCATTGAGTTCCAGTTTAATTTTCTAAAGGCACTTTCGAAAGCTGCGATAAATAGTTTTAGTGATATGGTATTACCTTGTCGTACGCCTCGTTTCAATGTTATCGGTATTATTCCATACTTTAACCTTCATTGATGCCGATTCATACATTTCCCTGACAATATTAATGTAATAGCCATCGATTGCAGAGTCGTATAGTGAATTTAGCACTGCCCATATTTTCAATACATAGATCCAAATTATACTCTTCGCAATTTTGTATCAACGTTCTAATTACCAAAACGTGGTCGTTTGTACTGAACCCCGGTCGAAATCCGGCCTGTTCTGTTGGTTGATGGAGGTCTATTGATTTTGTTAACCGATTTGTTATAATCCGAGTAAATACCTTATACACCTGACACCTGTGATAACATAGTGATAGGTCCGTAATTCCCTATCTCCTTTTTATGGATCAGAATAACTTCCGCACATGAAACATGAATTGTTTCGGAGAGGGAAACATTTGATATGATTAAATCTATATTTGACAATGTTTTATACGAGAAACTATAATGACTAAGGCTATTATGATTATGTATAATCAAATTGTAGTTATCCACCACGTTTCGAATTATCCTTTCATTTTTATTCCAGTTTTTGCAGTTCCAATGTGGACTGCGAGCATTTGTGTCTCCACAAATTATGAATAGGAAGTTGATAATTAACGTATTCATTTCATCCGGACTTATTTGCTGCGAGGGTGATATATATATATATTACATTAAACGTATGTGAAGTTGTTTAGTCTTCTGTGTTCGATATTGTTTATTCGTCGATTGTATACTTCGGTAATTTTCGAGGTCGAGAAGAAAGCAAGAATTGTTATTCTTAAGTCGTTATCTTATCGATTATCGCAGTCGTCGGAGGGCAGGAACGATACACTCTCACCTGCCGCAAAGCTAAACGCCGCTCATCGTAGTAATAATAATAAGAATAGCGGCGGTGATAGTAATAATAGTGTTAACGATAACACTAGCAATAATAATAATAGTAATAGTAGTGATAATAGTAATAATAAAAATAGTAATAATAATAATAATGCTGGTAGTAATAGTCACAATAGTAATGGTAATAACAGAAATAGTAGTAGTAAACAAAGTATTAATAACGATAACGATACAAATAGTAATGAATAGTCGAGTAGAACCAAATTTACAAATTATTTCAGACGTTTTGTGCGATACACGTAATTCTTCAGTAGAAATTTCAGTGTCTTCTCCGTCTGTACGTGTTTTCCCGAGTGATTTTCAGGGCTTTGCTGTAGTTCTGATAGAGGGAAACATTAACAACATAGGAAACCTACACCTTATGTTTTTAGCCAAATTATTACATAATAAAGTAAAGGGCTTGAAATCAACGACTAGGAGTGGCAAGAATCAAGTTAGACTAGTAACACGATTATCGAGGCGAATATGTTTTTACTATCAGAGAATATTCATAAAGAGCTCAATATTCGTTGTTTTATTCCGCAAACGTTGCTTTTCCGTTTTGGCATTGTAAGAGACGTCCCGACCAATATTTCAATCGAGGAACTTGCTGCTTCTTGCACTGCAAGCTCTAAAATTGAAGATATTCCTGGACTAAATAAAAGGAACCATGATGGTTCTTTCTCCCCGATCCCATTAATTGAAATTAAATTCCGTGGAAATATACTGCCTGAGTCAGTTCGGTTCTTTGATTACCATTCTTGCAGAGTCGAGCCTAGTAAGACCTAAAATGTGCAACAATTGTTTCAGATTTGGACATATCAGAAAGCTTCGCCGTAGTAAACCTAATTGCGTCTTTTGTCCCTCAAACCACAAGTCTTCAGAGTGCCAAACAAGTCGTGAAAACCCTCCCTCTCCCTTATTCTGCACTGTAATCATTCAGCCTTTGATCGTATTTGCCCATTTGATCAAGAACAGATTAAAATTCAAAAAATTATGGCAATAGAAAATGTATCATTTTCTGAGGCAAAATTACTTAATAAATGGGCGGTGGTCACCCCAGCTTTTTCCTTTGCTGAAATTACAAATAATCAAAATTTTCTTGAATTACGATCCAGATCTAGTTCATTTAAACGAAGAAGAAGCTGCAATGACTCAGGTCCTTCCGGTCGCCACTACAGTAATGGTAATTATAACCGAAATAATAGTAATAATGGTAATAGTACTAGTAGCGGTAATAAAAATACAAGTAATAAATCCAATGTGCGGGGCTATTTTTCAAACCTAGCTCTTAATGTAAGAACAAGACCAGTGTACTCACAGGAGGGGAATATTACCGTTAATTCCTCACCCTCCTTAATTAATTCCAATAACGACAAACTTATATCTCCAAATCCTATAGGGCAACAACTCATTGAAAATCAAAATAGTCCTCATCCTTCTTTGGAAAAGCTTCCTTCCATTACATCTTCTCCTCTTCCTTCTGATTCACTTGTGCCCGCACTACTATCTACGCTCCAACAGTTCCAAATTCCGCATTTAGAGCATAAGCTCGAAGCCATTATACAGCTGCTTCGTCGCTCATGATTTTTTTCTTCTTTCGTGTGCGTGTGTGTGCGCGCGCAGATGTGTATATGTGTATGTTTGTATATAATAATAACAGTTACATCAATGCCATCTGCAAGCAAGCAGCCTTCTTCACGTTCACATGTGAAAAGACATCACCTCTTAAGGAGGGATTGTCGAGCATGCAAGGCGAAAAGACTTTACCTCTAATAAAGAGGAATGGTCGAGCATACGAAGAACATGATCATGAAATCTTTTAATATTTTTCAATGGAACTGCCACAGCCTGAAATATAACTGTGGCAGCCTTGAAAAATTAATCGATTATTATGAAGCTGATATAGTGCTGCTCTCAGAAACATGGCTTGATCCCAACGAACAATATTCTTATAATAATTTTACTGTTTATCGAGACGACAGGGCAGATGGATATGGCGGAGCTGCAATATTAGTGCGTGATAACATCCCTTCTGTTTTTGTTGTCTGTAACTTACCGGAAGATATCTCTAACTCCATACAGTTAGTAGGCGCTAAGATTTCCATAAGTTTGTCATTTTCTATATTCGTTTATAGTATATATGTTAAACTTTCTTTCCGACCCAATACGTCTCCATTCCTAAATATTTTTATTCCACTAGGAAACCCTTATATCATTGGTGGGGACTGGAATGCCTACAGTGTTGCTTGGAGTGGTCACACAAATAATTACTCATGGCAAATGCAGCCCTACTCATTGTGGCAGGCTTGGAACTGCCGCTAATCCATTAGATTTAACGTTTTGCTTACCTTCATTAGGTTTCCTAGCTTATTGGAACATCATAACAGACGCTGCAGGAGGTGACAATTGCCCCATACTCACTCAAATAAATATAAATGGCGCGTACGATGACAAGGTTCTAGGACCCTCTTCAACACCTAATTGGAATTATAAACGTACTAACTGGAATCAGTTCTCAGATCATCTTCAGATGACTGATTTCACCATATGCAGTGAAACTGACCCCAGAATCCAGTTTGAAAAGTTGTATAAAGCTATCAGTGATGCTCTCTCTAGCTCAACACCATTACTACATCATAATATATCTAATAAGAAATATAAACGCAACTCAAACCTTTGGTGGTCAGATTCCTGTCAACGTGTTGCATTGGATAGAAGAAAAGCCTTTCTACAAGATAGAAGTAATAACACTACTGAAAATTACCTACATTGGAGGAAAGCTAACGCGTTAGCCAAGCGTGAATTTAAACTGGCAAAAAGGAAATCGTGGCAACAGTTTTGTACGCAGTTTAATCGACAAACCCCAATTTCAAAGGTGTGGGGTTATCAAAAGCCTTCAGATGTTCCACCTATAGCCGGGCTAAACAATTAAGTGATGATATTATGTATTCTGGCACTCCCTGATTTTGTAATGCCCTAAAAATAAATTCATGATTTAAGGAATCGAATGCTTTGTTATAATCAACCAGTCCTAGGTGAAGGTTTATCTGATACTGCTTACATTTTTCCATAATTTGATTTATTGTATGCAGGCGCTGTGGAAAAATTCTTACGAAAACCAGCTTGCTCTGACTGTTGCTGAATTTCTAAAAAATATCCGATTCTTTTTTCTATTACTTTTGAGAATATTTTAGAGATGCTCAGGCTTAATGTGATTGGACGATAGTTCTCAATATTGTAACGGTCCCCTTTTTTAAACAATAAAATCAGATCGGAGTAATTCCATTCTTGTGGTATACTACGTGATTTCAAAATTTTATTGAAAAGCATAACTAATCTTTTAATTAAAACCTACCCCTCGCCTTTTATATGTTCGTTCGTAATGCCGTCATGACCTGGACTAACATTGGTTCTCGAGTTTTCTACCACCGTTCTAACTTCACCGACTAAAAACTCTGGTTCCGAATCCACTACTCTCTTAACATACCTATCTTTTCCATCCCTGTCCTTACCATCGTCTTTATATAATTCTGTATAATAGGTGGTTATCAACTTATTTATTTCATGCCTATCATAAATCTTTTGTCCTAACGAATTTTTAAAGTATGTGTTCCATGTTGTTCCAATACTTATCTGTTTTCTCATTTTTTTAATATTCTTATTTCCTTCCAAAGTTGCTCCGATTATTTCGGTTTTCTTAAACTCGCTTTTCTCCCTAACTTTATACTCCTTATTAATTTAGATATTAAGTTCAACTCAATTTTTTCTTTGGGCGATTTATTTTTAATTCTTAGTAAAACAGCCCTCTGCTTATGTAATTTAGTTACTTCGTCGTTTAATAGTGTGCTCCTGTCATTTTCTCCGGGTGTATACATCGATTGTGTTATGGCTGCTAATATAGTCTCTGCTATTTTATTATGGGATTCGTTACTATCATAAGTTTCTGGGTTGCCCTTGAGTAACTCTGCTACTTTCTTTTTATATTCCGCGAGGTTTAATTTTCTACCACCTTTATTACTGAGAATACCCTTTTGCATGGACATTTCGTAATTTTCATTGTAACCGTAATTAACCTGTGTAAAACTTAAAGGAATTCGTATCGTAAACTTCGAAATTGGTTATTCTTTTGTTCCCTTTTGGGGACATAATATAATCTATTAGTAACTTATTCTCCATATTCGGTGATATCCACGTCCACCTCTTGCCAATTATTTTTTTAAAAAAACTGTCAATTATCTTCCAATCAAACTGTTGGCAGAACCGTAGTAACCTCCAACCTCTCTCATTACGTATCCCGTACCCATAATTTCCCATTGTGCCTTTTTTCTCCCTTTCTTCTCAATCCAACTTGACTATTCCAGTCTCCCATTACTATTAAATTGTTATCTTTGACTTTCAGTTCGGTTACCGTTTTTTCCAAAATCTCATAGAACTCTCCAATTTCTCTATCGTCCGCTACCGAGGTTGGGGCATATACTTGAATACAAGATATATGATTACTATTAAAATTTAATCTTAAAATGGCTATCCTATCCGAAATCCCCCTGACCTCGATAACTTTATCTTTATACTCTGGTTTTACTAAGAATCCTACCCCTCTTTGTCCCCTGTCATTCCCGATAAAATAGAACAAATTACCTCTATTTGTACTTATTATTTTTTCACCTGCTCTACGAATTTCCGATAATCCTAAAATTTTTATGTCTGACGCACCAAAAGCCTCCTCTAATTCTAATAGACTTTCGTCTTTTTTTAAAGTTCTAACATTTAATGTGCCAAATTTAATTACATGTGTGCGCTTACTCTTATGATTAACGCCCTTTCCGATACTAAATTTTTTATTTTTACTCTTATTTTTATTAACAATTACGATATTGCTATTTTTATTATTAACGTTAGTATTTATAATTATGGGAACGGTTAAAGGAACTTTGGTATAATCACCCTCGTTTACCGTACTTTCTGGGTGAGCAGAGCTCGTGCTCTTAGTGGGCCTAAGAAAAAGTCAGTTGTTTTTATTCTGTTTAAATTTAGATCGCGTGCTCAGCGGCGATGATGATCGAATTACCGATGATGGATTTGTTGCAACGAACTTATCTAATCGAGCTTGCGTTTGATTTTTGCTACTTGATGCGTGAACTGGTTGTTCTATCGGTCTAACTCTATCCGTCTGTCTCTGCTTCGTACTGGTTAGGCTATTAACTGGTTTTCCTACCAGTTGTTCGAGCTGAGATATACTAGCACTCGAATACTTGCGCTTTGATCGTTTATCTTAATATAAACAATTCCGGAGCGACACCACGACGCTGCTAAATCCCCATTCCTACATAAACCGTTTCGCTGTGAACAGCAATTGCCGTGTATATGTGGACATATCCTCGTTGAAGAATATCGGCGCGTTCGTTGCTAGTTGAACGTCACTCCCACTTAATTTCTGCTTCTTACTGTTAACCACTATGTGTTTTAGTTTATCGAGATTATTTAATTTCACTATAATCGGTGGTGGCTTGTTAGTATTTCTTGACGGCAGCCGATGAGCAACTTTAATATCGCAATCGTTCAATATCACATTCAGTTTTTCCGCCACATTGCAGAACTTGCTCCTAATGTTCTCGGCTTCCTCAAAAGGAACACCGTGTACAACTACATTGTCTTATCTTGAATATTGTTCGAATCTATTTATCTCCTCTCTCAAAATTACGTTTTCTTTTCTGAGCGTGTCCATTTCCTCTTTAATAATTATATTTTCATTTTTGAGTTTATTTAACTCGGACATAATACTATCGATTTTTGAGTTAGTAGTATTACATACTAATTTGATACCTTTTATGTCCGCAAACATTTGAAAAACATTTTAACATTACTGTTTTTCTGGATATAATGGATGCTTAAGTGTCCATTTGCCTACCTTGCAGTGTAAGTTATTATCCGTAGGTGTTCCTGACCACTGTTGCCACTTTATTTGTAGATTATTTCTGCAGCGTTATATATCATTAAGTACAAGGTTGGTTAATTATCAACGTACAGTGTACAAAGGTTTACCCCAGGGGTCTTCTCTAAGCCCGATCCCTTTTCATCTTTATATTTTGAATTTGTCGCAGCTCCACATGCGCTCTAGGATTTTACTCTATGCAGATGATATCGCTGTGTTTACATCAAATTCGAGTTTTTCTGTTGCCATATCCAATATTAATGCTGATGTTGCTGCAATAGAAGATTGTTTTTCCGACTTCAAGTTAAACATTAATGTTGAAAAGTGTGCAGCAGTAGTTTTTTCATGTCGCCGATATGACACAAATGACACTTTCATTACAACTGAAAGGGGCCCTATTCCTTTCTGCTCATCATTTCGCTATTTAGGAATTATTCTGGATTCTCGGTTAACATGGCGCCCACATATTGATAAACTATTAACTACTATCAATCGCGCTATTAACATTTTACGTATTTTGCATAATACACGATGGGGTGGTGACCCTTTTATTCTATTACTACTCTTCAAATCACTAATCCGATCTAAACTGGATTATGGTTCCTAAGGAACCGCGTCAACAGTATTGTTAAGTTGGATCGCGTGCAAAATGAATGCATTAGGCTGTGTATCGGTGATGTGGCAGAGTACAAAGTTCCACCCTTACAACTTGGACGGAGTTATTTAGCGCTGAAATTGTTAATACGTAGGATGAGTAACGATCGCTTCCCTTTGTTTAACATGTTTAGTCATATCCATTATAACTGGCGTTTTTCAAATAGAAAAATGCCCCCGCTCTGTTCCGTTATAACAAGGTTGGAGGAGTTTCGTGCACGTTTCAAGTGCATGCAAGCTCCTTTTCAATTTATGATACTATATTTTTACTTCTTCAACAAACAAAATTCATCCTTTTTCCCTGAAAACTGTAGTCTGTATCCTTCACACTAATTTTTTCCTACTTTCAATAGTATTATCTCAGAAATGTTTCCACTACACACTCTTGTTTACACGGATGGATCAAAGTCAACTCGAGGAACGGGAGCAGCAGTGTTCATTCCAGCTCTCAATATTAGTAACATGTACAAATTATGCCAACAATGTTCAGTATTTACTGAAGAATGTGTAGCAGTACTACAAGCTTTGTCAATTCTACCGGACTGAAATCTTCGCTGAAATTACCTTATTATTACCGATTCAACAAGCGTGGTGACGGCTGTAGACAATAAACGTAGGCGTGTCAGACACATTAATTGGTTTAGTTTTGCTAAAACTTAATAATTTGGAACGTGTGGGAAAATCTGTGTCCATCTTGTGGGTGCCGGGTCATAGAGGTATTCCAGATACCGAATTTTTTGACTCGTTGGCCGCGTCGTCTAGTGGTGTAGAGCTCTCCTTAACAACTCATAGAGGTATCATTCACATTATTCAGCTAGAGAATGGGGGCTCAATGGGAGATAATGTACACTGAGAGCATTTTTCAATCGCCTCTCACTTATTACCTGTCAGCTCCAGCCGTCTCTCCCCCAACTCCCGTGTTTCTATCTCTTTAAGAAGATTAGTCGTAAGGGAATTGTACTCATCAGCAGATTGCGATTTGGACATCATTTGTAGCCTGAACGTCTTTTCCGTATGCAGCTTAGAGAAAGTCCGTTCTGTCCCCTCCATTCTGAACAGGCAGTCTGCAACCCCGATCATGTTTTTTTTTTTGTATGCTCTGCTGTAGCGCCGTTGCGTTCGGAGCTTTACCTTATCTTGTTGCGTTCTTCGAGTATTACAGCTCCGTATAATGTATCGTCTCTTTTACATCTGGATAGACTACAATTATTCTCCCCTATAGCGACGTTTTTAGAGAAGTCAGCATGCTTGATTAAGATGTAGATAGTCCCCACAGTATCACCTTGTGTAAGCTGTAAAGGCACACCATAAAAAAAAAAAAAAAAAAAATATTACATAAAGTAAAATAAAGTATTTGAGTTTTCCTGAAGTAAATTAAATGATTTTTACTGTTTGTTTTAGATTTGTTTCTTGTATGCAGATTATTGTTGGATTATGTTCGTATAATAGTATTTTAAAATCTTCATAGTGTTGATAGCATCCGTTACAATTCCAGATTAAAATACGTATATTCGTAATAATTTTAATTGGATTATCAAAAAAAAAGAAATTAATAATAATTTTTAATAATCTGATAATTTTTTAATTATTTTTGTAAACTGGATTTTTGTATCCCTTAGAAAAGGTTTATTTTCTGAGAGCATATTACGTAATGAATGTGTAAAGTCTTTTTCCATGTTTATGATATACACTTTTGCACATATCTACAAATATTGTTAAATTAGTCAGAGAAAGGGGATATTTCCATTTTCCTGAATGTTTTCGAGCATGTGCTTTAATTCACTTTCAGTTATATCCATTTTGATAGATTGGTCGTTATCTGAGAGATCTATGTCTTGATCTGTATTAATTAGATTAATATTTTGATCGTGTTTCGTATCAGAAGATGACTTATTTTTTGCTATTTTATTTATTTTATTTTACGGTTGCTCGCTAGTAATTGATTTCTCAGTGAAGTCGTGCTTGCTGACAAGGACCTTTTGAGAATATTGTTAGAGTTTGTATTTGACTGCGGTAGGTTAGAGTTTTCTGTTAGCAATTTTCCATTTGGTATATCCGCGTCAGGAAGTTTGTCGGTGGCTACAGTCAGTTGTTGTGTTTGTTTGTTTTTCTTCGACAACATTGGTACAGCTTTTGTGTCCTTTTTCGCCACGAAAAATGCATTTTATCAGAGGACAAGAATATTCGATATGTCACATATTGGTAGCGTAAGAAAAGAGTTTCTGGAAGATTTTTCACTTCGTCCGGGTTAATGAAAAATTGTCGTTTTGCATTTAGTAAATGTTCGTATCCTTTTTTTTTTTCAACCCATACCATAATATCTTATAAAAGAAATGCGAGAATCTATATTACGGTTTTTATTTTTAGGGTTTCTTCAATTATTGAATTATGTATAGAAGGACATATGTTTGATATTATTATACGCTTTTTAGAGTTAATCTTCTTATTTGTACGATGTTATTATTAACTTTGATAGCGCGTTATTATTTTCCATTAAATAGTCGACTAATTTTTCATTTGACAAATATATACTGCAAATCTATCACGCGACACACGCGATATATAATTTCTCCTATTTTTATAATGAAATCTTTTTTATTTCCGTCTTTAGGTATATTAAAAACTATAACGAAAATTTATTTGTCTAACAGCCTTAGCGTAATTAAACGTATATACGTTGAAATATTAGAGTGTTGAGCTTGTTCCGACATCAGTTGATTAGAATAACAGATAGAAGCATTATATGTGGATTGGTGTTTTTTTTTGTCATCTTTATTTACCGGTATTATCGACGTAGCTGATAACTGATTTATGCACGGATGCTTTGTTGAGGGGTAGTTTGAGAAGGATGAGACGATAATCGACGAGTAGATAAATCCATCTTGCGATTATCAACGGCCTAACGGTTACTTATACACAACGATGTTAATTACGAGATAACACGTACAGTCTCTCTCAGGAATATAAACACTGAAAAGCGAAATCCCAATGTTCCTCGACATTTTAAACAATTCTTCGTGTCGTACTTTATCGAATGCCTCGTTATAATCTATAAAACATATATACACCATTTTGTTAAAATCTAGTTGGTTTTGAATCAATGTTTTCATGCAAAATAGCGCTTCTCTACATTCCATTACGAAAACCAAATTGGTTTCATTTCATGTTTTTTTTTTTTTTTTTTCGCAAATTAGTAATATTCGCCGATGAATTATTCGCAAGGAAAAAGTTTCAGGACGTGGCTCATAAGGCTTATTTCGCATTTATATGCATTAGGAGTTTTCGGTATGTTGACGAATACCGATTCTAGCCGATCTTTAGGTAAGAATCCGATTCTATATATGACATTGAAAAACCTAAGTTACTTTCTGTATTGCCGTAGGACCTAATAGTTTCGATATATGTCAGCGTGTGTATCATTTGGCCCTGTCGCTTTGCGAGCTTTGCTCGATTGCAGTTTCCACTTCGCATTTTAAAATTGGCAAAGTATCCACTTCATCTCGAGGTGTTAACTTGATCGTTAGAGTTTTTACATATTTTTCCCATGTTTTTATTTAAAACTCCCCCGTAATGATATTATCCATCTTAAGGATAGTTGTGTATCTTTTTTATACATAATGTACGGTTATTTATCTAATTTGCTTACGGATACTACTAAATTCGTTATGTGTACTTTGTAATCAATCTCTTTACATTGTGCCATCAGCCATTCTTCCTTGAGCCCTCCTGCATTTTTTTAACTCTTACGCGTATCTTAGCGTGCGAGATAGAATATGATATCTGTTCTGGCATCAGCGCTTGGTCTTTACAGACAAGGCATTATTTTTAAACCTTGTATCCACTATTATAGTCAATCTGCTTACGAACGGTTATCAGCTGGGGATTATCATTTTCGTTAGTAGTTTGAAATAAGTATTTGCAATACTTCATTTTGTCGTCGGATACTATATTAAAGTATCTCCCCGATCGTTTTCCAAATGGCCCTGCGACATTTTCCGTAATTATATTACCAAAACTTCGACACTAAAATCTCCGCTATTATTACCGACCGACGTTAATATAGCTAGAATTTTTTTCCTTACTGAAGTTAAATTATTTATAGCGCAATTGATCATTTCATTTTGTAAATTGTGAAAAATTAAGAATACTTAACTATTTATGCGTAGAGTTTATCGAATTGTTCATCGTATTTTAAAAATTTTTATACTTTTCTAATTGTATACGTTTTTTTGTTGATTAATTTTTCATTATATTTTATTACGGTTTTAAACGGTTCTCCTATTTGTATTACAATTTGCGTTGAACTTTTTTTAATATTAAATAACGATACTACGTGATGTGTTGTGTGAAACAAAAACATTTTTGCGCGTCTATATGTTCGACGACGGGGTAAGGTGTAATTAGCGAACCGACATTATGTTCGTTTCGAATTCGCGAGTTATAGCATCGCACAAGTAGAAATATGCGCAAATTTGTAGGAGCCTAGCTTGTCGGGACCATCGAAAGTGACTAGCGTGTTTATGAGAAATAAATCAATAAATAAACAAAAAAAAAAAAAAAACCAAGATAAATAAGTAGATAGCAACGTATTTACATTTGTATTTCTGTTTAAACAAGTAGGGATAATGGAATTTTACGGTGGGTTTTTTTTTGACAATTTATCCCAGTTTTCCGCCTCGCTGTATGTTATGTATATAATTTTGTAATATGTTAAATTAGGAGGTTGGAAAATATCGCTTATAAAAACAACCTTAAAAATAACGACGTTAAAACGCGAACAATTCGTATCACTCAACGAAGAATCTAATTTATTCGCGTTACCAGACAATGCCGAAGTATTTAGAGAAAACGAGGAAGTTACACCGGTATGTTTATAGTAAATAGTCGATAACGTAGAATTGGAAAAAGTAATGGAAATATTTAAAAAATTCGAAAAAACAAACGTTAAAACAACACCATCGCTACTACAACGATTATAACTGCTGCTACTAATAACTAATAATAATAATAATAATAATTTATGAAATAACGACAATAATTGCCGATAATAAAAAGAAGACGAATAAAATTATAAAATAATAATGAACGCTGACGATAACGCAATAATGTTCGCAGTAACGGCCGACGACAGTGTATAATATCGGTTATGACTTTGCCGTTATTTCATTACTCGAAAATGAACTCTATTCGAGCGACTATGCTCGCGTTATTACTAGGATAGCACACTTCAAATGTCTTCAGTTTTCTATGTATATACGGTCCATAACTCGGAACCATAACACGCTATCGAAAACACCAAAGGGCCCATTAATCCCATTTTTTTTTTTGTTATTATATTTAAAAATGGTCAATCCGTATCTTTATGTATTTGGCCATCCCAATTCGCCGCGTAACTTCCTTTCCATAGTTTCCATTGTTGATAATATGCGCTCCTAGATATATATATATATATATATATATATATATATATATATATATATATATATATATATACAGTATCGTCTTTCATTTTATGTCAGGCACCGACGTAAATAATTTAAAACTATAACGAGCGTGTATTTAAAAAATTCGGAATAAATATAAATATCGTTTAAATATATTTTAAAACAAGTATTAACTCGTACGATACATTACGGCCTATCAGTCGCTGTTATAGAAATATATTTTACGTATCCGTCATTGTGGGGATATACGTCGTAAATCGAAAAACGTACGATGAAAGATAAGTGAAAGATCGAGAAATTTCCCTGGATTTGGAAAAGTTTTTACTAGTTACACGGTGGACAGAGATGAAGATATACGCGCCTTAAAATTTAAGAATATCGCGATGAATCAGATGTTGCGGTGAACATTTTAGTACGACCTATACCTTATTGAGTTTTTCCGGGCACCTCTTGAATTTTTTATTTATCGTAGTCTGTTCGAAATCCGACAATTATAACAAAACATTAACTACATTTATCATTTATTTTTATATAGTTTTCAAACTAATATAATATATAATATATATATATATATATATATATATATATATGTGTGTGTGTGTGTGTTTATAAGCAACTGCACGATCCTGTTTCACGTATTTCTCGAAAATTTTAAAATACACGTCCATGGTACACGTAAAACGATAGATAATTTTTAATATCACGTATCAGATTAATAACTGCGAAATTTTTAAAACATCTAAAATGTATAAGAAAAACCTGAAAAATGGTTTTATTGAATTGTCATTTAAGAAATAAGACGGATCGATTTCGAAAACTGTTCATTTAGCAATAAAAAACACGAATTCTTAAACTTACACAAGTCGGGAAATACGAAATAAAATAAATAAATAAATAAATAAATAAACGATTATACTAAACGAACGAAATTGCAGCAGAAACTATCGTTAATTAAACAATTTCGAAATATATTTATCATTTTCTGTAACATCGACTTTTACATAATTCACGTTTACCTATTTTGAATTTCGATCCCCAAATTTAAAACGTCAATAGAAAAAATCATAACAACTCTCACATATATACGTACGCGTAATACATGTGTATCTCTAATTAATGTACCATTTTACCAGAATATCAACAAAATTAATGTGATATTTATATATATATATGTATGTATGTATGTATGTGTGTAATAATCGAGTCCAAGAGTATTAAAACCATTATTACGTGAAACTTTATTATCAATTAAAGTTACTTACTCTTAATATAAACGGAACTCTCTGATACAATACTGTGTTTCTTTTCGTTACTTCCAGTCACCGGTTTCGTTGACATGATCACTTAAAAATACAACTTCCGAAACGCACTAAATAGATCATTTGATTACCACTTTGAACGTAGATGTGAAATTAAAAAAGAAACTATTTTATTCATATATATATATATATGTATGTATATGTATATATGTGTGTATTTGTATATTTATATATATATATATACATATATTTATATTTATACTTATATTTATATTTTAATTTATATTTAGATTTATTTTGTATGTTTATATATATATATATATTTATATATACATATATATATATATATATATATATATATATATGTATGTATGTATGTATGTATGTATATATTTGTATATATATATATAGTTATGTATATATATATATATATGTATATTTGTATATATATATATATATAATATATGTATAAAAAAAATAATAATTACCGACGAAATGGTACGACGCGAAAAGTTTGAACACTGAACGTCGTTCACGTTGATAATTGTGAAGGCGAAATTTTAGTACGTTAGAATTCAAACGCAACACATAGGCCAATAATTATTAAATGGACTATTAGAAATAAAACGTGACAGTAAAGTAACGTGATATATTATTATTATCATCATTACTATTATCATTATTATTATATCATTATTATATCATTATGATTATCATTATTATATCATTATTATTATATCATTATTATTATATCATTATTATTACCATTATCATTATTATTATTATTATTATTATTATTATTATTATTATTATTATTATTATTATTATTATTATTATTATTATTACTATTATTATCGACGTACCTGGATTACCGTGTATTTATGTATATGTGTGTGTGTATATGCGTATGGGCCAAGGAGTAAAATCCATACATAGTACAATGGAGTTGATGCGATAAGATGAAGTTCGTACGGATCGTCGTCCCGTTAGAAAAACGTAACGGATTCAAAACACGCATAACGTTAAAAACCAAAAACAAACATTATCGTACTCAGGAAATAAATAAACACCAATTCAATAACACAAGACGTGAATGAAATATTTCAACGTTCTAAAACAACCGGTTTGCTAACGCTCATCATGGAACTAAACGTTTTTTCGTGCGTATTGTATATATATATATATATATATATATATATATATATATATATATATATATATATATATATATATATATATTTGGAACGGTATTATCCATTTAGACAGTTTTCTTTGTACTATAAGTATTTTCATTAACTAACAAAGTTTATAATAATCGATGAACATTAATTTATATGTTAACATTATTAATCTTCATAAATAGATACACTCTTGTAATCGGTTCGCTAATTATCTGACTAATATGTACTGGCAATGTATTCGAACAATTTCTTTTTGCAGTTATTCTCTTCCTATATTTCTTATCCTGCAGTTCCAAATTACACGGTCGATGGATCCTTCCTCTTTTTTGCATTCGCATAAATCTGAATTTATTATTTTAATTTGGTAACCTCTATGCATGTTATTCGAAAACCAGGTATTTTCCTTTCGGATACTGTAATCATATTTTCCACAATGTGTACTAAGATTTCTGTACCTATGAACCCAGTCTATATTGAACTTTGTTAATTTACTTCTAAATTCCTTCCGAGGATATTTTATATTAATTTGCCGCTGATTTGCTCTGGTACGTTTTTTGTTAGTTGTTCCACAATGTAGTTTCCCTATATTCCTCTATGCCCCGGAATCCACTTAAATACTACTTTAGTATTGTATTCGTCAAGTTTAACGCATATCTCCACGATATTCCGTAAAATATTATCCCGCTTGTCTGTTCTGTTATTAAATTTTAGGATTGCTTATATGGATACTGTTAATATCGATATATTTGTGTTTCTTAATTCGGTTTTATACGATATCACTGTAATCATAGTTTCCACAATTTGTACTAAAATTTCTGTACCTATGAGATTCTAATCCATATTAAACTTTTTGCGCTTTTAATTTACTTCCAAATTCCTTCCGAGGATATTTTATATTAATTTCCCGCTGATTTTCTGATACATTCTTTGTAAGTCAATGCAGTTTCCCTGTATTCGTCCATGCTCCGAAATCTATTTAAATACTATTTTAGTATTATACTCTTTAAGTTTAGCGCATATCTTCACCATATTCCATAAAATGTTATCCTGCTTGTCTGTTCTGTTATTAATTTTTTACAGTGTTGATATTGAGTCCGTTAATCTAAATATATTTGTGTTTCTTGATTTGATCTTCTACCATATTGCTTTCTGAGTTATCATTTCTGCCGTACAAGAGGAATATACGGGTGGAATTTTAAATTTTCTTTTATTGTCCCGCGTTTTATTATAGCGGCCGAATAGTAAGTTTTCTTCCATATTTACCGAAGCATCCGAGTATATATATACATTCGTGTTCCGGAAATTGTCTGTCTATTATTTCCTTCAAAATTGTATTATTTATATTGAGCGTATCATTTATGCAGAATAAGAGAATAAGGAATTACTCTTTATATAGACGGATAGATAAGCGTATTATTTCTGTCTACATGACATTCAGTTGATGTGACTGTTGAAAAAAATAAACCCGTTAATGCAAAACAGAAACCTGTAGCAATACAGACGTATCATATTCGCTTTTATAACTGAAAGGAGTTTTGTTAAAAATTACGTAGTTTTACAATAATTTTACTAGTCATTTTTCAATAGAAGTATTCGTTCGCATTTACTATTACGTTGAACGGCGAAATCTACAGGTGGTTATTGTAACTTATAGTTACAGTTTACAACTGACGAATACGATTAAAATAACGTTCGACGGTAATATCTTTGCTCGGTTCGATTGTAATTATTTAATTTTTAAAACGAAAATTTAATCATATCTGTACATATTTAAAGCGATCATAGACCTTATTTGGAAATTTTGTGACATTAAGTTAAAAACCACACTAACCTCTACTATAACTAGCTGGTTAAAACAGCGAGTGCTTTATCAATAAACAATATTTGTAGTTGAAATGTAAAATACTTCTGATTCAACACAATAACTCTGTTTTAGATAATTTACCTTTTGCATTATATAGATCTTATTAATTGTTCCGTGTATATATAAGGAAACGGGAAACCACCGCTGTATATTTCCTGGTAAAAAAATATGGCATGTGAAAGATCTGGTATTTATGCTGCACCCATGCGATCCCTCGCAGTAATGCAAAGGGATTTGAGTTCCCCTGTTCCCTTTATGGTACAGAACTCTGCAGGAGGGAACAAACAATTGGAAACATATAAGATTGGAACATGGAATATAAGATCAATGAAATCGGGCAAATTATCCAATTTAAAAAAAAAGAAATGAAAAGAATGAACGTGGATATTCTCGGAGTAAGTGAAACAAGATGGCCAGAAAGCGGCGACATATGGAGTGAAGATTATAGATTTATATACTGCGGAGCTGCTAATAGAATGGCGGGAGTTGGATTTCTTTTAAACAAACGTGTGGCAAGTAAAGTAAAAAGTATTTGCGGATTTAATGAAAGAATCATTGTAATAAAGATCGAATCCTAAAGACCTAATTTTAATCCAAGTGTATATGCCAACAAGTACACATAAAGACGAAGAAATTGAAGAACTATATCAGCAAATAGAAGAAATATTAATGGATGTAGATATCAAAGATAACTTAATGATTTTAGGAGATTGGAATGCGATAGTTGGAGAAGAAGAAACTATGAATGTAACAGGGAAATTTGGACTCGGAAAACGCACTAAGAGAGGGGAACGACTAGTAGAATTTTGCTTTTGTCATGATTTAATCATAACTAACACGTTGTTTGACCAACCAAAAAGAAGGAGATATACTTGGATAGTTCCTAGTAATATTGAAAGGTACCAATTGGAGTACATTTTAGTACGCAGTAGATACCGCAACCAAGTGAAGAATTGCAAAAGCTTTCCAGGTGCGGATGTAGAATCGGACCGTATTCCGGTAGTAATGACGAATCAATTACGGTTGAAAAAGAAAAGAATAAACAATATGTATAAACGGTGAAATATAAAGAAAATTAAAAACGACGAAAAGTTACAGAAAGCCTTTTCGGCAAAAAAAGCGATTAGTATAGATATGATTAGTCGATGAAAAGAAGATTCAGAACAGATGGAAACAATATATTGAAGAGTTATACAGCTGGACCCGATTGATGATTCAATCCTGAAAGAACCAGCTGAAATACAAGAAGACGAGAAGGGTCCAACTATATTGAAAAATGAATTCGAACGAGCTCTAAAGGATTTGAACCCCAATAAAGCGGTAGGAGTCGACCAAATACCTGGAGAACTGCTTAAATTATTAGGTGATAAAACCAAACACATATTATTCAGTTTACTGAATGAAATATATATGGAAGGAAACATCCCTAAAGATTTCGAGCAAGGTATGCTGGTCTCTTTACCAAAAAAGCATAACGCTCAAGAATGTAAAAACTACAGAGCTCTGAATATATTACCTCATGCTCTTAAAATTTTGACCAGGATATTATACTATAGGATAGAATCGAAAATCGAAAATAACCTTAAAGATGATCAATTCGGTTTCAGAAGAAGCAAAAGCGCAAGAGAAGCTATACTCTCTCCCTACGTCTGATAATTGAGAAAGCTTTCGAAATAGGAAAAACAGTATACATCGCTTTTGTAGATATAGAGAAAGCTTTCGACTATGTGGATTGGAATATATTATTTAAGTCATTGAAGAAGCATAGACTTCAGGGATCGACGGTTGCTTTTTCAAATGTACAGAAATCAATCCGTAGATCAATCCGTAGTCATAGGTGACCAAAAATCAAAGATAGGCAAAGGAGTACGCCAGGGTTGCAATCTCTCGCCATTACTTTTTAATAGTTACATTGAGGGGGTAATGGATATTTATTTAGAAAATAAAAGTAATACTGGAATAAAAATTAAAGCTAAAATATACAATACAATAAGATTTACTGACGATATAGCAGTAATAGCGGAAACCGAGAAAGGGCTGCAAGAATCTTTAAACGTGTTAAGTCAAGCTATACAGGACAAATGCAAAATGAACATAAACACCAAAAAAACTAAAGTCATGGCTTGTAGCAAAAGTGGAAATCAGACGCTAAATATTACCTTGAACAACCAGAATATTAGCCAAGTAACAGAGTTCTCCTATTTAGGAAGTATAATATCGTCAGACGGTCGAAGTATAAAAGACATAAGAAGAAGAATAGCTCTCGCGAAAAACGCATTCATAAAAAAACCGTTCCCGGTATCAAAGAATATGTCATTAAATACCAGAAAACTTTTCGTAAAAAGCTTTATTTGGAGTGTGGCTCTATATGGAGCAGAAACGTGTTTGAAAAGAGAGAACGATAAGCTCCAAGCGTTCGAAATGTGGTGCTGGCGCAGAATGCTGAAAATACCTTGGACGAGTAAGATTACCAATGATGAAGTTCTACAAGAGATAAATGAACGACGAAAAATCGGAGATACAATAAAGAAAAAAAGAAATGAAATAGTTTGGCACTTGACACTCAGAATGGATGACAACGTTAATTGAAGGGAAGATGAAGCCGAAGTAAAGGAAGACCTAGAATTGGATATATGGAACAAATAAAAAATGGCGAAAGTTATGTCGACATAAAAGCACGAATGTGTTCCCGAAGACCGATTTAACATGGCTATAAATTATTCAAACCCACCAACCGTAAGGTTGAGGAGAGAAAGAAGAAGATATATATATATATATAATATATATGTATATTTCTTTATTTTTCCCCAAGCCTACTTTCTACATTGTTCAATTAATTATTCATTATCCACTATTACTTCAAGCCTATTTGATATCATTCAAATAAAAAATGTATAGAACAATAATTTTTAAGATTCTTTTTATCCTGATCCATAAGTGGAGAGGCAAAAAAAGAGGATCCTAGACCAAAGTGTATGTATCATTCTCGGTATTAAACAGGCAAACTAGAAAACTCAAAGAACTACTACAAAACTTTAAGAACACATCCTTCAATATATTTGTTTCTAATTTAACAGCATCAAAGGAAAGCAATTATTCATTATGGAAAGCGGTTCACTACAGTAGTAAGACAGAACCTAGAAATAACCCACTAAAAACTGAAAATGGAAGTTGGGTTACAGACGATGCTACCAAAGCAGAGTTGTTTGGAATACATCTGTCAAAGATTTTTCAACCAGAAAGAACTAATTCTGCTATTGAGAATGATGTCCAAAATTATTTAAAACAGGATCCAAGTAATTCTGATACTAAAATAAAGATGTTTTCACCGAAGAAAATAAAAGTGGAAATTTAAATAATAATAAATCGCCAGGATATGATCTCATAACGAGTCAAATTCTGAAAGAAGTTCCGCATAAAGCACTAATGAAATTAACTTATATCTTCAATGCATAATACGAATACAATACGTCCCGATATTATGAAAGTTCGCAAATATGATTATAATACAAAAACCAGGAAAACCCCCAGAAAAACTGTTGTCCTATCGGCTTATCTCACTCCTATTAATTTTGCGTAAACTGTTTGAAAAACGCTTAAAGTAAAAGATTCAAAAAGTCATTGATGAGAGCAAAATAATCCCCAACCATCAATTTAGATTTAGAACAGATCACTCAACAGTCCGGCAAGTTCATAAACAAATCGAAACAGTTTTTGAAGAGAAGGAGGTCTGTTCAGCGGCCTTCCTGGATATTCAGCAAGTGTTTGATAAAGTCTGGCACATTGGTCTAAATGTAAAAGGGTCCTGCCGGTGCAATGCTATAATATCATAAAATCCTATCTCGATGAAAGATACTTTCGAATTTTAGTAAATAATGAGCAATCGCAAATTCATAAAATTAAATCGGGCGTACCCCGAGGAAGTGTGTTTGGTCCCTTGTTGTACTCGATATTCACTTATGATATACGGGTACCAAGAAATGCGAGTGTAGCAACATTTGCTGATGACACTGCAACAATGGGGTCACATAAGCTTCCGCAAATATCAAATAAAACCTTGCAAAGTGCAATCAATTTGGCAATTGGTCAAGCAAATGAAAATTGACAAGAAATGAGTCCAAGAGTACCCACATTATATTTACTAAAAGGAGAATTGTTTATAATATCTTTATCGAAGGTAGGAAAATTGAACAAGGTCGAACGGTAAAATATGTTGGAGTTCACCTAGACGAAACCTTAATATATGGGCTCAGCATATTAGAGCGAAGAAAATAGAACTAAACATAAAGACTAAACAGCTGTACTGGTTGCTTGGTCCACATTCACAACTTCATACTATAAACAAATTATTGCTATACAACGTCGTATTAAAGCCTGTATAGCTATATGCAGCGGAACTATGGGGATGTGCTTTTAAAAGCAATGTTAACAAAATTCAGACTTAACAAAACAGTGTTTTGCGTGCTATAGTGGGAGCACCGTGGTGCGTCTTAAACCGTACGCTACATGAAGGATGTAATTCACGAAGCGATTCAAAAACATATATGGAGACTACCACACAAACCCACTAGCAGATAATTCGTTGAAGAAACCAGCAAAGGTTAAAAGATTGAAAAGAAGAACGAGAATGGATTGGATATAGCCATTTCAAAACCTAAATTGAGATCTTGCTAATTGGTATATTGTCAAGAAATCAAGTGCGCTCTCAAGAGACAACATCCGGTTGATGACATAAATTTGTCAGTACCTGAGAAGAAGAAGATAAATCAAAAAAATCTCTTGTAATATTTGTCAGGATATATCATCTGATTCATTTGACAAATACCTTACAATAATTTTTTCCGTTGTAATTTTATATGTATTTCATCATATTGGATTAAAATTATTATTTTAGAGTAAATGATTTCCGTTTTTTATTTTTTTTTTTTTTAATATTATGTTGGGATACACAAAGTTAATATAATTGCGCTTTGTAACTATTCCAAGAGTTTACATTTCTATAAACTTGATATATATCAGAAACTAAACACGATTTATAAAAGAAAATATCGCTATATTTCCGTTTTACATATTTACGCACATTTATTTCAGTAACCTTACGATATTTTTTTTTTGTTGTCCATGGTGATATATTTCGGGGATCTTTACTTCAAAATTTTCTTAACTTTATAAAGATATTAAAATTTACCAGTTATTATACATTTTATTATAAACAATATCTAAAGATCAATTCTTAAAAAATGGGTAATATGTTATTATTTATTTAATAAACATAGGACTGTTTTTAAGTAACTATGTATGTTTTTTTTTTTAAATATATTATAAAATTTTCACTTATTTGTGAGACAAATTTATTTTTATTTTGTTTTTATAGCATTTTAAAAAAGCTATATAATTACTCGATTAAAAAAATAAATTTAACTGCTTTGAATTTGAATCAATTATGTACATCACCGCATACTTATTTGGGTTACTTATTTTCATTCCTATTGACAATAAATTAATACATAATCACCAGTTTAATCCATGTTATCACTTCAAATAAAACAAAATTTGATAGGTTAATATTAAACCGAAATTATTTTATTTTAAACCTTTAATTATTATTTTATAATTCATATACTAATACATTGTTAAGTATGTTCAAAATGAACCGTGGATTAAGAAGTTTTAGCCAGTGTAAATCTATTCGAAATTTATTCTCCAGGTTAGTCAAATAGTATTACATATTTTTTGTGAATATTGTATATTTTCGTGTGTTAATAGTTGTATAGTAGTTACAGGAATGTATTATTTACTTATATGCGTATCAAATTGATGACCGTGACTAATTAAATTTTGCAATATTTTATCTCGTAAATTGCGTTTTAGTTTGTAACGACACCTGTAAATGTTTATAATTCTATTCATGATAAGTGATGTAACTGTTTTATCTTATTTGAATTAAGCGTCGCTTAATATATTTAATTAAATGAATAATTTATTAAATCTCTTGAACTATTAAGTCCAAATTATTTTAACATTAATGATAAAAAATTCTAGTGCCAACGACGGTTTACTTGAAAAAGTGTTTTTGTAGAACATATCTAATAATTTTTATCACGACTAATTTGATCTATAACGTAATTTTAACACAAATTCGTATATTCAGGTTCAGTATAGTTCCAACACCGTAGACCGATATAGTACGATACCTAAAATATGTGGTATTAATTTACAGAATCGTAGTGACCACATTAGTTTACAACAATTTTAAAAGCAAACATACTTTAACACATGAAATGTAGGAAATAATCATTTATGAAAAAATAACATCTTTTAGTTTGGCCATCATAATAAAATTTCAACAGAGTAACAATAGGAAATTATTAATGATCTAAATTACTCGATGAAGGCAAATGATCAAGAACGAATTATTTTTAAATGTTAGTAGGTACATAAGTTTTAAATTTTCCAAGGTATTTTTATTTAAAATATATATGTATAAATATATGTATATGTATGCAGGTGTGTGTAATATAATTTCAAATAGTTTTAATATAGATGTTAGTAACAAAACATAAATTATTATTGAAACTCTGGTAGTGATTTAATCTTCTAAAAATATTGAGGTTTCGAATCTAATTTTGATAAATACATATTTTTTTTGTAATCCTGATCATTAAACAGATTATGCGGTCATGCTAATTATTTTTCGCTATTTAAAATTTTATACGATAACTTTGCTATTTTCTGTTAATATTTGTTTCTTGCGTTTAATGTTTCTTCGATTTGGATGTACGTATTTCAATCAGCATTGCTTTTAAAACAAATATATGTATGTATGCATATGTGTATGTCTGTGAAACATAACTGCTATTGTTTCAACACCTTTTTTAAGGTAAAAGTAATGTTCTGTTGTTTAAAACTTAGCTATCCCAAGTTTAGTTGCAAAAGATGATCTTATATCTCATAAATGTAGATAACAATTGAAAAAATGTGAATTATGTTTTATCGAATTCTACGTTCGCCTGCTTTAAAAATGAAATAATGCTTATTTTTATAACTATAAATTTAACAGTATAAATATTTTCGTTATTCGTTTTAATAATTATATAATATTAATGATATATTTTTCTAATTACGAATAATAAAATTTTATATCATATTTCATTACAGTTGTTGATGCGTAATAGAATTTTCGCTTCGTATAGCTTAATTTTTTCCAATACAGCATAAATTTATGTAATGTTTTCATTTAGTTCGGCGTTTTTACAAAATGTTGAGCCATTAACGATACCGCGTGCAGATAATGAACCGCAGCCGATATCACCGAAAATTCAGAAAATGGTCGAAGATATTGCAAACTTAACATTAGTAGAAGTCGTAGAATTAAGTAAAACGTTGAAGCAAACACTCAATCTTCCCGACGCACCATTTATGGCAATGAGCGCGGCACCATCTGCAGTAGCTTCCGAAACTGATGTATGTCCAAAATATACATTTTGGTTTTTTTTTTCTTTCTAATTCTTTATTAGAAAGAACTGTATCTTTTACCTTCGTATATATTATCATGTTAGGTAAGCTGTAAAGGCATCCCGATTTATAAACAGCTTACCTAACATGATACTGTACGTACTAACTGATATTTCTATAAACGCGGACATATTTTCTAGAAATATCGCTATGTCTGGAAACAGATGTAAATTTTCAAGATGAAGAACAGACAATACATTGTACGGAGGACCGTTACATGATGAGCCCAATAATTTAAGATATAGTTCAGAACGTAATATTATTAAACAAGAACATTCGAAGAACACATGATCTGCAGTCCAGCATGGAGAGGGCAGTAAGGAATTTCTGTAAATTGCATAAGGAATATGCGGTTCGGTAAGAAGGCCCAAATCGCAATTGGCTGATAAATACAATTCATTTACGCTTAATGCTCTTAAAAGGGTAGAATCGTGAAAGTTTAGGAAAAAAAAACGGTTGTAAATAATAGTGGTGACTGTTGTATATTCTCTAAACATATCTGTTCCCTAAGTTTCCTATGTTCAGACTGTACGAATCGTATGATATCATGTACAGAAACTAAAGAGAATACCACACCATTAGAAGACCCCGCTTTAGCTAATGAATCTACAATTTCATTGTCGGGGATTTCTCGATGTCCCGATACCCGACATAAATATATCCAATCATTCCGAATGATTAAATTGTAACGTGATGAATGAAATCGATATATCTGACACTTTAAATTTATTTACCATAGCCTTCAAAATGCTTTGTGAATCGGCGATAATAAGGTAACTACCCGGAAGCTTCATATCAATTAAGAATGATAATGCTTGTAACACCGTTACACACTCGTGAATGCGGAACACAAAGATCGAATAATTTGTAGGCGTTACTAATATTAAGAGATGAAATGAACACTGCTGCCTCCGTTCCTTGAACCGACTTCGATCCATCTGTGTAAATAAGGATGCGCGTACGAAAGTTCTCAAAGATATTATTGAATGTAGCACGGATCAGCGGAGGAGCATAAAGGATGTAGTCCTCAGGAAAGAATTATATTTTTTTTTTTTATTGGAAAATCGTATGAATACGTTAGTATAAATTGGAAAAGGATATGAATTCGCATATTCTGAGCCTGATATTCTTCCGATCTATGTATAACAGGAGACAGCAAGAGCATCTTGTTATTTGAAAACCGCCAGTTGGAATAAATTTGATGGAATGAGTTATACAGCGGAAAGCGATCTATGTTCATTCAACTAATGTTTTAGCGCTAAATAACTCCGTTTCAATTGTATGGGAGGAATTTTACACTCTACCATCAAGGCCGATATCGGAGTGCTCCTAACCGCACCCACACAGGGACTAACACACTCATTTTGAACACGATCAAGCTTATTTAATACTTATTATTTCATATAATTCGTAGGCATACGGAGTTTCGAATTATAATATTTTTATATTCCACGTTATATAATAAAACTAATGAAAAACACATTTTCGAATATAATATTAAAACCGTTGAAATAAACTTAGAAAAATATATTACCAAAAGCAAATGTTTGCATTTTACGTGTGTAGTTATTGCAAATGAACTGTTGCAATACGCATATAACCTTTTTTAATTATATTCAACTTATTTGATTACTCTCATATAATTTTAATAATTATTTTGAGCTTAAATTACTGTTAATTAATATTGCATATAGCTGGTGTTATAGTATAATAATTAATTTTTACATAATTTGCATTGACCATATAACGTGAATTATTATTTTTTCCAATTATAAACCGTCCTTTACTTAATGCACTTGATTTATTTTTAATCTTATTTCAGAAAGAGGAAGGACCAAAAATAGTAAAAACGAATTATACAGTTAGACTAACGAAATACGATGACAGCAAAAAGGTGACTTTAATTAAAGAAGTCAAATGTCTAATGGAAGATATGAATCTTGTACAGGTAATATATTTTTATTCCGTAAGATAAATTAATTTTTACATCATGACATCTCAACCTCAAATAAATTCTCTTAAAGCGTTTATGAATATACGGGGATGAGCTAACTTAAGCGATTATTATATTTTAAATAATATCGAAATAAAACATCTGAAGAAATACAAGTATTTCTGTATTATAATTCGGTGGTTAAAACTCGTAACATTTTATTACAATTTGTATAGAAACATTTAGTAAGTAGGAAATTCGTTAGTAAATTTAATCCAAACTTGTGCATTTAATATATTCATCGTAATACACTTAAATGAAACATTTTATGATAAATATTCAAAATAAACACATTTTCACAATAACTATAAACAACTATATTTACTAGTGTTTATCAGCAGACAATTAATAATTGTATAATAGGAAAATAAACTACAGCTTAGCTAAACATAACTAGAATACAGCAAAACTTACATATGGTGTAGTAATAAGTTACTAAATAATGGGAGGGGGTAGTTAATTCTGATGGAATTTGCTTTATAAACTCAAGGAGTTTCTACCAGTGGACTATTATTTGTTAATTCAATTATATTTGGAAAACGGTAAATTTTGTATGCGTTACAAGTCCGAACATTCTGCTTGGTATCCGGTACAAGTATTTTAGGACCTACCCTGTACATGATATTCGCAGCAGCTATACAACACCTTATACATCAATATTTACCTTTGCTGATGATACTTTGATTATAGCCGCTGACGAAAGTCCGCAAGTTGCATCTCGATCTATTCAACTTCGTCCACAAGCAATGAGAAAGTGGTGCACGAAATGGAGTAAGATCAACACAGATAAATCGGCAAATGTAACTTTTACATTACGGAGACGTTCGTGTCATCCAGTCCGCTACGATCTCAGCAATCAATTACTCCGACTGATACTGTAAAATATCTCGGCCTTATTATGGTTAAAAAAAAAAACTTAATAATTGGGTACCGCATATACTGCAGCTTAGGAAAAATTTAGATATTTCATTCCGGTTATTATACTGTATCCTAGGAAGAAAAGCTAAAACTTCATTACAAAACAAGCTCCTGCTCTACAATGCAGTTCTGGCGGCGAAATGAAAATATGGAATCGAATTATGGGGGTCAGCAGCAAGTAGTAATTTCAAACGTATCCAACAATTTCAGTCCAATGCGACGCTTCTTACTACGTCAGCAATGATACGTAAGAACCCACAGTCACAATGGTTTATCAGAATAAATACCAAACGTTCTTTAGCAAATATTCTAACCATCTAAATCCTCAAATTCGTCGAATCTACATGTCCACACTGCCAGATCGGTCCGAAGACTAAATCGACGAATGCTCCGAGACGTACGTATGAACTCTGCGTCTGCAGAATGATCTAAGGTCGTACAGATGGAGACATTGCTGTTCTGGCCTAATTCAAAACCGGTAGGCTGTTTATTGAAACGGAGGCTGTATATCGTACTTTTACGCATGTTTAACTGAACTCGTGTGCTTATCTATTTGTACAGGTACACATTAAGAAAAAAAGAAAAAAATTCTGATAAAGATGATCTTATTATTGTGTCATTAAATTTTTTAAATTGTATAATATATATTGATATCCGATAATGATGTAATAGGCCAAAAGCTTTTGACAAGCAGTGATTTTAACCGCGTTAAATATATAATAATCATACCAACCTGCTGTATGTATGTAAAAACATATGATTTTAACCACGATAAAGATATATAATCGCACCAAAATGTCGCATGTATGTAAACATACGCGACACTATAATTCTATGGATTTTTTCCTTTGATGTATCGTTTTAAGGATAGTTATTTACATTTTTATTGTTGTTACAGGCTAAGAAATTTGTCGAATCAGCTCCTGTAGTATTAAAATCAAATATCGGTAAAGAAGAAGCTGAGAAATTAAAGGAAGCACTAGAGAACTGTGGCGCAGAAATTGTTATAGATTAAAGTTAGCCGAAAATATTACAATTAGACATTTTATCTGAAATATTATTTCATATTTTGTAATAAATTGAAAGATTAAAGAAAGAAACCCATCATATTACGTTTATTAATGAATAATAATTTATAATTTAATGCAGCAAAAAAAAAAAAACGTAAGATCAAATATTACAATTTTTTTTTCCCCAGTTTCCAGCCTTTGGCCAGGTTAAGTGGACTGTTCAGGCTTTTGTACTGGAAGAGTATTCCTTGTCGATAAAAGTTCAGACATAAAGCTGTCTCTATTTTTGTATTTTGGGCAGAACCAGATCTGATGTTCGATGCTATCTTCGATATATCTCACAAACTTCCATTCTGATGATCCCCAATTTGGCAAGATGACTAGGTGAACAATCACTCCTTAGTCTAACAAACATAGATACAAAATCTTTATGCAGGATATCCCTCTGTTTAAACCAAGGCTCTTTTGGAATTGTCTTTTTGAATATTGGCGTATTTTTTACCTTTTAACAAGCTTTGAAATTCGAAATATGATTGAAAAGAACGGTACAACATTTAAGCTTCGGTATTAATTGTCAAGTTTAACGTGCTTCTCAATAGCCGGAATTAGATCCGATCGAGTAATCGCATCCGCTATCTCATTTCCACGGACGCCATAGTGGGCAGTGACCCACTTAAACTTCAGTTCCACGCTTGTAGTTGCCAAACCCACTGTCGTATTGATATATCTAATATACTCGTTGAAAATTCCGAGAGTCTAGATAGATGTAAAAGAATACATGGGAGTCAGTGAGTATTAGAATATTTTTTTCTTATATAATCTAATAAAACAAACAGCCTCGTATATGTGGCATACATTTCCATAAAAAATGATGAGCTTGCATTTTTTTTGCCGCAGTAGAAACATCACCAAGTTGTTCCGCATACCATAAACACTTAATATTTCGTATATGTGAAGTTTTACCTATTGCTCTCGTTATCACGAAAATAAATTTTGCATTGTGAATAAACATAATCTATTTTGTTTACGAATTTCAAAAGACTTATTAACATTCAAGCAATTATAATATTTTGAAACATTTTGAAATCTTATAACAGTATTTGATGACACACCTGTAAACACTTAACCTAATGTATGGGGAAATACGTATTTTTTTATTTTCTTTATTTTTTACACGCGGTATTAATATGTTAATTTCTAAGAATTGCAATCGGTAAGTGCAATAAGCATTGCTCTGTAAGAATTCTTGCACTTAGTGAGTTTTATTTACTAAATGTCATTATTCTTTTTAAAAATGCGGAAGTTGGAATAAGTGAAATATGTATTATTAATAGGAACATAGATATTTGTGTATTAAAATACGAAACTGACGAACTGAAAACTTTTTGAAACAGATCATGAGAACGATCGAACAATTTTTGAAATTAAGATATATAGAGTTACTTTGATAGTTTCTAACGATGTGAAATTAGGTATAAATAAAAATTAACGGTTCATAAAAGTAATTTCAGAGATCACACGAACAGTTTTATTTTTTAAAACAAACGAAAAATCCTTTGCCAAAATAACTGAGATGTAAAACGTTTTATTATGCTATTCAATTCATAAATAATAGATCAATTTGTTTATATTTATTTTATAATTTAAGTTAAATATTTGATAGGTTAGCTGAACATCGATGTTGTATTATGAAATTATGAACGTCACTTTTATCGTTTGAATTTCAAAATGACTTACATTTTGTGTCCACTGTGTATCTTATTTCTTCACACTTGTTTTTAAAAAATTCTGATTTCACGGAACTACGAAATTTCTAATATCTTAGAGTTTCTAAATATGAATAAAACTTTTATTCGATAATAATTTTATATAATACAGTTATTAACACGAAAGATTCTTTTTTTCAAGCGAAAAATTTAATTTTCATACGTTTTACTTCTGACACTAACCTTCAAGCAATATACTTGAAACTCGTATATATTCTCTGTTTTTAGATGACATAATTATGCATTTACATTTATCACCTATTTCATCTATGGTTTCTAGATTGTATTAATTTTGTTTCACATAGAAATAATTTTATTTCGCATTATATAATCGAATCAATGTTACAATGTTGACATGTTATTTTTTTTTCTAAAATGACCAATTTAAAGCAGTTTACTTTCTAATTCACTGACAATTTTTCCATCCACTTCTTGAAATAATATTTTTTAAACTATTTATAACTTACTATCTAATCATATTCTCAGTTATATTTATATTTTGCAATTCTGTCTGAATTTATAATGTTTTCGAAAATACTTAACAATTTTCACAATAGCTTTAGAAAGATAATTTTTCAGATTTTAATACTTTATTCTAAAGACGTCATATTGCAATTAAGTTTACCCGGTTTTTATTATTTTCTAAATTAATTATGTACTACAATTAGAAATAATTGAACAGAAGAAAAATAATATCTTAAAACATATTTTGTAATTCGACAAAAAATATTTAATCGTGAAATACCGTATAAAGAAGAAATATTATATCGGACTTAGATTAAATTGTATTATTTCGACGATTAAAACTATAATATAACAAAGTTATTTAAAAAAAAAAAAATGTTACATAGACTTAATTTCAAAATTTATCTTAACACTTTATGTTATACATCGTCTAAAGTCACTACGTTCTTTCACAAATTTGTTCAGAATTTTGTAATTCCAGTACCCTGACATAATAACAATCTCAATATAAATGTTAACCGAAATGTGGATAAATCTAAAAACGCCATCACAACTATAAACATTTCGCTCGATAACAATTTAACTTTTTGAAAATGTGTACTTTATTTTAATATTCATATTTAGTTTTTAATTTATTAATATTTAGATTGCCGAAATTTGCAAGATATTTCATTACTAGTTGCATACATATTAGCTATAACGAGTTTTACACACGTTAATAACTCATAGAGAATTTTCTAGATAGACGCTAGATAATTCAGTTTCTTTCAATTCTAATGTTCCTGTCATCAAAACGAATATTTGGATCAGTGTATGGAATTTCGTTTTATCATGATTAGTCGAAAAATTTCATCGCACACCTATGTAAAAATCGACAATAAACTACTTGCACAATACAGCATCGAACTGAAGATGGTATGATAATTCCAATTGAGGAATTGCTAATGCTATAACTTAGACAACCTTCATAACGTCCTCAATAATTCATCTAAATGTAGCAATATGAGTTAAACGCTCACCAACCGCGCGATGCCGAGTTAAAGTTAATTAATATTAAGATAATTGTCAAATTAAATTTCGCCATTATGATAATAAATAGTAAAAAAGAGGTGTTATATTTTTATTTAACAAAATATAAATCTGTTTGCGCATCTACTAGCATAATATATGTATATATATATATATACGCGTCTAAATAAATGTGTACATCTATATAAAATTATAATAAAGTACAATATAATGTAATATAAAAATACAAAACATTATTACAATATATAATATTAAAATATAGTGACGGTAATGATAGAAAATTTTTATATAATCAACAGCGTAACGGTCAACACGTGGGGTATTGTTTAAGAAAGCCAACTGACAATTGTACGGTTTCTGTGAATGTTTTACTGGCTTATTATTTTATCGTTTCTAATTCTGTTTGTTTCATGTTTGATTCTGCGCGTTGTATTGTGTTTTATTTCCATTTTCCATTCAATTTGTTCTAAAATATAATTAATCATGGCGGATCCGTTAAGTTTATTACGTTCTTATAACATACGGAAAAGAGAAATTATCGAAGAAAATGACCAAATTATTTTTGATGATGTTGCTTGGTCAAAAGGTGCACATACAAATTTCGTTATGTACGGGTGAGTATTTTAGCATTATACTTTATAACGCAAAACAATGTTTAATTACTATACAATTACAGGAGCATAAATAATTTTTTTTGTTTTGCTCGGAAAATGAAACAGATTTTTCATAACGAATGTTTTAATCCAGAAAAAATTATAATTTCTAAGTTTTACCATCTTAAGTTTTATTATGTTAAGGATCTGTTTTTTTTAAAGAATTTTGCATATTTTACAGTATGAATAACTTTTTTTTTTTTTTTTTTTTTAGAACTGGTAAGGATGGTTTACCGAAAGAATATTACACGTTAGAGTGTTTATTATATTTGTTAAAGAATGTTCATCTCGCTCATCCCATGTATGTACGTCAAGCAGGTGTAAGTAATTTGAATTTTCGATTATGTTTATTTATTGTATATTTATTGTTTTCAGGAGAATAGAGCATGTATATATATATATAATTTATAAATTTAAATATTTGAACTTAAAAGTTAAATTACTTTTCACTATTTCAGGCTCTTAATATTCCGGTAGTGCATAGACCAGATCGTAGAGATTTACTCTCATTTTTAAATGGAGAAATTATAACGTGCGCTAGTATAGATCGCAGTGCTCCCTTGGAAATACCGACACAAATTAAACGATCCACCGAGGATGATTTAAAGAAAAAAGCAAGGGTTGAGGATACAGTGGAAGTTCAAAGAGTAAAACAACAATTTGCTGCGCGATTAGAAGCTCCGAAAGAGGCTGCCGTTAATATCGATAACATTAAGTGTGTATTTTCTTGAATAATTATTATTATGTTACCATTACTACTCTAGTATAACATTTCTATATTCTTTATTGCGCGAAGAATTTACTGTGTAGCTTTCTTAAAATTAATATATACACCAACTGGTTCTTGTATGAAGTAATATGTAATTTTGATTTACCGTCACATTAGATCTTTATCCGAAACAATGTCAGTTGAGAAAATCGCCGCCATTAAAGCCAAACGGTTGGCTAAAAAACGAACAACTATTAAAGAACACGATGAAGCTCAAGTTGGTCCAGAAATAAAAGAAATGCTAAATTTCGACGTGGACGCTACTAAAGAAATTATTAAAAGAGAACGAGTTTGGCGGAACAGAACGACTATTCTGCAAAGTTCTGGAAAAGTAAAATTTGATGTTTTGCACCTTACAGCGCACTTATTACTAAAAATATATATGTACATGTAAATGATATCTTATATTTGACTCTGCTGCTGCATGTAGACTTTTTATGTTAATACGTGATATTCTAAAAATTATTCAATGTTTTTTCTTATTCTTTGTTGACATGCCGTGTACTCTTAGGACATTATCATGAGAATATAGAAATTAAATGAATTGAAGTAAGTTGGTGATCTTGAGGAAATAAAGAAGACGTTCAACATGATGATCGTACAGGATTTCAGAGAGAGTAGACGATCGGAGATTTTGTGATCGGCAGGAATTATAAATTGGTCAGCTAACGAGTAGATGTTGGATTGTAACATGGGAATTGCAGTTGGAACAGAGTATAGGAGGTGTCTATGTGCGAGTTTCGATTGTTCTAGACGGAGTCTTATGATAACGATTTCATTCCTTTTGTTGACCGATAATGATGTGTTTCGTGGTGATGGTGTTTCGAATTTGGCGTGTTTGGAGTGCTGGTCCACTGTTGTTGCTACATCTGTAATAACCTCTTCATTACATCTGGTTGAAGATCCCTTGGTGGTATTTTGATGTTTGATACTGGAAAGAACGGCGAACCTTCTTTTGCTGCAATGTCAGCGAGCGTATTTCCCTGGATTCCATTTGGATTCCAACATGTGATGGAATCCACGCGAACGAAACACGAGCATTTATATCACAAAGAGCGTGAATAATTTCTTTGGCTACTGGATGTTGATGAGGATAGTTATATTTTTGAAGAAAAGTAAGTACGGTTAGTGAGTCTGTAGTTTATTACATATTCTATAGCAAACAGTTCAGCCGAAAGAATAGTAAATAGATCTGGAATAGAGTAACGGAGAATAATTTTTCTTTATCGAATGCAATTCCACAACCTGTTTCCTGACGTGTTTTGGAACCATCAGTAAAGAATATTTTGAAACTGTCGTATTTTCTGATCATATGTTGATATGCAGACGGGAAAGTGTTGATATGCGATTCTTTTTTTGAGAATTGTTGCAGCTGAAGGTCTACGTTGAGATGTAGGTTCACCCATGAGGGTGTTGTTGCTATAGTTGATATGTTGGTGGTAAAGTGAGTTGCATCGAGTACAAGATTGTAGTAACTTGCTTATGGAGAGTGAGTACCGATGTATAAGGTAATGGTTGAAGCGCGTTTAATGAAGTACGATTTGAGTCGAATCCACACATTTATGATACTCAGATTTCTGTAAATACTGAGAGGAGGAATACCAGCTTCATAAAGAATGCTAATGGAGAAGTGGGAAAATAGCGAATCTTATGGCAGTATGATGTATCGTATTGAGTGATTTGATGTTTTGATTAGCTGACGAGTAAATTACAACGTCGCAGTCCAGCCTTGATTTAATCAATGTTTGATAAATTATGAATAGGGAGGGACGATCTGAGCCATATGATGTGTTAGCTAGTTTATTAGATTTAACTTTTTCTTTTTAGTGCATCCTGTTTTCAATTGGTTGACGTACGGTTTTCATGTAAGTTTCTGGTCCAAAATTATTCCTATATACTTCACAGCATCTGATGTTGGGATGGGCATGTTCTTTATTTGAACTGAAATTTTATGGCTACAGCAACGACGTCTGCAGAAATGTATAGCAGTAGTTTTCGTGTTGGAGAAGTTGATTGCGGACTGACCAGGCTTCTGTCGATTGTGTAGAGGGCTACATCCGAGCAAGAAACGAAGATAGCTAGATCATCTGCGAATAAAGAGCATTGGACAGGTGAGCAGATTTGTTCTGAAATATCATTTACGGCTATGTTAAAGGGGGTAGTAGGACTCAGAGCGGAGCCGTCAGGTACGCCATTAGATCTTGGGTTGTTGATTTCAATGATCCTAATTAGCGGCTTGAAAGGAAATTCCTGATGAAGTATGCTCTAGATATCGGCGAACAACCGAGCGCAATGAAGGATTTTTAAAAATTTTTCTTTCCAGGTGTTATGAAAAGGTTTGGAATTCAATGTTTTAAAGGTAGATTTTTAACAAGTTTAGTCTGTAATGCCGAATTAAATATATTTATTGCAGCATTTAGAATTTGTTACGATTACATATTTTAATTAATTATTTATGTGTTTACTAATTGTTTTATACACCTACTTAGTAGTAATTTCTGGCAATTTTTAAATAGAGCGCGTAATAAATTACGTGCTCTATTTTATATGAGATTATTTTTCGATAATTTACATTTTCGGTTATGTCTGTTTTTGTAAAAGATGTTTTATCGCATTCTATAATTATTTAGTAACGTATTGACATCAGTTTGATAGAAATATAAATAATTTATTAGACGTTCAGTAAAGATGTATTCACTATACTGAATTCATTGAAAGAACGCGATCACGATAAAAATTTTAGCGGCGATAAAACGTCTTCATTTCCAAGTAAAAAGCGTACTTCTGGTACTTCAAATTATAATCGGTACGATCAAGAACGTTTCGCTAATGCTAAGGAAGGTATATATTTTCAATATTTTATTATTATTATTATTATTATTATTATTATTATATCTGAAATTTAATCAAAATGCCCCATATAAGTGTTTCTCGCAAATACAACGTTCGGTGAAAATCTTTGCAAATTATCACGTCCGTAATTTATATTATTAAATTTTAATATTACCGATAAAACTTATTTTTAAAAATTGCCTTATGTTGAATTTCGTCTGTTAGATTTCATTATAATCGTGTATTTATTTTAAAAATCTGCATCTTCGCGCACTAAACTTCTATTTATGGAATAAGATAATGTTAATCTAATTGTTTTTATTTACATCGCATTAAAATATTTAATTCACATTCGCATTTACATAATATGTTGGAAGTAATCGTTTTTCTTCAGTTTTATTGTTACCATAATATTTTGTATCAGCTTGATATGCACGATACAAAATAATTATACAATCACAGCTATGTTTGCTGATGACACAGCTTTCCTATCAATTCATTGTAATAACAATACAGTTACTAAACAGCTTCAAAATCATCCGTCACACGGTGGAGAATTGGCTTAAAGAATGGATCATCGCAGTTAATGAATCACAAAAACAGGTTCTGTTTACATTGAAAAAAGGGCAAACTTTGCCCATCCAACTGAATGGGAGATAATTCCAAAGTCATGTGTTGTGAAATATCTTGGATTATATCTCGACCAATGGCTCACCTTTAAGGAGATCATATTATTGAAAAATGGAAGAAATTGAATATTACATACCGTAACATGCATTGGCTGATGAATAAAAAGTCACCATTATCAATTGAATATAAAGTATTACTATATAAAACAATCTTAGAACCTGTGTGTTGATATACGGTATTCAAATCTGGGGAACAGCGTGCAATTCAAAACTTAAAAGTTATATAAGATTCCAGTCCAAAGTGCTGCGAGATATTTTAGCGCGGCACCCCATGTTTTGTCGCAACGATGACACACAACGACCTCCGCATTTCAACAAAGAAGTAATTGCAACCTTTGCAAGAAGACATTTTCATCGACTCATAAACCAAGTTAATTTGTTAACAGTTGATATCTCACAGAATAGCGAGCGATTCAGACGATTGAAGAGACTTACCCACGTTGAACTAGAATACCGTAAACAGTAATTTATAAAATTTAATATACTACAATAAATAACAATATATAAAAACAAAAAAGGAATAGCAGCCATTGGGAAGTGTTCCATCGTAATCTATGTGTATAGCAATGCTGATGTTCGAACGAATAGATTGTATGCAAGGAAAAAATATATATATATTTAAAATAGATTTATCGGTGATCGGTCGGCCCGCTAAAGTAATCGCGATCTGTTTTAAAATTTTAAATACCGAATGAATTCTCAGTTAACGTTCTATTTCTCTTGATTACCACACCTATTATGGGGGTGGGTGGGGTGTTAAATGGACTATCGTAAATGTAGTAATTTTTATTATCTAGGAATCGCGACTGGTGGTTTCCGCATTGACACTATGGGCTCGTATCACGGTATGGCATTAAAGCATGTTGCAGAAGCAAATAATAAAGAATCGGAAAAAGTTCCTGAAAATGATAATGTAAAACCGATGACTCTTATATCAGCCTCTAGTGATCCGCGTTGTGCGGTGTATTCTTATGCGGATCCTGCGGTATTACATGTTTTTTTTTATACATGTTTATATATATATATATATATATGTATGTATTTATGAATGTGTGTTTACATATACGTATAAATAATAGTTTTTAATTAATACTCTTAAACGTTAATAATTATTATTTAATTTGTGAAAGATGTTTAAAAATGTGTTATATCAGTCACTCAGTATTAAGAATCACCGTTGAACTAATTTCGTTTCGTCAAATATGTTGGGAAAAAAATAATACTGGTAATAAATAATTAATTACGAAAAATTTACTTTGGGCAGAAAATGTCGCATATAGATGGGCGTGGTGTATTATGTTGATTTTTTATTTATTATTTATTTCGACGTAATCATTTAATTTTAAATAACTGCTTTTAATCGATGAAATTTTAGAAGGAAACATTAGCGCATGAAATCATAAAACAATCCATTATAACAAAATCTATGAACTACATCTATTGTCGATACATTAAAAGTTTAAAATATGACAACACAGATGCTCCACGTTAAGTGTACACAGGGGAGATTCGTTTTTGTCCAGTTTCACTTATCATGGCATCCTATGACGAGGAGCGTTCGTTTTGCGTGAAACATTTTTGGCTTGAATCGATCACGACAGTGCAAAGAAAGTATCGAAAAGAATTTACGCGATTTGTGTGTGTGTGTGTGTGTGTATGGTAATACCTTCGCGTTTACGAAACACGTCTACGAGATCTGGAAGAGACCTGAAAACTCGGATTTCTGAAGAAATTTCAAAAATTCAACGACATATGGCTCAAAAAGTCTTTGAAAATTTTATATAAAGACTGAATGAATGCACTGTTGCAAATGGCGGGTTCCATAAATGATTGTAAGCAAAGTCGCCCGTCTTCTCTAAGTCACCCTGTATATTTTCCATCGTTCGGTGGCTTAACGGTTCTAGTCATTACGTTGTAAAACTTTTTTTTTTTTTATTAAATAATGATGGGAAACTAAGTGGTTTTTTTCCTGCAACTTTCGCGATCATCTGACTTTTCAGTGAGCAAAGTAGAACTGTCGTTCCGTCAGTTGATTATGAAACTATGTACTCGTCGATCTAGAATAAAGTTCAAATGGGCCCCTGTCGATTGTAGCGTTCAATGAAATGAGCCGATGAACTCACTCGATCAGGTGAGGTAGTAGCAGCGGTCGGGGAAAATGTTATAATAATTTGGAGGCATTTAATGTACCATTTTGGTCGAGTAGTTTTTGAGTTATTCAAAAAACGACAAAACCGTCCGTTTTTGCAATTTAGATGGTAATAATCTACTAATATTACATGTACATTGTGAATTTTTCTAGATGATCATATTTTTGAAAATTTAATTAGAAACAGTTGTTTAACCAAAAATTGTAAAATTTAAAAATTAACCTTGTGTACATGTAACGTACTTATTATAAATCAATGAAAATACAGATTTATATTAAATTTGATGACATTTTATAAGAATATCGTCATATCGTTACCGGAAACATGCAATAATTACTTGATTTCACGAAGTTGCTTGACCGTAAGTATAATCTTAGATGTACGATATAATGACGCAATAATCATGACTGGTTTAAACGAAACGAATATGTGTCACAAATATAGGAATTAAATTAATAAAACCTAAATAACTATTACGGATACAGGAAAACTTGTATTTAATAATAAAATTTTTGCACAATATGAAGTAACGAATAATTTTATATATTTAATGCGACGAAAACAATTTCGTGTGTCGATAGGACATTGCTGTATGAAATATATATATATATATATATTGAGGAACATGATTAGTTTACTACACGAATGAATAACTGGCGTAGAAGATATAATATATGTATAATTATGTATATCGTAATTTACACACTATTCACATTTCAATATTTTTTATGAACAATTATTAATTGTATATCAAAAAGTATTTCTGCCGTGCTTCCTTGGTGTTATACATAAACAAAGCCTACTGAAATACGCATTAAAAGTAAACATATGTACTGGCTTTTCGCTTTTCAAGATAACATCCAACCTGTTTGGAAATACAGGTACCAGCTGTGGAGCTACTCGAAAAAGAGTAACATAGCGATTATACAAAGATTATTACAAAATAGAATTCTAATGCGCCATGGTATATGATGAATCAAACTCTCCGCACAGACCTGAAGATAAATTGCATAAAGAATGAAATTGTGCAAACACAGCAAAAGATCATGCTGAAAAACTAGAGTCACATCCGGCAGTTGCACTGTTAGATAACTCTGCGGACATTCGTAGATTAAAGAGGACGAAATTGATGGATCTAGTAAAAAGTATCCTATACGTATTGAATGAGACCCCCGTCACTGGACAGGATTCTTTGGCAAGTCATCTTACACCAACATATTATGCTTAATAGCCTACAGAGCTAGTTGTAAGTTATCGAATGAAGTGAAAAAAAAATTACTTCAATAATACTTTCATACCGTATCGCAGTATATTTAATAGGCAGTGTGTTCGTATATGAGTATTCTTATTTTAATGTGTTTAATTATTAATTGTACTTTACTAGACGTGTGTGGGCAAAGCTTTGGCGACGCAGACTCAAAAAAGGATTTCCAAAACACCGATTATAATTATACCATCGACAGCTAGTTCGTTGATTACAATGTTAAACGTGAAAGATATTTTACAAGAGTTGAAGTACGTATATTTTGATATGCCTCCTCGAAGTATAAGTTTTGAGTATGTGATTACTAAAATGTGTCGAAACACATTGCTCTTATTTAATATTTTACATATTAATATCATGATAATCAGGAACGTTCTTATGTTATACGATTATGGCTGTAAAATAAATATACCGTTATTCGGAAAAATTAATTTTGTCAATATTCGAATATTTTTTACCGGTTCGTTGTTATAAATGTATATTTTGTCAGTGTTTTCATTTGATAATTTTTCTCATTGGCAAAATTAGAATGAAGTTAATATAAAATTGTTGCCTGTTAATCCTATTTATTTAATGCGCGTATCTGTTTTGTCTTTATCTTGTAATAATTTTCTGTTGCCATTTTATTTATTATGTATCTGATTATTACTCTCTCTCGAGACTGTATCGTTTATTACGTATTTCTTCGAAATAGTGTTTTTTCTTTTATTATTATTATTATTGTTATTATTAGTTTTATTTGTGTATCTTGTTTTACGAAATTACTATCTTCTTTTTCTCAATCCGTGGATTGGTAGATAACCTTTTTGACTCATGATCCTACTGAATTCAACTAAAATTGTCTTCGTTCTGTTCTTCTTTTGGGGTATGCATAATTTTAAAAAGAAAAACATTAATTTAATCTTTTCAATCCGTCTACATGATTCCGGTTTAATACGGTATTTCTTATGATTTAACAAATTGCTTCCTAATTTTTAAGTTTCTCGACACGTTAGTAAAGATCTGTTTTTGTTGAAAGTCATAATTCTAGCCGATATCTGTTTGTCACTGCTTCTATCTTAAATGATTATGCTATCCAGGTACCAATTTACTTGTTTTAATATTTTTCCGTTAATTTTTACATATATTGTTTTTTAGCACATTTCATAACTACCGTTTTTTCTTCATTTATCGACATATTATACTTTTCGCTGCAATCGCTAGCTGTTTTATTACCGATTCTTCGAGTTCTTTTCCATTACCTCCCACGACTGCTATGTAATCCGCCAAACGGAATATCAACGTTTTTTTATCCTTCCACTTTGATGTCCCAGTTACCTTATTGTACGGGTGTATTTCTAGATGCGTCTCAAGCATTTGATCGTGTGTCTTCTGTTCAAACTAAAGGCAGTCTTACCCCATGCTCTTTACTTATTACTCAAATCTTACCTGTCACAACGATATTTCTGCATCAAAGAAGACTACGCTTTCTCCGCCTATTACAGTGTCTGCGCTGGGATACCCCAAGGCAGTATACTCGGACCAATACTATATGTGATCTATACAGCAGATATACCCCGGCATCCTGACACGCTATTGTGTACATTTGCTGACGATGTTGCTGTACTATCAAGACATGAAGATCCTGTCCAAGCTTCCACTACCGTACAGCAACATGTTGATCTACTCGAATCATGGTTTATGAAATGGCGTATTCGCCTAAACGTCAGTAAATGTCATCACATCACATTTACACTTAGAAGAGGAACGTGCAATCCGATACGTATCAATAATGCTATTATTCCTAGCTCCGATCGTGTCCGCTATCTTGGCTTCTATCTCGATAGCCGTTTAACTTGGAGATATCATTTAAATGTTAAGAACCAAGAGCTACGAAAAAGATACTCCGTGTTGATGCGGCTACTTGATCACCGATCCAAATTAAATGCTACAAGCAAAGTCATTCTATATAACAACTTACTAAAACCCATTTGGCTGTATGGACCCGAATTATGGGTTTGCTGTAAATCATCAAACACGAACCGTATCCAAAGTGTACAATCCAAAATATTAAGAAAGATAATTAATGCTCCGTGGTTCGTTTCGAATAAAATAATTCATCGAGATCTAAACATATCGCTTGTCGCAGCAAGACCAGATATAAAAAATTTCACAACAAGTTGGCCTACAATAGTAATGCTCTAATATCAGCCTTAGCGGAAAATCAATTACCGCGTACGCGAAGACTGAAACGCCGATGGCCTCGTGATATACTGAGTTCCCATGATTAGCTAATAAGTAACAACTGTACGACGCTATGGAAGTGTGTTCATTGGAACGTTTCTTCTTACATTTATAATAAGCTATGGTCACTCAACAAACGCACTTATTGTAAGTAAGTAAGTAAGTAAAAGTGTATTTACAATATTTAAATTTACATGAACAACAAACTTAGTATACTACGTGTATCGAAAAATTACATCTCATACCACGTGCATATAATAAAATAGATAATTATACAATTTTTTTTTTTTTATTTTTATTTTTTTTATCAAACAAAACAAAATATAATTTCAGGAAAAAACCAACCAAAACCTGAATACACATTATATCGGCCTGTTAAATAAGAATAATAATACTTATTATTAGAATGCTAAAAACTAAATAAAGTAATAATAAAAATAAAAAACGCTGGTACGATCCTATAGTAAGGCATTATCCTCTTATGTTTGTACCGTTTATATTTTAATTGCAAACTAGTACGATTATAATCGCCAATATTATTAATAATGGGATCTTGATTGAGTTTACACTCTTCAAAAAATCTCTTTGTGTGTTGGATAATAATATCCTCGACATACGATCATTTCAATGTGCCATGCATACTATCAATTTATTGTTTCTTAACAGTTGCGCGTATAAAAGTAACAAAAAAAAAAAAAAAAAACAGTTCAAACATTATCCCAATATCAATAATATCGAGTCATAGTCAGCTGCTTTACTTATTATTTCTTAAGTCTTTTACTACTTATTGGTTTTTATTTTATTTCATGTTATATTATTTTCTTTTAATAACAGTTATTACTTTAAGTTTGTAAGTAACAAGCTTATATAGTAGTTTATTATTTATACTATGATATAAGTTTATATCGAGATTTTATTATAATTTAATGTAATATTTTATAAATCACAAACTCGTTATATGCTTTCTCGGTGGAATAAGGGACTTTGTATTTTTCATCTATACTATGTTATTATAACGTGAGACCTTTGCATTTGTTCGCGTGTACCTCTATATTTACATGTACATTTTCTTTATTTTCAACAGCGGGAGTAGTTTTTTTTTAGTGGGTAAAAATCCCACACGCTGATTTCTTTGGAATCCATCAGCACTTGCTCAGTGCATGTGCTGCTCTCTAAAATATATATATGTTGCTTATAAATATATCTGTGTCTTTTGAAGATCCCCCCTCCTCTCTTAAAAAAGAAAACAAAAATAAAAAACTGCCCAATCTATAACTCATATCGAACACAAATTCAACACCTTATATCTGGCAGTTAGTCAAGAAGCAAGCTATTAGATTCTATAATAAATATCCCTTACCCTATTATATAGCAAATTGTCAATCGCACACTGTAGACGCTTTATAAAACATGTATAAAAAATATAAGCATTAACGGATAATGTAGACTTCAGGTTGTGCTCTTACAATTTATTCTACCATAATATAAGTTAATTTCATTTGTCTTTGACATTTATTAATTTTGATAATGTAATTTAATTATTTGTTTATTTTTGTTTCTTTTTCTTCTTCCGTGATATACAAGATTTTAATTTGTATTTCCTTGTATATATATATATATATACCTATGTAGCTTTAATTTGACGTGCGCCTTTATATTAATTACGTAATCTTCGCATAGTTTAGGTCCAGATTTGCCCGGAATATGTGTCATAATTTAAGCGCATTATAAATGAAATATTGAAATATACTTCTTATTTATTCATTCATTATCTGAATTTTGTCATCGGCTACGCTTATTTTAATATAGTAACAAATCGATATCGCCTACATTATATACGTTCAGGTTTGTAACTGTGGAAGAGAAAAAGGAATCCGGCGCGAAAAGAGATAACGAAGTCCTATTACAACGACCGAAGGGCAACAACACATTTGTCCCATATAGGATTGTCGATAATCCGCTTAAATTGACGCAGACCGAATGGGATCGAGTAGTAGCCGTATTCGTAACGGGAGCAACGTGGCAATTAAAAGGGTGGCCGTGGAAAGGAAATCCCGTTGATATTTTTACTAACGGTAATTTTATATATATATATATATATATATATATATATATATATATTTAATTACAAAAATTAGTTAAAATCATTAAACGTTTATTTTCTCGAAAATCACAAAGCTTTTCGGCAATTACGCCATTATCAAGTCATATTTAAATAAAAATTTAAAAAATAAAAACACAAAATATAAATTTAAATTTAAGATCACAAATTTACAAGTATAAAATGAAGAATATAGATATACTTAAAATAATCTGACAGTGAATGTGGTAAACAACACAATTAACTATCAGTAGTATACAATATATTTACAAAGCAGTAGCCGGAAAATAATTATTTTTAAAAAAAAAAGTATGTTTGAACAGTGAAAAAATATATTTAATAATAATCAAAAATCAATAGCCATGAAATAATACAAAATTTTTTACAATGTTACCGTTGAATTTAATAAATTATTTTTATCCCTTTCTTTTATTATTTACATTTTTTCGAATAGTTTTCTTTTTTTTTAAAAAATATTTTTCTGTATGTAAAATTTTATAATTTCGATTAATATTATTTATTTTGTGTTTTAATTCTGTGCAATGTTTTCCAAATAATGATTTTATTATTTGCATATGAGTTTAAATGTTCTTTAAATCTTGTTACGAATTGTCTGCCTGTTTCTCCTACGTGTATTCTTTTTCACATTGATTACAATTTATAGACTCCTGAATTTTTTAAATATATTTCTATCTTCTATTTTGTTATTACTAATTGATTTTAATAATGCGTTATTATTTCTTATTGCTAAATCAATGTTATATTCGTTAAATATTTTAATTATTTTATACGTACGACTTCCTACGTAATTTATCGAACCTAAATAATTCCTTTTATCTTTTTCTGTATTTATATTGACTTTAGCTTCATTCCATATTTCATAAACTATAATAGGGTTATATTTGTTACTTATCGCTATTTGTTTTATAATGTTTTCTTTCTTTATTCAATTTATCACCGTCTGTTAAAATTGATTTTGCTCTATTGATAAGACTGAACTTGCTAATTTATGCATTTTTGGTTGAAATGAATCTTTTGGTATTAATATATCTGTTTGTGTAGGTTTTCTCTGTATATATCTATATCAATTTTTTGGTTAATAATGTTAATTTTTAAATTTAAAAAATTTCTTATTTTACCTCCTATTTCTAATGTAAATTTAATGTTTTTATTATAATTAGATTGGATACAAAATTATTCAAAATATTATCATTATATCATTATTATTATTCCATTTTATTATTCAGGATATCATCAACATATCTTTTCCATAATTTAACATTATCGTTTAGTGATTTTAACTAATTTTTGTAATTAAATTAATAAAAAATCACTACATTCCGCAATTTAATAAGTAATGAGTATATACTTAAGATAATTCTAAAGTAGTTCCGATGATTTACACTTTCGCCGGCTGATAGTTAAAGTGTTATTTTAATCTCGCATTTCGACCTTATAACGGGAGTTTGAGTATGAATAATTCAGGTGTCTTCGAAACGCCACGAGGGAATTGTGGACACGGTTTATACATCGAACAAATTCTGAACGTATTGAAATCAAACGTGAAAACTTAATTATAATATCGTAAAATCAGACTAATATAGATTTAATATTAGTAATATAATAAAATAGTATATATCTACTACCTAAAAGGAGATGAGAAAACAACAAAAATGTACTCGTTCGATCGGGGTTCAGTATAAACGACCATATTTTGATAATTAGAACGTTAATGCAAAAATTGTGAAGATAATAATCTTAAACTATATATATATATATATATATATATATATATATATATATATATATATATGACGCGATTCTAATAGACGGCAATACAGAAGAAATACAATTAATAGCGACCGAACTGAACTCGCACTCCGAAAAAATAGAACTAAAAATAAATTTAGGGATGAAGATAATGACGAATACAACAGAAAGTACAATAATATCTGTAAATCGAAGAAAAAATTGAAACCGTAAGAAAATATGTGTATTTGGAAGAAGGAATTACGGTTGAAAAGAACATGTTGATGCAATTGGATGCTAAAAGGAGAACATCTCTTGCCCGGATTGCGTTCGGGGAAATTAAGCAGTGTTTTTAAAAATAAAGAAATACCGAATATCTTTAAAAGTGGAATATACATTCAATGTGTGCTGTCAGTTCTAACATACGGAACTGAGAAGTGAAACATCATGGAGTCTTACCAAAACAAATAATTAGACGAATTAGAAAAACTCAAACGGCTCAAGAAAGAATCGTGCTTAATATCAGACTCTGAGATCACGGGAACATTGCATAGATTAGACAACCGACAAAATTAGTATATGCAATAGAACACGTAGCTAAACTAAGATCTAAATGAGCGGAACATATTGCCAAACTAGATTGCGAATCAAGCGTATGTTGCTGTGGTGGACGATTTCGTCGCCGGCAAGGAAGACTCATGACTGGATGGAGAGACGACATTGTGAAAATAACCGTAATCAATTGGATTCGTGTCGCATAAGATAGGCAAATTCGTAAGTGGCCCAGCAGTAGGTTGAGATAGGCATAATATTTATATATATATATATATGTACATATAAGATTTAATCCCATTTTTTTATATTCGTAGTGTGCGGATTTCATTTGAAATATGATGAAATGAAATTAAACGATAACGTAGCTAAATGGGCCGTTTCCGTGATACAACTATCTCGTACTCAAAGATATTTAGATAGAGCAGCTTTAATGTTTTTCTGGGAAAAATTAGATAAGTACGTATTTTATTTTATTTTATTTTTAACTTATATAGAATATATATGTGTATATATATACATGTGGTGTATTAACTCGATGCCACGTTTCACAAGTTTATTAGGAATTCTTTAATTCAGTTTGTATTGTACGCCACCTCAATGGGTTCGATTCGACGTATTTCAGTCGGATTTCGATAATTATAGATTATAAGAAACCCATCGAAATATAAAATTTATTCGTATATCATCTCTTTCTATTTTCATATTACAACATTATAGCCTGATAGTGTTAGTGTTACTGAGAAACAAAATATAGTAGCTAAAGTAACAACTTCTCAATGAGTATGATAAGCAACACGCCAACCTATTATCAGAATGTTTACCTTATTTATAAAACTGTTTTTAATATTAATTCGTCGCCGAAATTATAGGTATTAATAATTTATTACTGCGTCTATATATTTAATAATATTTCTCATTTTTCAACTATTTTTACTATTTCTAGTTTTATTCCCTGTAGAGTACCTGGTGGTTTATCAATTATGTTATCTACATTATGTTTCTGTTCTTTGTTAACCGATAACTTATAATCATCATCATTTTTAAATGATGCTAGATGTATTTTTAACCTGGTGTTTATGTGCTTACACCCTCGTTACACCAATATAAACTTTTTTTTTTTGGACATTTTAATCTATATACTCCTATTTACCTTATCAAAATTAAGAGCAAATTTTTTTATCAGTACTACATATTATTCAAATCGTATTTAAAAGATTAATACACTTTCAAGTGAATGTAAATGCTACCAAACTGTCGTGTGCACGCCATTTATTCTGGAGTGTCACAGAGTAGTGTACTTGAGCCAACATTGTATCAGGTTTACACATGGGACTTTCAAATAAACGACAAAATCACTATAGCTATCGTCGATGATACGGCAATGTTATCTGTTAATCGTGATTTAAAGATAGCAACAGATTGCAGGATCGGTTAACACATTTAGAACAATGGTTAAAAATGTGTAAAATTAAAATCAATGAATCCGAATCGAATTACGTATTGTTTACTTTGAACAAAGATGACAATTCATCCGTCTCAATAAATTACTAATACCAGGATTACACTTGTACCAAACGACTCACCCGGAAAGACCACGTTGTCGCAAAACGAAAGCAACTTCGTTTTAAACATCGATCCATGAACTAGCTAATAGGCAAACACTGCAATGTCTCGTTGCAAAACAAATTCTTACTCTACAACATGTTATTGAAAACGGTGTGGGGACTTACGGAATTGAAATGTAGGGCACTGCAAGTAATTCAACATTGAGTATCATTCAGCGATTTCAAAACTAGTTGCTGCGAAATATTGTATCTGTGCCCTCGTTAATACGTAACGATGACATACATTGTGATCTGCGTGTACCAATAAAACAAATAAGACGTTTAAGTATACGAAGGCTTCAACAACATGTTAATCCGCTCGCTAGCCGTTAATTTACCGAACAACTGTGCCTATTTGAAACGCGTCAAAAAATTTAACCAAAACTAAATTACAAAATAAATCGTAAATATTTATAATTTATAATTAACTTATCATATATTTCACAAAGATTTATCACCAGCGGGTGGCAATTCAGATTCCTTATTTCTCCGTCCTGATACTCGTTGTCTTTCTTAGATTGTATGCAAAAGTGAATTAATAGAAAAAATATACTCCCCAATTTTTTTTATATTTCATTATTATTATTAAGAATTACTTTAAATGTAGAGTTCTGTTGTGACTGAGGCTACAATTATATTATATATATTTAATTTTATGAATTTATATTCTCTTATATATTTTTATTGACCTTGTATAATTATTTGCTTTCTTATCTCAGTGATATTTTGTTACTTAATTTATTTACTATACTACGATTATACCCATTCTTAATAACTATCTGCTTGATAATATTCGTTTCTTTATCTAATTTGTCGTTACCGTTTACAATAAATGATCGTTAGATGTTATTATATCAGTTTGCGTTTGTTTTTCTATGTATATCAATATCTAATATATGCTATCGTTTTTTTATTTTTTTTTTTTAAATTTTCGAAATTTAAAAAAAAAAAGTTGTACTTCTCTCTCCTATTTCTTAATTTTATGAATTTATATTCTCTTATATATTTTTATTGACCTTGTGTAATTATTTGCTTTCTTATCTCAGTGATATTTTGTTACTTAATTTATTTACTATACTACGATTATACCCATTCTTAATAACTATCTGCTTGATAATATTCGTTTATCTAATTTGTCGTTACCGTTTACAATAACTTCTTTTAAACTAGACATTTCCCGTGTAATTTAGAATGAAAATGATCGTTAGATGTTATTATATCAGTTTGCGTTTGTTTTTCTATGTATATCAATATCTAATATATGCTATCGTTTTTTTATTTATTTTTTTTAAATTTTCGAAATTTTAAAAAAAAAAAGTTGTACTTCTCTCTCCTATTTCTAATGTGAATTGTATAAATTATTTATTTAAATTCCGAATGCCTTACAGTTATTACTATATTTCTAGAATTTTATTTTATTTTTAAATTATTATTTTTTTTTTAATGGGGGTGCCTTTACAGCATACCTAACGTGATACTGTGGGGACTATCTACATCTTAATCAAGCAGGCTGACTTCTCTAAAAACGTCGCTATATGGGGGAACAATTGTATATTATCCAGGTGTAAAAGGGACGATACATTATACGGAGGTGTAATACTCGAAGAACGTAACAATCACATATATTCCTGAAACGAGGCCAAAGAAATAGGTGGAAATATTGCATTTTTCTTAGGGATGGGAACAACAACAAATACCATCCAAGAATTGGGAATCAATTTGGACTGCCAAACTTTATTAAGAATGTCCACAAAGATATTGTGAAAAAGTTATCCGGTAGTTTCTGTAGTACTTCGAAAGACACGCCATCATGACCAGGTGCCGTCGATTTTTTGTTTCCTAAGACATAAGCAACTTCATTCTTAGTAAAGGGAGAATCTAAAAAGTGGTTAGAAGGCCTACTAAGAGGTTGCATGACCTCTTCCAGTTCAGGTACATGAGAAGGGGCTATTGTTTCGATGAAGGAATACATATTATCAGCCCGGCTATAGGTGGAACATCTGAATGCTTTCGATAACCCCACACCTTTGAAATTGGGGTTTGTCGATTAAACTGTGTACAAAACTGTTGCCATGCTTTCCTTTTTGCCAGATTCACGCTTGGATAACGCGTTAGCTTTCCTCCAATGTAGGTAATTTTCAGTAGTGTTATTACTTCTTTCTTGTAGAAAGGCTTTTCTTCTATCCAATGCAACACGTTTACAGGAATCTGACCACCAACGGTTTGAGTTCCGTTTATATTTCTTATTAGATATATTATGATGTAGTGGTGGTGTTGAGCTAGAAAGAGCATCACTGATAACTTTATAGAACATTTCAAACTGGATTCTGTAGTCAGTTTCACTGCATATGGTGAAATCAGTCATCTGAAGATAATCTGAGAACCGATTCCAGTACGTTTATAATTCCACTTAGGTGTTGAGGAGGGTCCTAGAACCTTGTGATCGTACGCGCCATTTATATTTATTTGAGTGAGTATGGGGCAATTTTCACCTTCTGCAGTGTTTGTTATGATGTTCCAATAAGCTAGGAAACCTAATGAAGGTGAGCAAAACGTTAAATCTAATGGATTAGCGGCAGTTCCAGGCCTGTCACAATGAGTAGGGCTGCCGTCATTTAATATACAACAGTCTGCTTCTAGGAAAGCATCGTACACTATTTGCACTAATTAATTATTTGTGTGATGACCACCCCAAGCAACATTGTAGGCATTCCGGTCGCCACCAATGATATATAGGTTTCCTAGTGAAGTAAAAATATTTAGGAATGGAGACGTATTGGGTCGGAAAGAAAGTTTAACATATATGCTATAAACAAATATAGAAAATGACAAACTTACGGAAATCTTAGCGTCTACCAACTGTATGGAGCTAGAGATATCTTCCGATAAGTTACAGGAAACAAAAACAGAAGGGATGTTACGAAAATTGCAGCTCCGCCATATCCATCTGCCCTGTCGTCTCGATAAACAGTAAAATTATTATAAGAATATTGTTCGTTGGGATCAAGCCATGTCTCTGAGAGCAGCACTATATCAGCTTCATAATAATCGATTAATTTTTCAAGGCTGCCACAGTTATATTTCAGGCTGTGGCAGTTCCATTGAAAAATATTAAAAGATTTCATGATCATGTTCTTCGTATGCTCGACCATTCCTCTTTATTAGAGGTAAAGTCTTTTCGCCTTGCATGCTCGACAATCCCTCCTTAAGAGGTGATGTCTTTTCACATGTGAACGTGAAGAAGGCTGCTTGCTTGCAGATGGCATTGATGTAATTGTTATTATTATATACAAACATACACATATCACGAAAGAAGAAAAAAATCATGAGCGACGAAGCAGCTGTATAATGGCTTCGAGCTTATGCTCTAAATGCGGAATTTGGAACTGTTGGAGCGTAGATAGTAGTGCGGGCACAAGTGAATCAGAAGTAAGAGGAGAAGATGTAATGGAAGGAAGCTTTTCCAAAGAAGGATGAGGACTATTTTGATTTTCAATGAGTTGTTGCCCCATAGGATTTGGAGATATAAGTTTGTCGTTATTGGAATTAATTAAGGAGAGTGAGGAATTAACGGTAATATTCCCCTCCTGTGAGTACACTGGTCTTGTTCTTACATTAAGAGCTAGGTTTGAAAAATAGCCCCGCACATTGGATTTATTACTTGTATTTTTATTACCGCTACTAGTACTATTACCATTATTACTATTATTTCGGTTATAATTACCATTACTGTAGTGGCGACCGGAAGGACCTGAGTCATTGCTGCTTCTTTTTCGTTTAAATGAACTAGATCTGGATCGTAATTCAGGAAAATTTTGATTATTTGTAATTTCAGCAAAGGAAAAATCAGGGGTGACCACCGCCCATTTATTAAGTAATTTTGCCTCAGAAAATGATACATTTTCTATTGCCATAATTTTTTGAATTTTAATCTGTTCTTGATCAAATGGGCAGATACGATCAAAGGCTGAATGATTACCCTTAGTGCAGAATAAAGAAGAGTGAGGGCTTTCACGACTTGTTTGACACTCTGAAGACTTGTGGTTTGAGGGGCAAAAGGCGCAATTAGGTTTACTACGGCAAAGCTTACGGATATGTCCAAATCTGAGACAATTGTTGCACATTTTAGGTCTTACTAGGCTCGACTCTGCAAGAATAGTAATCAAAGAACCGAACTGACTCGGGCGGTATATTTCCACGGAATTTGATTTCAATTAATGGGATCGGGGAGAAAGAACCATCATGGTTTATTTAGTCTACGAATATCTTCAATTTTAGAGCGTGCAGTGCAAGAAGCAGTAAGTTCCTCGATTGAACGATTGGTTGGTACGTCTCTCACAATGCCAAAACGGAAAGGCAACGTTTGCGGGATAAAACAACGAATATTGAGCTCCTTATGAATATTCTCTGATAGTAAAAACATATTCGCCTCGATAATCGTGTTACTAATCTAACGTGCTTTTTGCCACTCCTAGTCGTTGATTTCAAGCCCTTTACTTTATTATGTAATAATTTGGCTAAAAACATAGGGTGTAGGTTTCCTATGTAGTTAATGTTTCCCTCTATCAGAACTACAGCAAAGCCCTGAAAATCACTCGGGAAAACACGTACAGACGGGGAAGATATTGAAATTTCTACTGAAGAATTACGTGTATCGCACAAAACGTCTGAAATAATCTGTAAATTTGATTCTACTCGACTATTATTACGGACTGTTGTAATGTCATCCATAACGGTATCGGAACAATCGCGCCGCTATTCTATTATTATATTTTCTAATTCTTTCTTAAAAATTTCAGCTAAAATCATCGATAATGAAGATTTATTTATAATATTTATCTTGAAATTTAAAATAATTTCGGTTTAATATTATTATTTTTAATCATTTTATAAAATGTTATCTTTATCGTTTTTTAACTATATATATAACCGCGTTTAAAGTATATATCGTTATTATCATGTAACCTTTGTAACCATAAAGTTTGTGTCAATTCCAGGCATATAATACAGCATAAATCTCATTTGAGATTTTAACATCATGGTTCCTGGAAATAATTCCGACGAAAATGCCCCCGCCGACATAACAGACGTATTACATTTTGGTTTTAACGATTACATACTGCTTGCATAATTATATAATAAGATTTTTATATGTAATACGCGTGTAGTATGTGGGATGTACGTTCTTCCTAAATTTTTTTGTTTACCATTTAGTAATTCATACCCTGTGATATACGTATACGAATGTTTTGATAATTAGAGTTTACTTCGATGAAACTTTGAAGTAGATTTGCCATTATATCTACATTCGTTTTTATTTACCATTTTATATTATACGTGTGTGTTAACTAGTTATTGGGGTTATGCATTTTTTAAATTAGTTCAGAAAATAATGTTTATTTGATTTTTAGAAAAGTCATGCAGAAAATTTCTTTTTACCTTTGTAATCGTTTTACACTTTAATATTTTACATCGTCTAAAAGAATATACATATCATTTTTGAATAATATATTTTTTTTCTTGTTTTATTTTTAAAACAACTGAAACGCTAACTAGCGTTAATTAATAAAACGATCGAAAAAAGAAAACGAAAAAGTAAATTTAAGTTAATAAACGTACGATGTAAGCTAAATACTAGCATAATGTAGTTATTCATATTTCGTACGTTTTCGGATACAAATTACAATTAATTTTTAACTACGTTACAAATGTTATAAATCAAAATCTAGCTTCTCGATCCGATCATTTGCTTGGTCAGTTAAATAACCACGTAATAATGACGAGTAGATAAAAATTACGAAAGGTATTAATAAACAATTAATGATTGAACTCTATATGGTACGCGGATGATATAGCATTAATAGCGGGAAACGAGACAAAATTATAACAATCTATTTATTAACCAGTTAAATGAAGTACTAATTTAAAATTATAAAATGAAAATAAATGTAAATAAAACCAAAATAACGCCACGCTCAAGATGAATATATTTCTAGACGAACAAAGATTGCCACAAGTACATTAAGGAGGAAGTCTAATCGCAGCGAATGGTTGAAGCGAAAAGGAAATTAACAAAAAAGCGCGTTCGATAAAAAGAAGACTTTACTTCCAAAAATATTTCATTGTACACGAGAAAACTGTTTATCAAAACTTACGTTCGGAGTTTGAAATTGTACAGCTGGGAAACTTGGACTATCTTGAAAAAGGAGGCGTCAAAATTGCAGACTTTTGAATTATGGTGCTACGGAAAAATGCTGAAAATGTCTCGGACGGAGTAAATAAAAAATAAAGACGTACTTCAAAGAGTGGAAGCAGAGACGAGATTATCAGTAATAAATAATCGAAGAAACAGTATGATTAAGATATTTTTGCTTTATAACAAACTTAATAATTGAAGGCAAAATAAACGGAAAACGCCAAAATTTATGGAAAACGTACTAAAGCAAATAAAATTGCTGAAAACCGAAAAACTGGCTCACGGCAGAAAGTTACTAAATGACATCACATTGCCCGCTGCTTTGTTGACTATTTTGATCTTGCTCTTCTTTCTGTTCATCTTTGGTATTCTATACTCGTCGCAAACATCGGTGATTAAGAGCAAGCAGCACTCACACTCGGAAACGAAGTAGGAAGATGATATATATATATATATATACATATATATATATATATATATATATATATATATATACATATATATATATATACATATATATACATATATATATATATACATATATATATATATATATATATATATGTATATTGTGTATAGAAAATTTATAAATATTCGACACCAAATGAAAATCTTAAGAGTTTCAGTCTCGTACATTGTTAATTTTTCACGAAAAATTCAAAATTTTTCTGTACGATGTCGTTGAAGAAAATATTTCTAAGTAAATACACTTAACTTCGTTTTGATATTTAGTCCGATTTTTAAGATAAAAAATATTCCATGTACGTTTTAAAATTATTCAAAAATATGAAACAAGGTAGTAACGGTTTACGTACAATGCTGCACGACTCTAGAAAATTTTTAACGTGTTACTGCACAAAATACGTTTAGAACTGAAACAAATAAAATTAAAATAGATAATTTCGTTATCATCAAGAGTTCGTATAACTTATAAAGCAACCAAGTTCTTAACGGTTAAAATACGAACGTGCAATTAGGTCGGACATCGGATAGGTACAGATCTTAAAATATATTGTAAGAATTTAAGTATAAAATTATTTTTCGTTTACCTTCAGTTTATTGAATGTTTACGTTTCTTCTTTATCGTATTTTTTTGAGAGTTTTTTATTTATATACATATATATATATAATATTTTATTACGATTGTTTCTAGGAAAAAGCTAGTTACGTAATAATACGCACCAAAAAAAAACAAACAACAAAAAACGATTTACTCTATCTAGTGATAGGATTTTTCAATAGGCCACACTGATTCGGCTAAACATCGATGACGATCGTGGTGATTGTAATAATTACGGTAAACATTTTATTCAACCGAGATTTACGCAATATGCGAAATTTAGTAAAAAAAAAAAAAAAAAATATATGAACACGCTTTGCTTTTATTAATTAATCACTCTAAGCTGCTGCTTTTAATTAATTTTTAAATAGATATTTATTTGAATTTAAATAAATAACGAATATGTATAATTTAATTTCTAAATTGCTCTATAGTACCGCTGAAATAAAAATTAATTAAATTTAGTCAATTTATACAAGCCGCTCGATCGAACCGTGTTTATATAATTCGCGGTTGAAATATATATATAAACCTAAATAATTTTACGAATATTCGATAATTTCTAAAACTTTTTCATAGCTTTACGTTCCTTTAATGATGGTGTACATATCCGGAATAATAAAAGATCTGGTTACTAGCAAAGAAAAAAAAAAATCCATAAAACAATTCCTCAAGTTAATTGATTGCGTTATAACGAAGCAAAAATGAAATTTAATTAACTAATATTAATATTTTTCATTTGATGAAATGAAAACGTACATATTATAATTATACACATAATGTAAAAGAGCATTATCGTATATATCGCCGCAAGCAACTGCGTGTAACATAATAAGCCACACCTACGTTGCGTGTAATTAATATCTTGAATGTTAGCCCATTTTGTACGCAAAAAATAACGCGATGTTCGGCAACAAACAATTGCGACAATAGTGATTACGAACACATATCTCGCAAAACGTGCATTAAAAACGTCAATTTTAAAAAAAAAAAAAAAATGTTTCCTTTACTTCATTGCATTTAACATATATACTCTCAATTATTCAACGCAATTCAGCTATAAAATATTATTTGTCTTTTGTAGTAGTAGTAGTAGTAGTTATAAATTATTGTTTTCATTTATTTTATCGCATTTAACACACGTATACTCTCAATTATTGTAAAATATTATTTTTCTTTTGTAATAGTAGTGCTTTAATATCTGCAATTTTGTTTTGTTTATAATTTTCGTTTTAATTTACTTTCAATATATTTCATATTTGCTAATATTGTTTATTGTAATAGAGTCGGATATATTGTAATTATTATAAAGTTTTACTGAACGTTCTCTATTATTAGTGTAGGTCCAATATCAATTTTGAACGTCAGTAATACAGCGAGATACGCATTTGAAAAACAAATCGAATTAAGGTCAATGGACGGTATGTAAATCAAAGTTTTAACAAATTAGGTTGCAAAAAAAATTTAATTTATTACTTTGTTTATATATATATATATATATATATATATATATATATATATATATATATGTATATGTGTGTGTGTATGTGAGTTAAAAACTATACAATAATATTATTAACATTAATCATTTGGGTTATAAAATCTTAATAATATATTTTTCTAAAATAAAAAACTACACGACAAAGAAAAACCTAGTAATAATAAAAAACGAATAAACGTGATATATAATTACAAATGAAAATATGAATAATTGATTAATATAACATATTTAAAATAAACAACAAAAAAATAATTTAAAATCACTAAAAAAAATTTCTTTATAAAAAATCATAATGATTTTCGCTCGGTTAGATTATTATCAAGTGAATTTAAAAAATAAAAAATGAAAAAAATATTAAGATTAAAATTCAAAAAAACTGCCAATCTGGTGAACAATGAGCACATATTTATATAATATGTTTATTTATATATATATATCGTTAAATATTTAATTTGAAATTTTACCCTTCAATGTTATATTAACGCTTTGAATTATTTTACGTACTTAGCTATCGCTGAATACTTTTAATAATTTTGTTTGTTTTTGGAATGATCGTTAACAGATTTAACTGTGAGTAATGTAATTCCGGTAAATTTAATTAATAACGTATATTTAGTATTTGCCTTCTTCTTCTTCTAAGTATCGTATCCATTACTGGACGTAGACATCACAATTATCTTGATTGGGCGGCGTGGAACAACTGCTGTATTGAGTGAACTCCAGTATGCTGTTTTATGTTGTCTATCCATTCAGTTTTCCTACTGCCTGGTCTTCTTTTACCATTAATCTTCCCTTGGAGTATGATTTTTAATAGCCCATATTCTTGTCCTTTGGTGACCGAAGTATTTTATTTTCCTGCTCCATATCATGTCCCGTAGCATACGTTTAGAATTTTGGAAATTCTAGTACTTTTTTTGATATTCGCATCATTCTTCTATGAACCCGCATCTCAATTAGTAATCTCTTCCACTGTTTTTTGTTCAATGTTGATACTTCTGCACCATATAGTAGTATAGACTAAATAGAACTTTTGTCCTTGTAAATTTCATTAAGCAATAAATGTATATATCACTTATGTATATTTTTAAAATTCTATTATTAAGTTTATAAGGAATTTTTTATTTTTCGGAACGATAGAGCGGTATATTTTATAAGTTATTCTTTTCTTGGGTAAAATTTAATTAATCAAAATATATTTCTTTTCTTTCTTTAAATATAACATTGGACCGCCAGCTTCTGGCGAGTTTTTAAGTTGAGAGTTCTATCGCATAGTAAGTTTATCATTTTGTTGAAGATCGTTTTCGTGTATCCGCATCCAAGTCGTCCGTTATCAGACATCCAAGGTATTTGAATTGATCCGTCTTTTCTATTTTTTCCCCATCAATTTTGATAGGGTTATTTCTGGATATTATTTCTACTTACAGCCATCCATTTGGTATTTTTCGCATTTATTTTATACCAACTTTGTATCGAGCATTTTCTGTAGATCACCGGCATTTTTGGCAAATATTACAGCATCATCAGCGTATCGAATGTTGTTTATTGTTCTTCCGTTTTATCCCGAGCTTACTTTCTGCTAATGCAACATTTAGAACTTTTTCCGGCATATAAATTGAAAAAGCAGAGGCGACAAGATGCAACCTTGCCTTAGCCTTCTTCTAACTTCAAAATCAATTTTGTTTTGTCGCCTTCTATGAGCAACTCTGCTGTTTGTTTCCGATATAAGTTCTGAATTATTCTCCGGTCGCTTTTATCTATTTCTGTTTCTTGTAGTATCTTCATTAGTTTATCATGATCGACGCTATCAAAAGCGTTTTCGTCATCTAAGAAGCAAAGACACGTCCTGGTGCACACATTGTGTAATAATTCATTTACTGCCAGCAGCGCTTCCCTTGTACCTAGTCCTGTTCTAAACCCAAATTGCGTGCCTGATAGAACATGTTCACACTTTTTTTTTTTTTTAATCGTGAATTATGCGCAAAAATATTTTCAGTAAATGTCTCTCATTAAACTGAAAAAATCCCCGCATACCTTGCGATATTGTTTCTTTGGTAAGAGGATGAAAATAGATTACAGATATTCTTTCGGAATTATGTCTATCGAGTAGTTTAATAATATCTGCTGCAATATCATCCGGACCACCTGTTGCTTTCTTAGGCCGCATCATGTTCGTAGCAGCTTTAACTTCTGATTTCAAGCCTACGTAATTATATTTAATAACGTCTTTTTAATAATAAAATATAGAACAAGTATATATTGTAGAAAATTGAATACAAATTACAAGGGAACTTAAATATTAAAAATGCATTTACCACGCGATGAAACTTAGTTTTAGTTTGTAAATGCCAAATAATTATGTAATTCAATTTTACGGAAAAATCATCGCGCACTTAAATCGATAATCATACAGTGGCGTGTTCGATCACAAATAATTTTATACATTAGCGACACGGCGATTTATATACAAATTAAATATATAATATCAATATCATATCAATCTAAGTGTGTCAGTCCTTTTGACCGGTTTGCCACTGTCGTCCGAGTCCACTTTTTCCGTTCAGCTATTAGTATTTTCAGTTCAATCGATTGCGGTGATGTTCTCTTCTTTCTTGATCGTGTCCATCTGCGTTCACCTTAGTTTTCCTTTCGGTTTGCACACGGATATTTTTACTTCTATATTTTTCAGCAAGCTATCATGTTTTAATGCAGTTTTGTTTTTCTAATCATTTTCAAAAGTGAACTTTCCTGTTGATACACACTTCTTTATTTTTCATCGACCGACGAGATTTTTAGCATGCGTCGCCAGCACCGTATTTAGAAAACTTCAATATTTTTATTTATCTCCTTTATTCGAAGTCTATGTTTTGTACGGTGTTACTGCTATGCATACGACTTAATACGTTTTCGTAATATTATAGAAAGCGGCACTCCACGTGATTACGTATCTTTTTCTTGTGAACATCGCTTGAGCTATTGAAATACTTCGCCGAATCTCACGTTTTATCTTTTTATCGAGGAACTCAACTTGTTCTATCTTTTCCAATTGATATTAGATATATTCGTTTCTTTGGAATTTTTTTTTTTTTTTTTTTTTGGTTTTTAATGTCACACAGATCTTTGGACCACAATTGACAATGATAATATTCAACACATTTTCTTAATAACTTAAGCGTAAAAAATTTTATGAACTATCTTCCCCCATTGGAAAAGAGTCAATGTCTGCATTTCCATGGTTTCCATGACGATTAGCTGAAACTATAATGATTAATAGCACTGCCAGCGACCGTTGAACCATAATCGAAGTAGGCTGCCGTATACAATTAGTAGTTATCCGGTATCGAGGATATCTCGAGTCCATTTTCTTATCAATCTACGTCTAGACAACATTAGTCGATGCGTATATGATGTTTGAACTTCTTGTAGCGATTTCTATAGTACTCGCATACATATTCAACTTCTAAATCATGATGCAGCGTGATATTAGAAACAAAATATGGAGCATTAACTATTGAGCGGAGTATCTTCGACTGTAGTTGTTGATTTGGAATTTTGCTGACGCACATTGGTATTCACGATATTCGCATTCCATGTTATATGTTGTAAAATAATTGTATTCGATTTAATTTTTTTGCTCTTATCGATATGAAGAATGAAAAAGTTTCGTTTATTTAAATGATAAACATAAACTACAATACGTTGTACACTAAATACACAAAATTACCCCCTTAGTATAAGAACAAAGATACGGGAAAATTTGAAAAAACCTGCCACAATTATAAAAAAAAAAAAAAAAAAGACAAATAGTACGCAATTAAGCTGAAAAAATTTATCGCAGTTAATTTACTTAATATAAAAATACAAAATAAAAATAATTATGTTAAAAATCGATTCTTTTTTAATTTCTTTACACAGTAACGATGCGTTGCTAGCTGGTCGTTTCATTTACTAATGTTCGAAAAATAGGAAGCGATTCCATTTAATTTTAGAAACCAGTTGATTAGTTGCGGAATAATTTAACGGAGGAAATAATCGGATTTGTTTTAATTACTGGCTTGCCATCGAATATTATTTTTAGAAGTTAGCCCCGACAAGAAATTGTTCAATTTATTGTTTTTCAAATTATTTAATAAGAATGCCGATATATCTGTTTAATTTTCACGTATCGATGTGTAAATTCGTAGTTAGTCTCTTATAATAAATTTTAAAAGAAATGCTTCTTACAATACAACACGGAACACGGTTAGTTTTTAAGGTAGTGGAAATGGGCAGAAATTTTTGGGATGTAAACGTTAGCTCCGTATGTATTAAAGTCGGTGAATTTGTCAAGTGCCTATTGTAGACGAGCTACAAAAAATCCCAGATTAATATTATTACGAATAAAAGTTTTAAATCGATTCCAATCTACATTTTTATTACGTGCTGGTGTTAATATATCATCACGTTTATCTCTGTAAGTAGTGTGTAAGATAATTTAGGATTGTGATTAGAAGATGAACACGATAGTGAAATAGCAATTGCGACATTGTTGATTTGAAACCTTCGTCTAATATTCAATTTATGACGCTACTGTGATTTGCGGAGGAATATATGTAGGATCAACGGGAGACGATGTGTTTATATTTTATTTTATTATGTTCACTTTATAAACGGCTTAATAACCGAAAAGTTTTGTGGTGTTTTTTTTTTATAAAACGTTTAGTGATTTTAACTTTTTTTTTTTTTTAAATCACTACATCACGCACTTATAAAATTATTTTTAATACGCTACCCGCGCTATCATTACTAAAACAATTTCACGCCCTATGTTTACTGTTAATTATTTTTTTGGATATCGGTAAACACAGACTATGTGCATAGCACGTCTGCACTTCAACACCCACAACATGTATACATTTAACAGACAATACCGGTAACGCGCTATGCTTGATTGAATCCGGTTTAATGCAACACCCCGCTACACCTACGTTTATCACGTCGATATACAAGATAACCGGGGAATTTGATTATCATTTTATAATTTAGTTTCGCATACAGTGGCTACATCGACATTATTTTAAAAATACGTAAATTCTTTAATTTCAGAATGGAGCGAACTTATATCTATCCTACTAAAGAAAGTTCGTCATGGGGACTCCAACTGACAGTAGGTTATATTAAAATTACATCGAGAAAAATTACAACGCGCTTTTAAACATAATCATTAATTACGATTTAGAGGAATTTCAGATTTCTCTTTAAAATAACAAAATTTTACTAAAATTAAATTCTCTAACTATATTCAGTAATTCTGAGAAAATGGAACTAATCGATTCGTTATTAACTAGGTTATCATCACCGGTAATTATCTGCATACGAAATATTATTATTTCTATTACCGTTACTATTGTTATTACCGCTACTATTAACCCCTATTTATATTATTATTGTTAACAGCGCGAACTTTGGACCAAAAAAACTAGATTCGATATTATTAAAGTTTCTAAGGGTCTCGGGTGACGACTTTTTTACGGATCTCACCATCACATAAGCTACATGTGTCAGATTACAATTGACGCATTTAATTTGTTTACAGCTACATTCGTGACTTTCATTACGCTGTCCACACTTCGCGCAGCGTCTGCTTGGCATGTTACAATTCTGCGAAACACGACCGTAAAGCTGGCAACGATAATACTGTAAAGCTTCTTTTCTAAGTTGGCATTTTTCCTATGTTACGACTTGGTAGAACAAGATATTACGACAATACACCTTTCTAATATCGGTGCTGTGCGGAAATTTCACCAAATACATCGGTTGTGAGTGCGCTGATTTCTTTTTAAATAGGAACATAGATATATTTAAATATTTCTAAACGGCTTGTTACATAATACATGTGTGCATATAAAAAGAATCTCTTTTAAGCGACGTTTTACGTTAGTAATTTAATAAATAAATGTGTGTATATATATATATATATATATATATATATATATATATATATATATATATATATATATATATATATATACTTAAATATAAAAGAATAAATATCGATAATACATCTCTAAAATATGACGATAAAACTTAGCTACCTTTAAATTTTCTTTTTAAAATTCAGTTGTGTTATCGTGTATTTTCTCATTTTTATAGAGAATCAGCTAAGTTCCTCGATGGAAGAATGCTGAGAATTCAAATAGAAATGTACAATGGTGCGATTAAAACTACGATAAAGACGGACAGTTTTGGAACTGCCATACGAATTTAAAGTTTTGATTTTTAGTTACTTATGTTATTGAACGAATGAAACTTGGGACGAAAGATTTGAAGTAGTTAGTCGTCATAAACGTATCGTTACGTGATTTTAAGGTTATTTAGTCAACAGAAATATTTCTCGTTTTATACTTGTTAAAAATGTTCTTTAGAAATATGACGACAAGCTTTTTTCATTCGTACGTATTCGATTTTATAATATAGGATGACCCAGAGAAGACGGCTGGTTTGGTTTTTTGTATAGTTCAGTTGGTAACACCGCTAAAATGATGTACACTCCACGCTTAGTGTAAACACGAGAGACTCGTTTTTGTCTAGGTTCGTCGATTACAACAGTGCGATGAAAGTTTCGAAAAAAATTCAAAAGTTGCGCGATTTTTTTTTTTTTTTGTACGGATAAAGAGTCGCGTTTACAAAACACGTCTACGAGATCTGAAGGACCTGAAAACTCGAGTTTCTAAAGAAATTTCAGAAGTTCAGCGACCTATGCTCATAAAAGTCTTCGAAAATTTTGTAAAGACCGAATGAATATGCCGTCGCAGATACGATCGTCCGAACGATATTGGTGTTCCACAAATAATTTTAAGCTAATCGTTTTTCTATAAATAAAACTTCATTCAAAAATTTTGTTCGAGTAGTTTTTGAGCTATTCGAAAAACAACAAAACTATCTGTCTTCTCTGGGTCACCCTATATTAAATATAAAATGTACATAACGGCGAACAATCGGTAAAAGTATTTCAATTATTTAGTGACAGTTAATTTTTTTTTTTTTTTTTTTTTTGTTCAAATAAATTGTAAATTACAATTTAATCTCATTCTACATTTCTGATTAGTTGTATCATCACCGACAAACAATCCTAATATCAGTTATGTATGTACAATAGTTATTAATGGATAATATATCAGTTCGACGCTACGCTTTCTTGACTCAATTCTTTTATTAATTATTATTATTATTTGTACGTATTTTAGTGGCGCCTGATGTAAATTATACTATATCTAATATTACAAGCCGACGTTTGTTTGAGTGGCTGATTTTATTATCATTTTCAACGAACACCTGTGCAATGATCCGGCCAAAATTATAAGGCTACATCGAGTAATGAAAAAAGGCCGATAGTATTATCAGCGAAGAAAAAGTCGTTCAAATAAATGGAAAGAATTTGACAACAACTTCAAAATAGAAGTTATTAATAAGTACTCATCTGTCGGGATGATTCTGAAAAAATAAATTACGTCATACACGTGATTCGGTAAATATGTAAACGACGTCCCATTAATTATTATCGACCTCTTAAAAATTCGTAATAAAATTAAAACCATGATTAAGGATAAATTACAAGTTATAAATACGGTAAGTTTTACATATTCGCATATTTACCATCACTGATTGTCAAATAACTTACGCATTATTAACCTGTCGAGTCGTATATGCGTTATTCCGAATTAACGCTTATTGTCTTTTATACCCCCATCATACGTATTATATATGAGAACAGTCGAGGATGTATCCATGTCGCACGTGTATAAATTTTATGTTTTCTACCACCCACCTGCGTGTGTATTCAGTACTAGCACAGTAAGTGGCAAGTTGAAATGTTTGCACGGCTATCAGATGCACGAATACATGAATTTCGTCTGCTATCTCATATTCACTGGGTTATGAAATACTAATAAGTACCATTGGGTCTTTACCGCTAGCAGCTCTGATTATTAACAAATATTTTCTCTATTTATTATATTTTATATAATTTTATTATATAAATATTTGTATGTACTAATAATATGATTGTTTTTTATTTATTATATGTGTATCATATATTAGTAGGGTAGAAATAATTAGATTCTAAAACTTCAAAAACAAATTTTTTTCAAATTAACTAAGTCATTTTTAACAGAAATATGAAAAAATTATAATCTAAGTTTTCGGTAGGTGATATAGGTCATTATAGTCTGCTGAGACATGGTAGTATAGAACTTGGAGTACTAAGATGTCTGCGAGTTTAGAAACACTAACAAAACTCCACTCGGTACTCAACAGGTTAACGAAACTTTTAAATTTTACACCTCATACCCGCAGGATATGAAACGTACCGAAGTTTTTTTGTGAGGACTTCAAATAAATCAGATAACACTTTTGTCGAATTAGCTCGTTCATTTTCTAACCAATATTATTTTTAGAATTTCGGCTAAATATTAGTGTTATGCGTCATTGTATAATTTGTTGAGGAAAATGTGGTATAAATAAGAAACCAATGCAAAATGCAACCATATTGCTTTTAACCGCTTTCAGAATCCTATTCACTTCGAGTATGGAGAGATTCGTTCGAAATGTACATGTATAAACTGTAACTCGCGACTATCCCTTTTATATAAAAATTGCTTATTAATAACAACGCAAACTAGTGCAAATTCCCCCGCCTGTCCGCTGTAATCATTGCATTATTACCTGCATTACGCTAAATTAAATTTTAACCCCTTTTGGAAATCTTTACAAATTACTCCGCATCCGAAAGCCACTGTCCAAAGAAGGCAACGGCTCCAAAACATGATAAACCAAATATGTACACGGTGTGAAAAATGGAGAATGAAAATAAATGAAACAAAATCAAGTCATATAACATTTAGGTTTGTAACATCAAAACCAATTGTGATCAGTAATAAAATAGTGAAAGCAGAAGATCACATAAAGACAGCATATTAAAGCTAAAATAACCGAGGTGCTTAATATAAAAATCAGGCAGATGTATTCGCTAATAAGCGGGAAGTCAAGGCTTTCTCTAAACAGCAAGCTTTCGCTTTACAAACAGGTTTTAGCTCCTGTATGGTTGCCAATTGTAAGGATGCAGCTTCGAGACAAACCTCGAAGTGATTTAACGCTTTCAAAACAAAACATTGAGAACACTGACGATGCTCCATGGTTTGTAAGCAATTCAAGACCTCAAGGTGCCATAACGGAAATAATAAAAAACGAGGCCAGTAAACACGTAGTCAGATTATCAAACCACCCTAATTGGACTGCAATCAACCTACTAGATAACTCAACTGAAGTACGGCGTCTATAAAGACGCAAATTATTAGACTTACTTGATTAATTAAGCTACTTTACTTTTAGGTGCCCTTCGCTGGAAGGTCTATCCTATAATTTATTGATAGCCTATCAAGACTAGGTGTATAGATTTAAAAAAAAAAAAAAAAAAAAATAGTCTAAATAATTAAATAAACCGTTGATAAACCTTATTAAACGGAGTTGTATGACTATATCTGCTTATCAATATTGCATTCAATGATTATAAAACATTCATTATCGCCATAATCTGTAATAAGTTATTCAGCGCTGCAATGGCTTGAAAAAAACTGAAAAGATAAAACAACATTGTTTTCATGTATAGCAGAAGATCGACAATGTGTTATTAAAATTGTATTCTATATAAATGATAACGGGTAAAAAATTAATATTTTTCCAGCAACTACATAATAGAAACTGTCGACCATCTTTCATATTCTAGGTACACTTGTAAAATACGTACAAGTTGTTCGTTACTCTGATATTTTGTATTGAAACTATTCTTCTCCGAAAATAATCCGGTTCAACTTTAAAATTTGTCATATCTGTTTTCATATGCATAACTTAAAAATATAAAGATATTTAAATTCATCTAATAAGTTACAGAAAGACGCGACAGCGACAAGCGACACAAGAATGTAATTTAGTTCGACATATCCGAATATTCCGGATATTGTTATAGTAAATTTGCTAAAAATAATTAATTATACGAACTAGAAATAACATTTAAATTGTTTAGAAATCTTGTAAAAAATACGACTTAATTATTAGATTATATTCGTATTTCAGAATAAGAAAATAAAACAATATATATATACACAAATAATATTATAATATTGAAAAAACTATAAAATATTTTGCTTTCATACTAATTTAATAATTTTACACGTTTAAAAAATGTTCTGTTTTTTTTTTAAACTTAGCTTTAGTGCGTGGCCGAAATGGTTAGTATTGGCGTACCAAATGATAATGAGGATGAAAAATGAAGAATGGTTATATCGTGGTTAATTATTTTTGTTTCTGTCAAAGTGTATTTTAATAATTTTAAATTATCAGTACTTTAATATTAATGAATTTGTATTAAATTTATTATTAGATTATTCAATAAAGTTCTAAATTTATTTTATACTAAAGTATGTATGAATTGCAACAATTTTGTACTTTTTGTTTTTAAACTCGTAAATTAATGAATTGTTTTAATAGAACTATTTTGTAATACGTTTCTAACTTTCATCGAATTTTGTTTCAGAACAAGTTGCAATTCCGAATTATTACGAAGTAAAAAAGTTGATCGGTGTCTACTCAAAATACTGAAGGTATATTATAACATTTTAGTACAAATGTTCGAACATAAAATTAATTATTCTATCTCAGAAAGGAATCAAATTTTTTGCTTTATTTATATGATTATTAACATGTTCTAATTATAATTTTTCAACAGTGCCAGATTATTCATTTTGGTTGTCTACGTGATTTTGTATCGGCTGATCTTTTATTTGTCGTTATGATTCTTGATGTTAAATGCAGCAAAACCTATTGTTATTCTAGACGATCTTAATAAGTTTTTTTTTTATACGTTTACAAACTTAAACGTTTGATAAACTATAAAGTGTTACCTATTCTACTATTATTTTACAATGAATAAGCTTCTTAAAATATCTATACTTTAATAATTACATATAAATTCTGTTTTTATAAACTATTAAAATCACGCGGCTGAAGATTTATATGTTAATTTTGGAAATATCTGAATACACCGCGATGTTTGTTTTACGTGGTTGTGTATAGTAGTCATATAGATTGTCCGAATTTATTATATATTCATTTTAGTAAAAGATTACCTCGGTGTATCTTAAATTATTATAAAAGCGTGTGGTTAACGTTCGAGATAATGTTGAGTAATTAAATTGATGAAGAAATTGAAATACGGTTACTGAACTATGTTCAAAATAAGTCTTGCTTAAATAATTCAAATACGATTTGAACTTGTTATAATATGGCATGGAACCGTTTTTTTTATTAATATATATATATTTATTTATAAATTGAACATTTAACATATCAACATGAAGCACGTTATCATTTAATGCAAAAAAACAACCGATAATAGAAAGTTTACTTTGTATCATTTTAAGTATCGATACACATAATCGATCTACCAACACCACTCCTCAAAGTAAACTTGATATACAAATGTGCAAGTGTAAATATTACTTCAAAATTCAATTCATTACAAAAAGATTTAAACGATTGAGCTGGTAATGCCTTTTTGTAAAAATATCAGCAACTTGCTTTTCTGAGATGGAATATGAATTATTTCAATTTCTTTTCTTTCAATATGTTCCTTGATGAAGTGAAGTTTCACATTAAAATGCTTTGACCACAACTGATGATTATCAGTTGAATTTGCAATTCTTATAGAACTAACATTATCTTCATATATATATATAGTAGTTGTTCCGCATTCAATTCCTAATAATATTGCTTTGATCCATATTAGCTCCTTTTCCGCGAGTGCTACATACTCTTCAGTGCTAGACAATGTGACACTGGTTTGCTTCTTCGTTTTCCCGACTACTGGTGTTCCAAATACTTTTATAATATAACCTGTAGTTGATCTTCGATACTTTTCTATTCCATCTAATTCAGCATATGATGCATCTGAATATGCCACAACCGGATCATCAGAACTGCCATCAAAGACAATTTTTTTTGATTTTCAGTTTTCTTAAGATATCCGAAAATTCGTAGTACATATTTATAAAGCTGATTAGTGAGAACAGTACTCCTTGATAATAGATTTGTTGTAAAACAGACGTCTGGTCTAGTTCCTTGTGCAAGATAGAGTAATGATCCAAGAATTTCTTTTATATTACCAGTACTTTGCAATTTTCATTTGTTGATTGTAGTTTTTTTTTTCCATCGGTGTGTTTCTATTTTTTAGGTGCTGTAACTTATGGTTCTAAGATTATTTTTTTAATTATCTTGGTCAATATATATCTCATGGTCTCTTATATCAATATTTAATCTAAGAAATTTTTTTGGTGTTCCTAAATCTTTTATAACGAATGATTTTTTTAGTTCGGTACTAACTTTATCACTGTCATCTCCTATAACTAAAATATAATCAACATACACTGCCACATTTATGCCATCTGATAGATACATTCAACCGATAATGATTTGTTGAAACCGATATTCGTAAGAACTTCATTCAGTTTTTGATTCAAACAACGTGGCGATTGTTTTAGACCATATAACGTTTTTTTTAATTTTAATACGCAGTTATTATCCAAATAAAAATTATCTGGTGGGTTCATATATATATATATATATATATATATATATATATATATATATATATATATATATATCCTCATTTTTTTATTATTATTATTATTATTATTAGCCATAGTGAATGATAATAATTCTAATTATTTGTATAACTTACTCTAAATATACATTAATATATACATATACACATATATACATACATATACGTACCTACATATATATCATTTAACTCATAATTATTATCTAGCCCTGATACTGGGCAAAGGCCTCCCTCAAACGGTCCCATTCGAGCCGGTCTCCAGCTACTCTATGGTATTGTTTATTTTGAAGCATTTTAATTATATCATCCTGCCATCTTAATTTTTGTCTACCTTGTCTTCTTTTATTATAGATACACCATTCTGTGACTGCTTTTGTCCATTTATTGTTTTTCATTCTAGCTACATGTCCCGTCCAATCCCATTTAAGTGCTTTTATAACTCTGCTAAAATTATAGCCAAATTTCAACCTATTCCTAATTATTTTTAAGTTTACTCTATCTTTTAGCTTAATATGTAGCATCGATCTCTCTAATGCGTTTTGCATTTTATTTATTTTATCTTTTGTGTTACTTGACAAAGTCCAGGTCTGGCATCCATATATAAGAGTTGGCAAGATACAGGTATTCATTATTTCGCTTTTTACCCTGTTGCTATATTTCCCCTTGAAAATATACTTCAAAGACCAATATTTCTTCCAAGTAATATTAATTCTTCGCTCCACCTCTTTCCTTGTACTATTTTTCGACGATATTAACTGACCTAAATAAATAATATTGTCTACTTTTTCTATTAGCTTATTATTTAATTTCAATTCTTTTGTTTCACATCCGAAGGTTAACATTTTCGTTTTATCCCGATTTATGCTTAAACCTGCCTCCTTCCCTATCTCATTTAGTTCGTTTAACATAATTTGTAATTCTTCCACCTTTCCCGATATCAATACTATATCGTCGGCAAATCTAAGATTGTTTAAAAATGTTCCATTTATTTTAATAACCTTATTTTCCCAGTCTAATTTCCTAAACACTTCCTCTAACGCTGCATTGAACAATATTGGTTAAAGCGGGTCCCCCTGTTTTACTCCTTTCTCTACCACAAAATATCTTCCAGTTTTATCAGTTATTATTCTTGCTCTCATTCCTGTATACATATCCTTTATTATTGCTCTATAGTTTTCTGGGACCCCTTGTTTTTTTAGTGCTGTTAGTAGGAAATTGTGATCGAGCGAATCGAAAGCCTTTGTGTAGTCTATGAAAACAAGATTTACATCTATTTGAAATTCGTTACACTTTTCTATCAATTGATTTATTACCTGTAGATGATCTATCGTTGAATATCCATTACGAAAACCTGCTTGTTCCGGAGGTTGTTCAGCATTTATTATATTTTTGATTCTATTTGTCAGTACTTTGGAAAAAACTTTAGATAAGGCAGAACCCAAACAAATTGGTCTATAATTATCTATTTTTTCTCTTTCCCCTTTTTTATAAATTAGAATAATGTTTGAGTCTTTTCAAGGCCTAGGAATTTTCCTCTGGTGTAATATTAGGTTAAATAAATTCAGTAGCAGGTCAATCATTTCTTTTCCAGCATATTTTATTTGTTCATTTGTAATTTCATCTGCTCCTGAAGCTTTCTCTTTTTTTAAATTCTCAGTCACCTTTTCTATTTCAGATTTTAGGAATTCTGGTTCGTCGACTAAAGTCTCCTCTTCCCAGTAAATTTTTTTATTGATGTTTATATTTTCGTATAACTTATTAAAATAATTTGTGGCCACTTCATTTATATCTGATCTCTCATATTTATTACGATTATTCTCGTCTTTTAAACTCGTATGCCATTTTACTCCATGACCTAAATTTCTTCTTATAGTTTTCATATTCTTCGTTGATTCCAAAATCTCCTTTATTATAGCTTCTTCTTTTAATTTTTTAAAATTTCTTATTTTATATTTTATCAATTTACATATTATATTTAATTCTATTTTTTCTTTCGGCGTCTTATTTTTCTTATTTATAAACTTTTGCCTTTCTTTTATTTTTTCTACAATATCTCCTGGCAGTTTAAACTTGTCTTTCTCTCCTCTTTTTAAATACTTTAAATTGTTTCCAGTGCTATTAATTAACTCTTTGATAAAACTTTCTAGTTCGTCTATATCGCATGTACAACCTTTCTCCTGTTTTTCATTCCAAATTTTTTGGAAAACCTCCCTATATTCCACTTTATTGCTGCTTGTCACGTAGAGATTTTTCCATTTCGGTACTGGTAGTCGTCTCCTTATATTACACGTTATTTCGCAAAAAATAGGCCTGTGATCTGAATAGTAACAAAAATTTTTCAACCTCATTTAATTTACCATTAAGAAAAGCAGTTTCAACATTTAAGTGTGTAATTTTTAGTTTTCTTTTTTGTGCTATGCTTAAAAGAATTCGTATTGTTTCATTTCGTAAGGTTGGAGAATATGTTTCACCATGTTTATCGCTTTGAAATCCTTTCGCTACCAAACGAGCTCGATGTGTACCATCATTTTTTATTTTTAATACCCATTTAGAAATTTTTCATTAACCAGTTTTTTAACAATATCCCACACTTTATATCTCTCCATGCATTCAATTTCATTTGTCATAGCTTTAATCCAAATAGGTTCAATATTTTTTTCCTTTTTTTTATTTAATTTTAAGCTCATAACATAATCCTTTAGATGACTTGGTTTAATTATTATTTTTGTTCTGCATTCTATTTGTTCACAATCTGTTTCTTCTTCACTAGTGTTGTCATTTTCATCGCATGTTTCATATATATTATTTTTACGATGGTTATCACTATTTAAAAGTGTATATTCTCCGCATCGTTTTTTTAATCAAATTTTCAATTAGAAATGGAAAAACATTCTCTATCAACTTTACATTACGAGAAACAATTATTTTTCTTTTAAAAATGCTCCACAACCGATAGGCATTGTGAGTATAATTAAGAAAAACGCATCATCTGCTCTTTTTTTAAAGTCGTTGTAAATTTCGACAGTGGCGCTATTTATCAAAGTGAATCTTGCACGACTTTTACTTCCGACGGCGAACACATTTAGAAATATAATGATTTTACCTGCCGCAGAAAATGTTTATCAATCATCCGAGTAATGTGTCATTCTGGTTTTTTCCTTTAATTCTGCTTCTGACTAACCTAACCATCAAATGAGACTTATTCACGCGCAAAAATTTTACGTTGCGCAAAGAAATATTTCATTCCGTTAGAAACTGCGTTACTAATTAGTCGGGTAGTCGATTATAGCCATCACTACTATATAGATATGTATACATTTATATTCGTTATTTTAGACGATACTATGGACGATGCGACGAAGAGGTGGCTCTCTACCTATACTTACGAACCTTCAAATAATGACGATGTTCCCGTAAACGACGAGGATAAAAAAGAAGAGACTTGTATCGGTAAACACAAAAAATTAGTCGCGTTACTACGGAAATCGATTTCGGAGGCCGACAGTTTATACGAATATTATAAGGCGATCGCAGGAAGTTTGGTGAGGCATATAAAACGCATCGACGAGGAAAAGGCCGATCTGCAAAGTAAATTAGAACTAGAAGTCGAACGTTCGCAGACGTGGGAAACTAAGTGCGCTCGATTAGAGGCGGAATTAGAATTATCGAAAAAGACGCCTTGTTCGGTGTGTCCGACGTTAAAAGAGTCTATTGAAACTTACGTACAAAAAAACCAAGAAGCCGAACGGGGACTACTATTGGTGGCGAACTTATTAAATGGAGAAAGTAAGGATGACACTTCGACGACTAATTCTAAAATGTCGCCGGCATCGTCGGAGTTACAGAATGCGCAAGGCAAAACCATCTATATCGAACGTGACGATAATAATGACAATCTAAACGATCACGGCGACAATTTCGATGTTAATAGTTCGAATAAGAATAATGACGATAATAATAATCACGATGATAATAATGATAATAATAATGAACGTAATGTCGACCATAACAAAACATTAGCATTGATCCCGTATACGCAACCGGATTGGTCGAAAGTACTCGGTGAGAAAGTTGACGAAGAAATCGTTACAATCGAAGATGACGACGACGATGATCAACCAGTCGAGCGTGAATCTTCGAATTGTTTAAAAACTAACGACGATGCAGATTGCGACGATCAATTGAGAACTACTCAGAATAGTAAAGCGAACGTAAACAACCGATGGCATATGAAAAAAAGTCGCAATAGTAATAATAGTAATAATAATAATAATTCTAAATTGAAACAGACGACTTTAGCAGTGAGCGGTTATAGAAGACAGGAAATATCTGAAATAGCCGATTATAACGGCGGCAATAATAGGAAATTATTTAAATCTGAATACGTCTCGACGGCTAATAATAGTAAGAACGATTATTCTACAAATATTCGCAACGAAGATAACTTCTCTTATAAAGTGCAGGTGTTAGATACTAGCGGAATTCAATTTTTTACGAGTAACCAGAAGAAATTTCATTTAGGAAACGTAAATGACGATTCGAGAGAAATTATACGGACGAATTCGTTTCAGAACAGTCGTCAACAATACAAGAATAATTCGAACGAAACGGTAAGATCGCGAACGAAGTACAGGCGCGTTTATCAGTTACGCGAAGAAGATGATACCGAACGTAACCAACGGATTACTAATCGTACCGCGACGGATTCGGACGAAACTAATAAATCCGAATTGAACAGTCCGTGTCGTAAATTATTAATCGATTTATTCAATTTACACGATAAGATTGATAGTTCAACCGTCGCTGCTATTACTGGTAATTGTGACGTTGAAAACGACGACGACGATATTACCGATATCGATACCGTTATGAGAAATACGAGAACTTCGTCTACAACTGCCAACTCTTCTAAAACTAATCTCGGATTTCCGATTTCTCGAAAAAGAATTCATAAGGAAAGTAGCCCGCCGCCGTATAAATATCGAAGAGACCCTGTAAGAAAAATGAACGAACGTAAAAAACTACCCGGACAAGAATGTCGCGATTGTTATAAATTTTACGAGGGTATGAAGCAAGATATGACCGATAGCGAATATAGGAAAACTCTGAACAAGTGTTCTAGACATCGCGACAAGTATCCAATTCGTACGGATACGCCGCCTGGATTTTGGAATCCTCGATTTGACGACACCGATGAACTGGAATAAATGGACGCGCGATTATTATTTGTCGTTTTTTCTAATATATATATATATATATATATATATATATATATATATATATATATATATATATATATATATATATTTCTTTATAGATATAAAAAATTTTGAATAATCGCGAGAAGTATCCGATTCGTACGGATACGCCGTCTGGATTTTGGAATCCTCAATTTGAGGACACCGATGAACAGCATGGGTGCGCAGTTATTATTTTCTCGTCGTTTTATTGTTTTAAATAAATAAATATATATATTCCTTTATAGAAGATACAAGCTAAGTAATTTTGTACGGTTGTAATTTTAATAGTTAAATAGCGTTTCATTTTGTTCCTATTAATCATTCCTTCGCTTTATATACTTAAAAAAAAAAACTAATTTTTATATACATACATAAACAATTTGAATAATCAGAGTTCAACATAATTACAACGAATGAATTACTATTATTTGTCGACGAATTATTTTTTTTTTAATTTAATTATCTTTAATTCGTATAGTAGCGGATTTCGTAATCATTGTTAACAACGTTGTTTCTATTTTCGATGAATATTGTTTTCCTAAATATAGTTCGAAATCGTTAATTATTTTTAAAACAATCTTATCAATTCATTTTTAAATTTACACTCGTCACTCCATCGCTTATTATACTGTTATCAGTTCTTCATAGAAAATTCGTTCGGCAAATCCGAATAAATTTAAATACTGAAATATCTGATTTTTTTTTTGCGTTCTAAATGGAACGGACACCACGAATGGAACAAAAAAAAAAAGAAAAAATAAACAAACGAAAAATCGATGAATTTAACTCGTAATTATAATATATATAAATAACTTAAAAGAGCGTAAACGTACAAGTTAATATATATATATATATATATATATATATATATATATATATATATATATATATATATATGCTTGTGTAGTGATATATATTTAAGATAATTTTTTTTTTTTTTTTGAGGGTAATGAAGTGAATTATGAAGTCTTATAAAAATACTACTTGTAATATATCGGCCGAAAAATTGTATGCTAAATAGATTAATTTTCGTTTTGTTTTTTTTGTTGTGTGTTTTTTTTAATATAAATTTTATAATAATAATTCAAATTATTTTGTAAAAAAATACAATCCCGCTTTTATTAAAATAATTGCACCGAATATTGTAATTTTTCCGTATTGATACATCTTTTTTTAACATTACAAAAATTATTATCGAGCATTTCAATTGTATACGAGTATATTTTATGTAAATTTGTGGAATATTTTTAATTTTTCGCGAATTAAATAAATTTTTGTCGAATTCTCTTTTCGATTTTATTAACAAATCGCTATATTTAAAATAAGTGTTGAATTAAATTATTACTCAGTAATGTAAACAAATTATCCGAAAAATTAATTTTAAAGAGGTTAAATGAGTATGCTATTTGCCACGATGTTATTCCTAAAGAACGATTTGGGTTCAAGACAGATCATTCTACTACTCATCAAATCGCGTGAATCGCAGAACACACAGATAATTTCAACCGTAATAAGCATACTGGATTGGTTATGTTTGACATCGCTAAATCATTCGATACTACTTGGCACAAAGGCATTATATATAATATGATTGTATTTGGTTAAACTTTATATATATGGTTTGAGCTACGTGATAATGCCACGTCAGCCGTCTATTTATGTAGATGTCAAGGTATTTGACCGAGTCCGTTTGCGGTATTACAGTATCGTGCAATTTTAATCTAGGACATGTAACTTGTTTTGTAGTAAACGTAATGTGTTGGGTTTTTATCGGGTTGAATGTTATACGCCAGTTTCATGCCCACTTGACTATAGAATCTATATGACTCTGTACCGTTAGGCTAGAATAATGCGGATTACTATTAGCAGCAAGGATAGCTATGTCATCAGCAAATGTCGCCAGGACCGTTTGATTCGATGTGTGTATGTAGGCAGTGTAAATCGAGTGTAGCAATGGTCCAACGTCGTTTACCCTTACTATAAACGATCGACCAGACAAGTACGACCTAAAGAGCTCATAGAGATTTTGGGAAGAAACTGACGTAGTTTGAAGAGCAAACCTAGGTGCTAAACCTTGCCGAACGTCTGGGACACATCTATGAAGGCTGCACAACGTGTTTCTTTTTTTTTTCGAATGCTGATGAGATCCTATCTGCTAGTATATGACGCTGTTGCACCGTTGCGCTGTGCGGAAACCGAACTGATGATTTGGTATTAAATTAATTTTTTGAATTAATGGTTCCACACGATATAATATTAATCTTTCTAGAATTTTTGATAGTGAAGAAAGGAAACTGATCGTCGACATGAAGATGTGTCGGTCTGCGGTTTTCCTGACTTCTGTACCATGATGATGACAGATTTTTTTCAATTCTTTACAAAGTATCCGAGTCTTACCATTAGGAGATATAGCGCATGAATATAACTGTTTTTTTTTTTTAGTAAATGAGAAAGGATTTCTCCAGTAATCTCGCCAAGTCCTGGAGCTTTCTTTTTCAGAGCTATCTGTATGCATTGTAATACTTCTTTCGGTGTGACGTGTTTTATGATATTTTGAAATTCTAATGGTTTGTGTAAGGTGTCTTTCACAAATCTTGAATGGCCTCTGTTTGCGTCCGGATTCGATTTGAACGTGTTGCTAACATATTGGACAAAAGTGTCAGCTTTCTGCTTATCAGTTTTTGCCCAACAACCGTTATTTAAATTTATATTAAATGGCTCACTAGTTGGCACCAGTAACTTTTTCGTTTTTTAACCCACAAGGATTTTCTGTTTACATTCAGTGACTGCAGTTGATAATCGAGCAAGTCATATATTATAGGCGTTAATTTCTTTTTTTAGTCTACTTTGTAGTTGGTAGTACAAATCCTTGAAAGATGGAAAACGATTACGTTGCCATTTTTTCTTAGCAGAGCGTGTATCTTTTATTAATTTTCTTATTTTTGAGGAAATGTAGAGATTTCTCTCCGAGCCTCCAACATTTTGAAGTCTCTAACTTCTGTTTGGTGGGGGTCTGATCCGATTATACTTCGTATCATTTATGTTGCTGCCATTCGCTCTCGTCTAGAATATGGCTGTTTTCTCTTCAGCGGAGCCTGTAAATCCCATCTCAAGAGGTTAACAGTTGTTCAAAATTCTTCTTTGAGAACAATAACAGGAACTTTTGTATCAACTCCTACTTTTGTACTAGAGGCTGAAACTCTTCTTCCACTCTTGGAATTAAGGTTTATCTTTCTGGCAGATAGATTCCTTCTAAAACGAATGGATAGTTCTAGAGTTTCTATGTTTAGTCTTTTCAGCCACGTTAACCGACATTGGGGATTTGTCCCGCATAAAATGCCCCGCTTAGCTGACAGAACTCAGACTGGCTACCTTATGCTGACCTTATTATACCTAATTATACCTAATTTCCCCCTCAAATATTCAACCATTCCTTATAAGTGTGGTTTTTTAAATATCGATATTGACACTACATGTTTTTCTCCTAGGTTACCCTACCATAGGGACTACATTCTGTTAAAATTTAGTTTACTTATACAATAACCATGCCCTGGTATCTTTCGTTTAGGTTCCCGCCCATGAAGGTATTCAGGATAATGAAGTATGTGATCAGCTGCAAAACTTGGGGCATTGGAGGTCATTCTCATTTCGAGGGTTCCCTCCTCCTGTTTAGTAGCATCCGCTCGAGCAGACCTTCTTCATCGATGGAAGTCTATGTTTGGTGAACGACGGTTTAACTTTTATAGATCCATCCAACCTAACCTCCCTTCCACATCCATTCATGCTCTTACCCATCCTAAAAATCTCCCAGCTCGACTTTTCTTTTTAATCCTGATCAGACTTCTTTCGAACCACAATTGTCTTCTTAGCCATTTGTACTCTATCAATCTCACTCCATCTGTATACTGCCCTGTGCATGCGGGAAATATAGCCGACGCTAATCATTGATTTTTGCTTGTGATTTGTATACCAGAGATACCTTTATCGAGAAAATTTTACAATTAAATATTTACCCCCCCACTCGGTTGCCTGCTTATAACAACGATATCCTCACGACTCTGGCTACCTACGTCTTTATTTCTAAAATTAGTCTTTAAGTCGTTTTTTCTTTTTTGAAATTTTTTTATTTTTGAATTTTTAACAGTGCACACAATTGGTAATTTTGGTTATTAGACTTAAGCCCAACTAAAAAAAAAAAATGGTTCTATTTTATTTTTGTCATTGTTAGTGACGTGAGAAGTTAAGGTATTATTATCAATCGGTATCGATTCGGAGGAGGATAACATACATTGGTCGTTGATTTCCCCACCTGTCGAAGGAAGAGCTTGTAAACCTTTTAATTCTCTGCCATATCTCCTTGGTTCCCAAAATTGGACTAGTACTATTACAAAATTTTCGGAAGTCATTCCTTTTTTTTTTTTTTGTTTAATAAATCTTTGTAACTCTTCACCTAGTCATCTTGCCAAATTGGAGGATCATCAGAATGGGAGTTTGTGAAATATGTGATATCGAAGATAGCATCGAACATCAGATTTGGTCCTGCCCAAAATACAGAAATAAAAACAGCTTTATGTCTGAATTTTTATCGACAAGGAATACGATGCCAATACAACTCGAAGAGATTATTGTGATCCCACCTCCTTGGATGCGCGTAGATTATATAATTGTATTAAGGCTAATAATATAAGTTTATAGTCTGAACAATCCACTTAAACTGGCCAAAGGGTGAAAACTGGGCCAAAAATAAAAAAACAAATAAAAAGGAAAAGCTGTACGTTGCAAGGTGAGAGATCGTATCATAGTTGAAACCGAGCATGCGACAACAATGAGACGGAGTAGGTGGTTACACGTGGGACCTGATAATATCGATATTAGCGTACGTATGCCGAGTACGGATAGATTTAATCACTATAATGTACCAATCAATACATGCGTCACGACGACAAGCCTACACGCACGCAAAAAATTAAACGTTGAGAAGCAATCGAATAATAACGACAATATCGATAAAAGATAAATGAAACGATCTTACTGGTAACAAGAGCAGTAAGCTATCAACAACATACAGAATTGAATGCCATAAACACACAAACGAACCGAACAATTGACAACTATGATTCCAGGCAAATTATGTTTATGTCATACCAGGTACAAACATAATTTGTTATAATGCACGCTATTAGTATATTCGTAACATGTTCAATTGTTATTATTCACAATTTTTGTACGTCATATCTTTATCATACGCTTCGAAACGAGTTTATTGTTTTGTATTTTTTTCTCAACCTTCTATTTATTCATATTTTTTTGGTTTTAACTTTTATGTGTGTTGCTATGATTTTTGTATTTGTATCATTCGGTTTTTGATTTCTGTTGTTAAATGTATATATTTGTGTATATATGTATTTTTTTTTATCGTTTGCGGGTTTTTAAAATTTTTCCCCCGCTTATCATACTTGCGTTTAAACTATAGTGTTGTTGTTTTAATATAAATACTGCGGTCGAGTCGAGGCTAATACCGGTATTCCACTACGTAAATAACTGCGTGTACACATTGTAATTTGATAAAATACATTTTACTTTATTTCTTTGTAGTTAATAGAAAATTGATGAATACAAACGGATGAATTATGATTCCCACTAATCAATATGATCGAAAATCGTTTCTATCAGCGTATGAATATTATGCCTGCGTTCAAAATAAGAATTCATCCTTGGCTTTACAATGAAATATTTATCTTAAGGACAAAATTAGAGTGTAATCTATTTACATACCTGCATCAGTAGTGCATTAATTTTGTTATCGAAATATTTTATTTAATATAACATTCTTCAAAGTTTTGGACCCGCGTTCTTGTTCACATTATATAACATGTATACAAACAAAGAAAACATACACTCTATGTGACCTAATGTTATGCGATTTGAATGTGCAAATTTTGAGGCTGTGTCCGTTTAGAATATACTGGTCTAGTAACTAACAAGCATGGTTTAAAATAATAGAGAGTACGAAGTGTGTACAATTTACGTATATCCGGCAACATTATATCAATAATTAACAATGATTGGAACATTAAAACAATAATAAACACATCTGAATCTTTTAATATTTCCAGAGCTGGTTGCTAGGAAAAGAAGAACGTACATTGTTTATGTTCCTAATTTTATGATTTAAAACATAATCTTCTATAAAGTTAAAAATGAAGTGTAACTGTATTATGCAACACGCACACTTGGTTTGCTGTACATAGAAATTTTTAATATGTCCGAAATAATATTTTTAATAAGAACAATACAGAAATTAAAGAAGAAAGAAATTTATTTAAATAATACGATACGGATATACTATGTCCAACGTAGCTGAAGCACCTGATACATCAACAGTGTTTTTCCATGATAAATTCAGTATTTTTAATTTTATACATTTTATTTAAAAATTACTCTAAACCACGAACGTTGAATAAATATTGATCTAAGGTAAATAATTTTTTAATGTATTATTATAATTAAGCGGTCATGGTTATATTATTTTACACTAAACTTTGTAATAACACATTTTCTGCTATTTTCTTTAATTAATATTTAATATTATGAGTTACGAATTTTTTACCGGTAAACGGTTCGATAATGAATGATTAATTACTAATACATCTATCGAACAGGTAATTTACTTTTTTGAAATAATTGTATCATGCGTAAACTATGAAAAAAATTAAATATGTTTTTTATTAACGATTATTGTTCTTATAATATTTTGTAGCTTACATCTACAAAATACATAAGCTCGCGTAATTTTGCTATATTAAACAATCTTTGTTTCATAGGAACATGTGGAACGAATAGTTGAAATTTTATATGGGATTTACAATAAGAAAGTAAAACTAGATAATGATGTACCTGAATTATTTGTGGATAAACATATTCGTTATTTAAGAAAACTGTTGTTTTATGTACCTATATCATGTGCTGTAAGTATATAATGATTATATATTAAAATATAACCTACATCCTGAAAGTATTGTAATTATCGCATGTATTATATAGCCATATAAACGAGGGTATTTAAACTTCGTTGTAAATGATGTGTACAATAATTAAATTAGATATGAAAATATTATTAACATATATTGCGTAAAACTAAGAGCCTGTTCTAGGATTTATTTCTGTTTATCCTGTTTGTTGATTTCAAAAAAGCAGTCGCTGCTACTGAATGTGGCAGCGCAAAATTCAGAATGTTATTTATCCTGTTTAATCCGTATATATTTATTTATATTTAATTTTGCCCCACCGTAAATTTATTAATTCACTATTTTTAATTTTATTTCTATTGCATATATATTTTATCGATTTTTTAATATCCAAATCAATTATCATCCTATGAATGATAAATTATCGTTACGTTAGTTGGCTTTAAGATAACTAAAATTTTAAATGAATTGAGAGGTTTGCTAATATTTTTGTTTTCAGTGGTTTTTTATTTCATTCATTTCGTATTTCGAGTTACATTGTATGATCTGTTCAATTCGAGCATTTCTTTTTTCTTTTCTGTTTTAATAAATATATTTTTATAATCATGTTCGTGTATTCATTTTACTCGTTAATTTTTCTAAATTTACAGCAAATGTTAGACTGCAGTAGACCATGGTTATGTTATTGGCTTATACATTCTTTAGTATTATTAAGATATGAGTTGGAAAAAGAAGAAAAATTGATTATTATCTCATTCATAAATAAGTAAGTAATTAACCTATATTTATCCAGAATTTTATTTCGCGTGTTAGTAACAAATTAAAGAAAAAAAACCCTTAAACTATGATGTATGGAAAACGTAGAACGTGTAATCAGGTGCGCCGACTTCAGAAAAACTTTGGGGAGATATGTTTTTTATGTTCCGTAAACATACTCATTAATGAAATTGTTTTTACATATAAAAATTATATATATATATACATATATAAAATATTGATATATCGGACAGTAGTGATTTTATGAATTATAAACAAGACAAAATCATAACACAGTTGAATCACTATAAAAGTTTTCTATTGCAAAGCTTTTCAACATTTACGTCATTATCAAACACACATAATAAATCTTACATATAAATTACCTGAAATATTTATATAATATTTTATATATTTTTATGTCTAACTTATGGTACTGAAAGGGTTATAGCTCTTGAATAATAAACATGGAAGGGCCAAAGTCCTTAATTAATAATCGTTAAGGGGTCTTGGCTCCGGTATAATAACTTCGAGGGGGGTGACTGCCCCCCCCCGTAGTTAAGGATATACCTGCATTGTTTCTAACTATAAATGTTTATGGCAAACATGTGATATCTAACCATTACAATGCGAATTTATGTAACCATGGACACAACTACTGAAAAGCTTTTGTAATTCGGTTTCTTTCAGGTTTTTTATTCCAGTGATGATTTGTATTTTTGAAATTTTTAATTTCGTCTTGTATTTATTCTACTAATGATGGTAGACTATGGTCTTCGCTTACGAAACTTTTTTGAAAAACGTCATAGTCTATTTTGAATTCGTTGTTTAATGGTTGTATATAGTATTGTTTCCAACTTTTAGATGTCAAGCAAGCCTTTGATAAGGTGTGGTATCGTGATCTGCTGTATAAATTTAGAAAAAAATATTACAGCATCCTTACTATCTTCTAAAATCCTACCTTGAAAATCGTACATACCAAAATCCTAAATCAATTCTCCGATATCTATCCTGTATCTGCTGGCGTGCCTCAAAGAAGTGTCTTAGGTCCAGTGCTTTACTTAATCTACTCTGCCAATTTTCCGGTTGATAATAACGTGATAACAACTAGGTTTGCCGACGATACAGCGTTATTAGCTATTAATAAACTACAAAAAACTCTGTTGAAAGTTAAAAACTGGCTGAGACGTTGGCGTATCAAACGAAAGTAAATGTACATAGGTCGATTTTACGTTGCGAAATTTTACGTATCAACCGTTAAAAATAAATGGGATGATTATTAGCCAAGAAAAAGATGTTAAATACTTAGTAGTTATAAAATTGCACGAATTAACTTCTTGGCAGGTACTCCAGTTTGTCACTAGAAAACAAACTTCTAGTTTATAAAATAATTATAAAGCCTGTTTGAACATACGGTTTAGTGTTATCGGGTTACGCAAATGATACACACATAAACAGGATACAACGATTTCAGAATAAGGCCATAAGACTCATCGTCTCCCCACCTTGGTACATATCAAACCATACATTACATCGAGACTTAAATATTTCATACGTGAATGTAAACCGTTTGGAAATGCACACAAATGTACTGGCGATTAATCTACTTGACACTAGTCTAGTTATTCGTAGGTTAAAACGTAGTCGACTGTTCGATCTAGCCTAATTTCTTAGTGCGGTCCATCACTGGATGCTAATCCCTAACAAGTTATTTCGCGTTTCAGTTCAATTACTGGATGGGTATCTGGCCAGTTGTAATTTTGAAAATAAAGTAAAATAAAAAAAAAAATTAGTTCCTCTCTATTTGTTAACAGTTTGTCTCAAGAATCTTTTATTCTAGTTTTAGCCTCGACATCTAGGATCATATAAACTTCGTAAGTCATTGATTTTTTTACTCGTATATTTCTTTATGAACATTCTTTAAAACAAAATTAGTATTTATTATGAATAAGTTACAAAAATATTGTATTTTCATTTTGCCGATTCCACATGAGTCGGTTATATTTATCCACTGAAGTCACCAATGACAATGAGACGTTCATAAATTTGTCCATTAGTTGTTGTACGTCATTATAAAAGTTTTTCAAAATGCCATCTGTTAGCATTGTACGCGTTGATTATGGATATCACCGATGCATTCCTGAATTTAACCGTTTCTTTATTCAAACTGGTTTTATAAGTTAATTCTGTACAATCTTTTTTTGTCGGAGTAAGATGCCTTTCTAATAGTTATATTTCTAATTAATGATTTTTTATAAAGTGATCAGCTAAATCAAGTCGAGTTCTTATGTTTTAAGTAGCAAATGGTCAAAATTTTTTCCATATTTAACTGTAAATCTGCTTCTCTTTGAAAGAAGTAACTCGAAGCTACCTCTATGTTGCCATGTTTAAAAATTGGTTAGAATTTTCTCTGTGGATGTGGTACGATTCTTTCGTAAATAATATTAGTTTACGAAGGAAAATAGATTTGCGTAAGGAGATAAAAGAGTAAGTCAAGTAAAAAGACGAAACAGGAATACGAATATGGACGCCGTATAGTAAGATAAGGCTGTCATAAAATTCGTGTGCAAGTAAAGAATTCTATGTTGTCATTCGTTGAAAATAGGTCGATTTTTAATAGCGAATCGAATAAAAGGAAACTGAAGAAGAACATGTTTACTTGCAACCTTGTTCGAAATGACATATCGTCACTTGTTGTGGACACAGTTCATAACGAGAAGATAGTTGAGGGTGTTATACAATGTTTCATAGTTCTCCAAGCTACCTCTCTGTCCCCACATTACTTGTTACTACTGAGATTGTCTACTTAATTTTTTTCACTAGTATCCGATGATCATTTTTCGTGCCTGTTTTGTTTCACTAACGTCTTATTTGCAGCTGATCAATATATCTATCGACAATTCCATAATCCGTCATCTATAAAGTGCTTTGTCACTGTTAGAGCACTGGATTCAAATGGTGTATTATGGACCCTTTATATATATATATATATATATATATATATATATATATATATATATATATATATATATATATATATATATATATATATATATATGAAGTATTGTTAACATGATTTAGTTTTTTCTTAGAAATATACATTATAACTAAGTACTTTTTTTGTTTATATATATATATATATATATATATATATATATATATATATATATATATATATATATATATAAATGAAGACCAAAAATATTTTAATAATAGTTGTTTTTTTATTTATCATTTGCAATTTAGTTTTGCAGGTGTCAGCATGAAGATGGAGGATTCGGACGTGGGCCAGGACAACCTGCACATTTAGCGTCCACATACGCTTCAGTTAATGTATTATGTTGTCTTGATATGGATGAAGCTTATAATATTATTGATCGGTATATTTTATAACAAACGTTGACTTGCATTTCGTATAGCTTATTTTATGGAGTAATATTCTATTTTATTTATTTATTATTATTTTTCAAATAGTTCTTTTGTTTTTTTAATTATTTGGAGTTCAAATTATAATTTTTGAGATAAGTTGTGATCTTTTCCTATGAGCTTAATATTCATACAGAATATATACATACGAAAGCTAGCGAGAGAATGGTTACACGAAATATTAAGATTGATTCATAACAAAATGTATAGTGTAAAATAAACAATAGATCTTGTTAATCATGAGTAGTGAACAAATTCAACTGCAACTTAACGGATCTATACGTGAGGAAAATATCGAATATTGTGTAGCCCCTTTTCCCATTTTTTGAGGATCTGTTGATGGGAAATAAATTAAAACAGTGTAGTTGTGTGAGGAAATTAATCTATAAACAACTATAGTGGAACTTTTTTTCGCATATCCGGTCGACCATAGAAACTATAACTACTATAAAAACTATAAAATGAGTAATTTTGATTCCAAATGATGACCAATATTCAAGAAAAACTATTCATCTGTCGTCAATTACGTCATATAGGTTTTCCAGCTCATATTTACCACTGAAGGAACAATGGAATAGGTGATGATGATCCTGCACTTCCCGCAGTTGCATCTGTTGCAGTCTGCCATATTCCATTTCTTCAAATTATACTTAGTTCGCGCTGCCCCACGTTCAATGTTTTAAAGGTTGTACATATTTTAATTGGTTGCCGCTAGGCTCTTCCAGGCTCTCTTCTATTCCATGCTTGATGTTTTGCTGAGTTCGCAGTACTTTCCAGTTGCTCGACAGTTCTTAGAAAACTTTGTCTAAACTTTAATCGCGGTTCTGTTAATTCATCATATTCATGTAATGGGCTATCATTTTTAACTTTCGATCTTTCTTTTCTTGCAATCAAATCTCGTCTATGGTCCGGGGGCGATACCACAATACATATATTATAGCCTTATTAACATTATACATACTTAAATAAAATAAATAATTTAACTGAAAAAACTAAAAACTAAAAGCCCTTATCTTGGGCAAAGGCCTCTCTCAACCTTGCCCATTCCCTACGGTCCTGAGTAATTCTCTCATATTGTTTATTATGAATAAACTTTGTTATTCCGTGTTCCCATGTTAGAAACTGTCTCCCTCTTCTTCTTTTGTTCTCAATATACCAATTTTTTATCCTATATGTCCACCTATTATCCAATAGCCTGGCAACATGTCCCGCCCAATCTCACTTGTTCCTTTTATATTCGTTGACTAAGTTTATTACATTTTTAAATTTTCCTTTAATTATCTCTGCGCCTATACTGTTTTGGCTACTCTCTATTTTAATTTCATCCATTTTGGTTGTTGGCCATGTTTGTGAGCCATATGTCAACGATGGAACAATACAGCTATAAATACATCACTTTTATTTTTGATCCCAAACGGCCCCTTAAATATACTCTTAAGCGACCAACACCTCCTCCAAGCTAGTGCTATCCTTATATGAATCTCACCTTTCGTTGTATTTCTAAGTTCTATTCTCTGTCCTAAATAAGTTATTTCGTCTAATCTACTCTTTATCCGCCTATTTCGATTTCTATTTTTTCATTAACGTTCGTAATAATTTTTGTTTTATCCATATTTATATATAGACTCGCTTCATTACCAACCTAGTTTAACTCCGTTAACATGTCTTTTCTAACAAATTATTCCCTATAAGTACTACATCATCCGCAAAACGCCAGTTACTTAGAATTTCTCCATTTATTTTTATACCTTTTCGTTCCCAATTCAGTTTTTTAAATACCTCTTCAAGTGTGCATATAAATAATAACGGCGATAAAGGGTGTCCCTGCTTAAGCCCTTTCCTTATATAAAAATATTCTCCTGTCTTCTCTGTAAGTATACGCGCTTCTACATTTGTATACATATCTGCTACTATCCTTTGATATATCAGCGGAACTTCTTGCGCCTAACATAAATGTGTGTCTCAGGGAATCAAATGCTTTAGAGAAATCTAACATACTTCTTTTTGAAATTCTCTTTATTTCTCTATGACCTGATTTAGAACAAATAAATGATCTATAGTGGAGAATCCTTTTCGGAATCCTGCCTGCTCAATTGATAAATGATAATTTAAATTACTTTGAATCCTTCTTAATATTAATTTCGAAAAAATTTCTGAGATTGTGGGACTCAAGCTAATTAGAATTCTCAATCTTATTTTTACTTCCTTTTTTTTATGAAGCAGAATTATATTCGACATCTTCCATTCACTCGGAATTTTTTGTCTTTCTACAATCATATTAAATAGTTTTGTCAAGTTTTTTATTAAAAGCAATCCTCCAAATTTTATTTGCTCATTTTTTATATTATCAGGACCTGGAGTAACATAACGTCTTTGCCACCACATCTACTACCTCGGACTCTAATATATACGGTTCTTGTATCGTTTCCGGACTACATACATAGTGTAAGTTTAAACCCTTATCGCTGTATATTTTTTTATAATACAATGTAGCATATTCATTTATCTTTTTCCTATTGTATATTTTATCACCCTGCGCATCAAGAAGAAAATTAACCCATTTTTCCCCAATGCCAGATTCCTCTTGATTAAATTTGTGCTCCTTGTACTTTCTAATACTGACTGAATAAACTTACGCGTCTTCGATTCATTAAATGTTTTCAGCCTACTTTTTATCAACTTACATATAACATCATTTAACTGAATTTTTTCATTCTACTCCTTCTTCTTTTTAGACCCTCTCTTTCTCTTGTTTCTATTAACTGTTTTATATGTAACAGAATTTCTGTCAAAGTTGCTTCTTCCTTTGTGACTTTATTATTTTCTGTCGCTTCCTTTATGCTAGTTTCTATTTTCCTATATAATAATTTTGAATTTTCTATATTTTGACTGTTGGTATTTTTTAAAATTTTGTTTAGTTCTGCCTCATAATCACTACTATTGTCTTTATTGATAGTTTTTTCGATATCGGGAAACGCCAGTTATAAAGAGAGCTATTTTACATATAACTGGTTTATGGTTGAAATAAAATTTAAAATTTTTCATTACGTTAAAATCTATTATTTTATTTTCTCTCGCTGTAGTTAATAATCAATTTGATTTTTATATTGTTGATTTGGTGCATGTCCATCTTCTTCCTATCCACTTTTTTAAATAAAGTATTTATTACCTTTAATTCGTGTTCCATGCAGAAATCAATAAGTTTCCATCCTCTTTCATTTCTCGTACCGTAATTATAAGGCCCTAATATCTTATTTTCCTCGTTTCTTCTCTGGCCAATCTGACTATTAAAAATCAACTTATCTTTCCAGTCTCGTTTTATAATAAATCCTACTCCTTTCTGTCCTCGATCATTACCTATATAACATAAGAATAGATTATTCTCCTTTGTTACTACCATGTTGTTACTATTTCTCCTTATTTCAAACAAACCTAATATATCTATTTTTGATTCTTTAAAAGCGTTCTCTAATTCAATTAAGCTTTCACTGCTTCTTAACGACCTAACATTTAAACTGGCAACATTTAAAAATTTCTTATTAACTTCTGCCCTTTTTTTTAATCAATTTTTCACCTAACTTTATCATTCTAGTTTTAACTTTAACGCTATTAATCATTCTATTTTTAACTTTAATACTATTAACCATTCTATTTTTAACTTTTATGCTATTAATATCATCAATATCAACATTACTAACCTTCATACCTTTTAATTGATGCTTCCTCCGTATTTAAACCTAGTTGTTCGGTATTTACTTTTTGTATACGACTGTTTCTTATTAACTGTTCCTTTTTATCCCCGTTATTCAACTTCACAATTATCGCAGCAGCTTTATTTCCCTTCGTCGGTAAACGATGAGCCGCTATAATGTGATTAGCATTTAACTTTATATTCAGCTTATCAGCTAACAGCCCCACCTTCCTCTTCACGTTTTCGTCTTTTTCTATCGGCATACCGCTAATAATTATATTATCTATCCTCGAATATTGTTGTAACGCACTCATCTCTGTCTGTATCTTCTCTTTCCATTCCGTAAGGCTATTTATCTCCTTCTTTAAAATATCATTTTCCTTTTTCAACTTCGGTATTTCAATATTTATATCATCCATTTACTGGTTGGTCTCTGTACATACATTTTTAATACTCAACACGTCTTCGCACAGTTTATCGAATTTTTCTAAAAATTTATTGTCCATATTTTATTTAAAATATATCAACCAAAACTAGATTTTACTATAACTTACTACGAATAATGCAACACTGTATTGTAAAACGAACGCAGATAAAATCGTCTATCGCCGTTATCACTATAAACCGAACTCGATACCGCAATACGCTCGTATAATTTCTCCAAAGATGTTGATCGCAAAGAACCGGTTATCAATCTGCAAGCTTGATTTAAACCTGCATCCACCTTTTTTTCCATGTGCTGAACGACTCTAAACAGGATACGCGTATTCTTCAACATTGTAACAAAGTGTTTATGAGGATGCTCGTAGTAGCACGTGTGGATTAGCACCCCAGCTACTGCCTACTAATTTGCGTATTAAATTTGTCCTATACTTTCATCTTTGTTATTTCGAAGTCAAGAATATCTATCCAGAGTTACTTCTAGTATTTAGGATGATCGGTGTGATTCCCTTCCATGTGATTTTCAGCTTGATAGAACGCACATGTTTGCGTTTTTGCTGGATTAAGCTTCATGTATGACCGGGTGGATCTGATGTTATGGCGCATCCTCCAATTTCTACCGTCAGTATTTCTATATTATTATCTTCATTCTTTTTTGCATGCGTTACAACTATTTCGTTTTTAACCAAGAGAATACTTCCATGTTTATTATGAGCTCTACTTTTATACCCATTATTTTAGGCGTTGGTTTGTTAATGGCTTTGCGAGCCTTCTATATGCTTAAAATTCGGATTCTATTCATCCTCGTCAATGGTGGTGCACTGTGAAAAGGGCCGTTATGAAGGTTGTGTTTGATCGACCAGGGTTTGGATGATTGGCCGATAGTAAAACTCGAATTCATGTTATTATCGGTACCGTAAGGGGCGCCAGTTTTATAATTAATCAGTTATTTAATAACTTTCACGGAGGCTAATCTCGTGTCCCCAGCGAAATTTTAAATCACGCTGAAAATGTTATTGCTCGGAATTATGAAAAAACTTCAAAGTAGCATAATGATACCGAATTACAAAACATTTCAACAATTTTAGAGATGAAAGTGGATTAAAGAAACACGTTCTGAACCGGATAAATTATTACTAGATTCGAAAATGAAGTAGGATAATTTTTAAGTGTGTGAATTTAAATGCTTAAATGATCACAGAAGTCTTACCAATAAATGTGGAGATAACTGATTTAAAAATATATTTTATTAAGTAATTAAGATACAATTAGTAATCATAATTTTAATCGTGTACCGGAATGCGCCTTATCACGCTAGCTTACGGGGTCAATAAAGTGAGTAACAAGCGAGAAATACGTAACTATTACAACGCAGGAGAATGAAAGGAAATCCCTGCAAACAAACGATAATATTAAACTAATATTTAAACCTATAACTTAATATAACCCACAAATAATTATTATTATGAAATAATCGAAACAATAATTTTTAGAATAGTAATATAAGAAGATGACAATTAATTATATTTAATACGTCTTGATTATATGTTGTATATATGTAAGCATTAGTTGTCTGGGAAGTGACTTCAGAATATATTATGCGTGTAATCTAACCGTAACGCGGAATATTTATTACATATGTAAAACGCCTGTTCCGAGGACGTATATAGAGCAAATGTATTTCAGTCTTTGTATTAAAATAGTTGACGTGTTTAGTGAAAGTAAGTTTGCTCTATATCGAACCTTGATGCGACTAGTTAACGCTGTTTTACTATCGGATTATTTGTCAATGTTAGTCATAGCATGTAAAGGAAATAATTGCCATGGTTTTCGATAAATTGATATTAATTTTTAAATTAGTATAATATCTAACTGTTCATAGTAGTTCGCCTAAATACACTGCGATACTTGTTTATTCGACACTTCACAAGCATTATTTTTATTTATTTTATATATATTTTTTTTCGCCTCAGTTTTCCCCTTTTGGTCAGTTTAAATTCCAGTGGATTGTTCCAAATTATAAGTTCATACCGTTGGCCGTAATGAACTTATATAATTTACGCGCATCCGCCCTCATAAACTTCGCATCTAACGATCCGTAAATTGACAAGATAGGTGAAGTTATGATCACTTCTTAATCCAACACGAACATAGACAAAATCTTTATAACAAAGAGAACTCTCGGAATTGTCTTTTGAATAGCGGTATATATTTTTTTTTATCATTTAACAAGCTTTCACATTTGAAATATGAAGAAAAAACCGGTTATTCTGCATTGTAGTTTCGTTTTATACTTGTTAAAAATGTTCTTTAGAAATATGACGATATGCTTTTTTCATTCGTACGTATTCGATTTTATAATATAGGATGACCCAGAGAAGACGGCTGCTTTTGTTTTTTGTATAGTTCAGTTGGTAACACCGCTAAAATGATGTACACGCCACGCTTAGTGTAAACACGAGAGACTCGTTTTTGTCTAGGTTCGTCGATTACAACAGTGCGATGAAAGTTTCGAAAAAAATTCAAAAGTTACGCGATGTTTTTTTTTGTACGGATAAAGAGTGGCGTTTACAAAACACGTCTACGAGATCTGGAGGACCTGAAAACTCGAGTTTCTAAAGAAATTTCAGAAGTTCAGCGACCTATGCTCATAAAAGTCTTCGAAAATGTTGTAAAGACCGAATGAATATGCCGTCGCAAATACGGTCGTCCGAACGATATTGGTGTTCCACAAATAATTTTAAGCTAATCTTCGTTTTTCTATAAATAAAACTTCATTCAAAAATTTTGTTCGAGTAGTTTTTGAGCTATTCGAAAAACAACAAAACTATCTGTCTTCTCTGGGTCACCCTATATTAAATATAAAATGTACATAACGGCGAACAATCGGTAAAAGTATTTCAATTATTTAGTGACAGTTAATTTTTTTTTTTTTTTTTTTTTTTGTTCAAATAAATTGTAAATTACAATTTAATCTCATTCTACATTTCTGATTAGTTGTATCATCACCGACAAACAATCCTAATATCAGTTATGTATGTACAATAGTTATTAATGGATAATATGATCAGTTCGACGCTACGATTTCTTGACTCAATTCTTTTATTAATTATTATTATTATTTCTGTGTATTTTAGTGGCGCCTGATGTAAATTATACTATATCTAATATTACAAGCCGACGTTTGTTTGAGTGGCTGATTTTATTATCATTTTCAACTAACATCTGTGCAATGATCCGGCCAAAATTATAAGGCTACATCGAGTAATGAAAAAAGGCCGATAGTATTATCAGCGAAGAAAAAGTCGTTCAAATAAATGGAAAGAAATATGACGACGTGCTTTTTTTATTCGTACGTATTCGATTTTATAATATAGGATGACCCAGAGAAGACGGCTGGTTTGGTTTTTTGTATAGTTCGGTTGGTAACACCGCTAAAATGATGTACACGCCACGCTTAGTGTAAACACGAGAGACTCGTTTTTGTCTAGGTTCGTCGATTACAACAGTGCGATGAAAGTTTCGAAAAAAATTCAAAAGTTACGCGATTTTTTTTGTACGGATAGAACTTGGAGTACTAAGATGTCTGCGAGTTTAGAAACACTAACAAAATTCCACTCCGTACTCAACAGGTTAACGAAACTTTTAAATTTTACACCTCATACCCTAAGGATATGAAACGTACCGAAGTTTTTTTGTGAGGACTTAAAATAAATCAGATAACACTTTTATCGAATTATCTCGTTCATTTTCTAACAAATATTCTTTTTAGAATTTCGGCTAAATATTAGTGTTATGCGTCATTGTATAATTTGTTGAGGAAAATGTGGTATAAATGCAATGTTACAAGTGTCTGTAATGCGACCATATTGCTTTTAACCGCTTTCAGAATCCTATTCACTTCGAGTATGGAGGGATTCGTTCGAAAAATAAGTATCTGTACATGTATAAACTGTAACAGTAGTTATGATTCTAATAGTCGCGACTATCTCTATTATCTAAAAATTGCTTATTAATAACAACGCAAACTAGTGCACATTCCCCCGCCTGTCCGCTGTAATCATTGCATTATTACCTGCATTACGCTAAATTAAATTTTAACCCCTTTTGGAAATCTTTACAAATTACTCCGCAACCGAAAGCCACTGTCCAAAGAAGGCAACGGCTCCAAAACATGATAAACCAGATATGTACACGGTGTGAAAAATGGAGAATGAAAATAAATGAAACAAAATCAAGTCATATAACATTTACCAACAGGTTTGTAACATCAAAACCAATTGTGATCAGTAATAAAATAGTGAAAGCAGAAGATCACATAAAGACAGCATATTAAAGCTAAAATAACTGAGGTGCTTAATATAAAAATCAGGCAGATGTATTGGCTAATAAGCCGGAAGTCAAGGCTTTCTCTAAACAGCAAGCTTTCGCTTTACAAACAGGTTTTAGCTCCTGTATGGTTGCCAATTGTAGGGATGCAGCTTCGAGACAAACCTCGAAGTGATTTAACGCTTTCAAAACAAAACATTGAGAACACTGACGATGCTCCATGGTTTGTAAGCAATTCAAGACCTCAAGGTGCCATAACGGAAATAATAAAAAACGAGGCCAGTAAACACGTAGTCAGATTATCAAACCACCCTAATTGGACTGCAATCAACCTACCAGATAACTCAACTGAAGTACGGCGTCTATAAAGACGCAAATTATTAGACTTACTTGATTAATTAAGCTACTTTACTTTTAGGTGCCCTTCGCTGGAAGGTCTATCCTATAATTTATTGATAGCCTATCAAGGCTAGGTGTATAGATTTAAAAAAAAAAAAAAAAAAAATAGTCTAAATAATTAAATAAACCGTTGATAAACCTTATTAAACGGAGTTGTATGACTATATCTGCTTATCAATATTGCATTCAATGATTATAAAACATTCATTATCGCCATAATCTGTAATAAGTTATTCAGCGCTGCAATGGCTTGAAAAAAACTGAAAAGATAAAACAACATTTTTTTCATGTATAGCAGAAGATCGACAATGTGTTATTAAAATTGTATTCTATATAAATGATAACGGGTAAAAAATTAATATTTTTCCAGCAACTACATAATAGAAACTGTCGACCATCTTTCATATTCTAGGTACACTTGTAAAATACGTACAAGTTGTTCGTTACTCTGATATTTTGTATTGAAACTATTCTTCTCCGAAAATAATCCGGTTCAACTTTAAAATTTGTCATATCTGTTTTCATATGCATAACTTAAAAATATAAAGATATTTAAATTCATCTAATAAGTTAGACTTCCGAGCAACGCGACAGAGAGAGGCGACAGCGACAAGCGACACAAGAATGTACTTTAGTTCGACTTATCCGAATATTCCGGATATTGTTATAGTAAATTTGCTAAAAATAATTAATTATACGAACTAGAAATAACATTTAAATTGTTTAGAAATCTTGTAAAAAATACGACTTAATTATTAGATTATATTCGTATTTCAGAATAAGAAAATAAAACAATATATATATATATATATATACAAATAATATTATAATATTGAAAAAACTATAAAATATTTTGCTTTCATACTAATTTAGTAATTTTACACGTTTAAAAAATGTTCTGTTTTTTTTTTAAACTTAGCTTTAGTGCGTGGCCGAAATGGTTAGTATTGGCGTACCAAATGATAATGAGGATGAAAAATGAAGAATGGTTATATCGTTGTTAATTATTTTTGTTTCTGTCAAAGTGTATTTTAATAATTTTAAATTATCAGTACTTTAATATTAATGAATTTGTATTAAATTTATTATTAGATTATTCAATAAAGTTCTAAATTTATTTTATACTAAAGTATGTATGAATTGCAACAATTTTGTACTTTTTTTTTTTAAACTCGTAAATTAATGAATTGTTTTAATAGAACTATTTTGTAATACGTTTCTAACTTTCATCGAATTTTGTTTCAGAACAAGTTGCAATTCCGAATTATTACGAAGTAAAAAAGTTGATCGGTGTCTACTCAAAATACTGAAGGTATATTATAACATTTTAGTACAAATGTTCGAACATAAAATTAATTATTCTATCTCAGAAAGGAATCAAATTTTTTGCTTTATTTATATGATTATTAACATGTTCTAATTATAATTTTTCAACAGTCAGATTATTCATTTTGGTTGTCTACGTGAACAATTTTATTTAATTTTAAGGTCATAACATAATCCTTTAGACGACTTGGGGTGGTTTAATTATTCTTTTTGTTCTGCATTCTATTTGTTCACAATCTGTTTCTTCTTCACTAGTGTTGTCATTTTCATCGGATGTTTCATATATATTATTTTTATGATGGTTATCACTATTTAAAAGTGTATGTTCCGCATCGTTTTTTTAATCAAATTTTCATTTAGAAATGGAAAAACTTTACATTATGAGAAACAATTATTTTTCTTTTAAAAATGCTCCACAACCGATAGGCATTGTGAGTATAATTAAGAAAAACGCATCATCTGCTCTTTTTTTAAAGTCGTTTTAAATTTCGACAGTGGCGCTATTTATCAAAATGAATCTTGCACGACTTTTACTTCCGACGGCGAATACATTTAGAAATATAATGATTTTACCTGCCGCAGAAAATGTTTATCAATCATCCGAGTAATGTGTCATTCTGTATTTTTCCTTTAATTCTACTTTTGACTAACCTAACCATCAAATGAGACTTATTCACGCGCAAAAATTTTACGTTGCGCAAAGAAATATTTCATTCCATTAGAAACTGCGTTACTAATTAGTCGAGTAGTCGATTATAGCCATCACTACTATATAGATATGTATACATTTATATTCGTTATTTTAGACGATACTATGGACGATGCGATCACTACTATATAGATATGTATACATTTATATTCGTTATTTTAGACGATACTATGGACGATGCGACGAAGAGGTGGCTCTCTACCTATACTTACGAACCTTCGAATAATGTAAACGACGAGGATAAAAAAGAAGAGACTTGTATCGGTAAACACAAAAAATTAGTCGCGTTACTACGGAAATCGATTTCGGAGGCCGACAGTTTATACGAATATTATAAGGCGATCGCAGGAAGTTTGGTGAGGCATATAAAACGCATCGACGAGGAAAAGGCCGATCTACAAAGTAAATTAGAACTAGAAGTCGAACGTTCGCAGACGTGGGAAACTAAGTGCGCTCGATTAGAGGCGGAATTAGAATTATCGAAAAAGACGCCTTGTTCGGTGTGTCCGACGTTAAAAGTGACTATTGAATCTTACGTACAAAAAAACCAAGAAGCCGAACGGGGACTACTATTGGTGGCGAACTTATTAAATGGAGAAAGTAAGGATGACACTTCGACGACTAATTCTAAAATGTCGCCGGCATCGTCGGAGTTACAGAATGCGCAAGGCAAAACCATCTATATCGAACGTGACGATAATAATGGCAATCTAAACGATCACGGCGACAATTTCGATGTTAATAGTTCGAATAAGAATAATGACGGTAATAATAATCACGATGATAATAATGATAATAATAATGAACGTAATGTCGACCATAACAAAACATTAGCATTGATCCCGTATACGCAACCCGATTTTTCGAAAGTACTCGGTGAGAAAGTTGACGAAGAAATCGTTACAATCGAAGATGACGACGACGATGATCAACCAGTCGAGCGTGAATCTTCGAATTGTTTAAAAACTAACGACGATGCAGATTGTGACGATCAATTGAGAACTACTCAGAATAGTAAAGCGAACGTAAACAACCGATGGCATATGAAAAAAAGTCGCAATAGTAATAATAGTAATAATAATAATAATAGTTCTAAATTGAAACAGACGACTTTAGCAGTGAGCGGTTATAGAAGACAGGAAATATCTGAAATAGCCGATTATAACGGCGGCAATAATAGGAAATTATTTAAATCTGAATACGTCTCGACGGCTAATAATAGTAAGAACGATTATTCTACGAATATTCGCAACGAAGATAACTTCTCTTATAAAGTGCAGGTGTTAGATACTAGCGGAATTCAATTTTTTACGAGTAACCAGAAGAAATTTCATTTAGGAAACGTAAATGACGATTCGAGAGAAATTATACGGACGAATTCGTTTCAGAACAGTCGTCAACGATACAAGAATAATTCGAACGAAACGGTAAGATCGCGAACGAAGTACAGGCGCGTTTATCAATTACGCGAAGAAGATGATACCGAACGTAACCAACGGATTACTAATCGTACCGCGACAGATTCGGACGAAACTAATAAATCCGAATTGAACAGTCCGTGTCGTAAATTATTAATCGATTTATTCAATTTACACGATAAGATTGATAGTTCAACCGTCGCTGCTATTACTGGTAATTGTGACGTTGAAGACGACGACGACGATATTACCGATATCGATACCGTTATGAGAAATACGAGAACTTCGTCTACAACTGCCAACTCTTCTAAAACTAATCTCGGATTTCCGATTTCTCGAAAAAGAATTCATAAGGAAAGTAGCCCACCGCCGTATAAATATCGAAGAGACCCTGTAAGAAAAATGAACGAACGTAAAAAACTACCCGGACATGAATATCGCGATCGTTATAAATTTTACAAGGGTATGAAGCAAGATATGACCGATAGCGAATATAGGAAAACTCTGAACAAGTGTTCTAGATATCGCGACAAGTATCCAATTCGTACGGATACGCCGCCTGGATTTTGCAATCCTCGATTTGACGACACCGATGAACTGGAATAAATGGACGCGCGATTATTATTTGTCGTTTTTTCTAATATATATATATATATATATATATATATATATATATATATATATATATATATATATATATATATCTTTATAGATATAAAAAAATTCTGAATAAATGTTCTAGACATCGCGAGAAGTATCCGATTCGTACGGATACGCCGTCTGGATTTTGGAATCCTCAATTTGAGGACACCGATGAACAGCATGGGTGCGCAGTTATTATTTTCTCGTCGTTTTGTTGTTTTAAATAAATAAATATATATATATTGCTTTATAGAAGATACAAGCTAAGTAATTTTGTACGGTTGTAATTTTAATAGTTAAATAGCGTTTCATTTTGTTCCTATTAATCATTCCTTCGCTTTATATACTTAAAAAAAACTAATTTTTATATACATACATAAACAATTTGAATAATCAGAGTTCAACATAATTACAACGAATGAATTACTATTATTTGTCGACGAATTATTTTTTTTTAAATTTAATTATCTTTAATTCGTATAGTAGCGGATTTCGTAATCATTGTTAACAACGTTGTTTCTATTTTCGATGAATATTGTTTTCCTAAATATAGTTCGAAATCTTTAATTATTTTTAAAATAATCTTATCAATTCATTTTTAAATTTACACTCGTCACTCCATCGCTTATTATACTGTTGTCAGTTCTTCATAGAAAATTCGTTCGGCAAATCCGAATAAATTTAAATACTGAAATATCTGATTTTTTTGCGTTCTAAATGGAACGGACACCACGGATGGAACAAAAAAAAAAAAAAGAAAAAATAAACAAACGAAAAATCGATGAATTTAACTCGTAATTATTATATATATATATATATATATATATATATATATATACAGGAGCACAATTGTAATATTAAAAAAGTAATTTGTAACATTATTATTTTTACTTAGTTTCAACAAAATTGCAAGTACTTTTTATCTTAAAAAAATAACTTAAAAGAGCGTAAACGTACAAGTTTTTATATATATATATATATATATATATATATATATATATATATATATAATATATATATATATGCTTGTGTAGTGATATATATTTAAGATAATTTTTTTTTTTTTGAGGGTAATGAAGTGAATTATGAAGTCTTATAAAAATACTACTTGTAATATATCGGCCGAAAAATTGTATGCTAAATAGATTAATTTTCGTTTTGTTTTTTTTTGTTGTGTGTTTTTTTTAATATAAATTTTGTAATAATAATTCAAATTTTTTTGTAAAAAAATACAATCCCGCTTTTATTAAAATAATTGCACCGAATATTGTAATTTTTCCGTATTGATACATCTTTTTTTAACATTACAAAAATTATTATCGAGCCTTTCAATTGTATACGAGTATATTTTATGTAAATTTGTGGAATATTTTTAATTTTTCGCGAATTAAATAAATTTTTGTCGAATTCTCTTTTCGATTTTATTAACAAATCGCTATATTTAAAATAAGTGTTGAATTAAATTATTACTCAGTAATGTAAACAAATTATCCGAAAAATTAATTTTAAAGAGGTTAAATGAGTATGCTATTTGCCACGATGTTATTCCTAAAGAACGATTTGGGTTCAAGACAGATCATTCTACTACTCATCAAATCGCGTGAATCGCAGAACACACAGATAATTTCAACCGTAATAAGCATACTGGATTGGTTATGTTTGACATCGCTAAATCATTCGATACTACTTGGCACAAAGGCATTATATATAAAATGATTGTATTTGGTTAAACTTTATATATATAGTTTGAGCTACGTGATAATGCCGCGTCAGCCGTCTATTTATGTAGATGTCAAGGTATTTGACCGAGTCCGTTTGCGGTATTACAGTATCGTGCAATTTTAATCTAGGACATGTAACTTGTTTTGTAGTAAACGTAATGTGTTGGGTTTTTATCGGGTTGAATGTTATACGCCAGTTTCATGCCCACTTGACTATAGAATCTATATGACTCTGTGGCTAGAATAATGCGGATTACTATTAGCAGCAAGGATAGCTATGTCATCAGCAAATGTCGCCAGGACCGTTTGATTCGATGTGTGTATGTAGGCAGTGTAAATCGAGTGTAGCAATGGTCCAACGTCGTTTACCCTTACTATAAACAATCGACCAGACAAGTACGACCTAAAGAGCTCATAGAGATTTTGGGAAGAAACTGACGTAGTTTGAAGAGCAAACCTAGGTGCTAAACCTTGTCGAACGTCTGGGACACATCTAAGAAGGCTGCACAACGTGTTTCTTTTTTTTTTTTCGAATGCTGATGAGATCCTATCTGCTAGTCTATGACGCTGTTGCACCGTTGCGCTGTACGGAAACCGAACTGATGATTTGGTATTAAATTAATTTTTTGAATTAATGGTTCCACACGATATAATATTAATCTTTCTAGAATTTTTGATAGTGAAGAAAGGAAATTGATCGTCGACATGAAGATGTGTCGGTCTGCGGTTTTCCTGACTTCTGTACCATGATGATGACAGATTTTTTTCAATTCTTTACAAAGTATCCGAGTCTTACCATTAGGAGATATAGCGCATGAATATAACTGTTTTTTTTTTTAGTAAATGAGAAAGGATTTCTCCAGTAATCTCGCCAAGTCCTGGAGCTTTCTTTTTCAGAGCTATCTGTATGCATTGTAATACTTCTTTCGGTGTGACGTGTTTTATGATACTTTGAAATTCTAATGGTTTGTGTAAGGTGTCTTTCACAAATCTTGAATGGTCTCTGTTTGCGTCCGGATTCGATTTGAACGTGTTGCTAACATATTGGACAAAAGTGTCAGCTTTCTGCTTATCAGTTTTTGCCCAACAACCGTTATTTAAATTTATATTAAATGGCTCACTAGTTGGCACCAGTAACTTTTTCGTTTTTTAACCCACAAGGATTTTCTGTTTACATTCAGTGACTGCAGTTAATAATCGAGCAAGTCATATATTATAGGCGTTAATTTCTTTTTTTAGTCTACTTTGTAGTTGGTAGTACAAATCCTTGAAAGATGGAAAACGATTACGTTGCCATTTTTTCTTAGCAGAGCGTGTATCTTTTATTAATTTTCTTATTTTTGAGGAAATGTAGAGATTTCTCTCCGAGCCTCCAACATTTTGAAGTCTCTAACTTCTGTTTGGTGGGGGCCTGATCCGATTATACTTCGTATCATTTATGTTGCTTAGCGGAGCCTGTAAATCTCATCTCAAGAGGTTAACAGTTGTTCAAAATTCTTATTTGAGAACAATAACAGCTTTTGTATCAACTCCTACTTTTGTACTAGAGTCTGAAACACTTCTTCTCCCTTGGAATTAAGGTTTATCTTGCTGGCGGATAGACCTTCTAAAACGAATGGATAGTTCTAGAGTTTCTATCTTTAGTCTTTTCAGCCACGTTAACCGATATTGGGGATTTGTCCCGCATAAAATGCCCCGCTTAGCTGACAGAACTCAGACTTGGCTACCTTATGCTGACCTTATTATACCTAATTCCCCCCTCAAATATTCAACCATTCCTTGTAAGTGTGGTTTTTTAAAGATCGATATTGACACTACATGTTTTTCTTCACTACTACAAATGAAAAATCATTGACAAATGAATAGTTTATTTTTATCAATCACCGCTAACTTATGCCCAGATCACATGTTTGTTTTTACAGATGGTTCAAAAAATACGGTATCTCAACTCACTGGTGCAGCATTTTATATTCCTCATTTAATTTACACCAAACTGTTTAGATTCCCTAAATTTTGTAGTGTGTTTACATCAGAGGCTTTTGCCAATCTCAAAGCCATTCAGTATATCAGATGTAATGGGATCAGAAGGAAAATATTAATAGCAAGTGACTCTCTTAGTTTTCTTAAAGCCCTGAAGAAACCTAGGATACCCTACCATAAATAACCATGCCCTGGTATCTTTCGTTTAGGTTCCCGCCCATGAGGGTATTCAGGATAATGAAGTATGTGATCGAGCTGCAAAACTTGGGGCATTGGAGGTCATTCTCATTCCGAGGGTTCCCTCCTCCTGTTTAGTAGCATCCGCTCGAGCAGACCTTCTTCATCGATGGAAGTCTATGTTTGGTGAACGACGGTTTAACTTTTTTAGATCCATCCAACCTAACCTCCCTTCCACATCCATTCAAGCTCTTACCCATCCTAAAAATCTCCCAGCTCGACTTTTCTTTTCAATCCTGATCAGACTTCTTTCGAACCACAATTGTCTTCTTAGCCATTTGTACTCTATCAATCTCACTCCATCTGTATACTGCCCTGTGCATGCGGGAAATATAGCCGACGCTAATCATTGATTTTTGATTGTGATTTGTATACCAGAGATACCTTTATCGAGAAAATTTTACAATTAAATATTTACCCCCCTACTCGGTTGCCTGCTTAATGGCCCTGAATAACAACGATATCCTCACGACTCTGACTACCTACGTCTTTATTTCTAAAATTAGTCTTTAAGTCGTTTTTTCTTTTTTGAAATTTTTTTATTTTTGAATTTTTAACAGTGCACACAATTGGTAATTTTGCTTATTATTAGACTTAAGCCCAATTAAAAAAAAAAAAATGGTTCTATTTTATTTTTGTCATTGTTAGTGACGTGAGAAGTTAAGGTATTATTTATCAATCGGTATCGATTCGGAGGAGGATAACATACATTGGTCGTTGATTTCCCCACCTGTCGAAGGAAGAGCTTGTAAACCTTTTAATTCTCTGCCATATCTCCTTGGTTCCCAAAATTGGACTAGTACTATTACAAAATTTTCGGAAGTCATTCCTTTTTTTTTTTTGTTTAATAAATCTTTATAACTGTTCACCTAGTCATCTTGCCAAATTGGAGGATCATCAGAATGGGAGTTTGTGAAATATGTGATATCGAAGATAGCATCGAACATCAGATTTGGTCCTGCCCAAAATACAGAAATAAAAATAGCTTTATGTCTGAATTTTTATCGACAAGGAATACGATGCCAATACAACTCGAAGAGATTATTGTGATCCCACCTCCTTGGATGCGCGTAGATTATATAATTGTATTAAGGCTAATAATATAAGTTTATAGTCTGAACAATCCACTTAAACTGGCAAAAGGGTGAAAACTGGGCCAAAAATAAAAAAACAAATAAAAAGGAAAAGCTGTACGTTGCAAGGTGAGAGATCGTATCATAGTTGAAACTGAGCATGCGACAACGTACGAGACGGAGTAGGTAGTTACACGTGGAACCTGATAATATCGATATTAGCGTACGTATGCCGAGTACGGATAGATTTAATCACTATAATGTACCAATCAATACATGCGTCATGACGAGAAGCCTACACGCACACAAAAAATTAAATGTTGAGAAGCAATCGAATAATAACGACAATATCGATAAAAGATAAATGAAACGATCTTACTTGTAACAAGAGCAGTAAGCTATCAACAACATACAGAATTGAATGCGATAAACACACGAACGAACCGAACAATTGACAACTATAATCCCAGTCAAATTATGTTTATGTATACCAGGTACAAACATGGTCGTATTAAACATAATTTGTTATAATGCACGCTATTAGTATATTCGTAATATGTTCAATTGTTATTATTCACAATTTTTGTACGTCATATCTTTATCATACGCTTCGAAACGAGTTTATTGTTTTGTATTTTTTTCTCAACCTTCTATTTATTCATATTTTTTTGGTTTTAACTTTTATGTGTGTTGCTATGATTTTTGTATTTGTATCATTCGGTTTTTGATTTCTGTTGTTAAATGTATATATTTGTGTATATATGTATTTTTTTTTATCGTTTGCGGGTTTTTAAAATTTTTCCCCCGCTTATCATACTTGCGTTTAAACTATAGTGTTGTTGTTTTAATATAAATACTGCGGTCGAGTCGAGGCTAATACCGGTATTCCACTACGTAAATAACTGCGTGTACACATTGTAATTTGATAAAATACATTTTACTTTATTTCTTTGTAGTTAATAGAAAATTGATGAATACAAACGGATGAATTATGATTCCCACTAATCAATATGATCGAAAATCGTTTCTATCAGCGTATGAATATTATGCCTGCGTTCAAAATAAGAATTCATCCTTGGCTTTACAATGAAATATTTATCTTAAGGACAAAATTAGAGTGTAATCTATTTACATACCTGCATCAGTAGTGCATTAATTTTGTTATCGAAATATTTTATTTAATATAACATTCTTCAAAGTTTTGGACCCGCGTTCTTGTTCACATTATATACCATGTATACAAACAGAAAAAAACACACACACTCTATGTGACCTAATGTTATGCGATTTGAATATGCAAATTTTGAGGCTGTGTCCGTTTAGAATATACTGGTCTAGTAACTAACAAGCATGATTTAAAATAATAGTGAGTACGAAGTGTGTACAATTTACGTATATCCGGCATCATTATATCAATAATTAACAATGATTGGAACATTAAAACAATAATAAACACATCTGAATCTTTTAATATTTCCAGAGCTGGTTGCTAGGAAAAGAAGAACGTACATTGTTTATGTTCCTAATTTTATGATTTAAAACATAATCTTCTATAAAGTTAAAAATGAAGTGTAACTGTATTATGCAACACGCACACTTGGTTTGCTGTACATAGAAATTTTTAATATGTCCGAAATAATATTTTTAATAAGAACAATACAGAAATTAAAGAAGAAAGAAATTTATTTAAATAATACGATACGGATATATTAATTGTATAACAGATTCTTATACTATGTCCAACGTAGCTGAAGCACCTGATACATCAACAGTTATCTTAAACTGGTTTTGTTAAATAAAATTGTATATTCGGTTATATAGGTAAAATCAAATAAAAACATTGCAACATAAAGAAAATATGGCAATATGGCAGAAAGTAGTTAGTAAATTAGAAAAATAAAAACTTGTATACGTCTTTAACATTACTCTTCTTCAAGTATCAGTAATTTATGGAAAATCACTAAACATTTTTTCCGTATACTTTCACTAAATTTTTAATCGGCGGTCGTGTCTATTGCCGATTAGTAAGAAAACATTACGTACATCTATTATTCGATCTGGACTATTAAAAAATTTCAACTAATTAAAAATTACTGGTGCATAGTCATATAAATCATCACAGCAATGCAAAACTTGCTGATATGTATTCACAATTGCCCATTTTATATTTACTTTCGTATATGAATAAATTAATCAAGAAATTTTACAACACATGTAAAATATATTACAATAAATTTATTAATGTTACAGGATACTACGGCATGATTTTACCGTGCTTAATTCTACGTATAAATAAGCATAGTTTATTTTATTTATAATAATTAGGAAAGAAATATCAGTTACAGCGCAAAATGAATCAGATGTACTGGTTAATTGGCAGAAAGTCGTCTCTAAACTTATGCAGCAGGAGGTTACTATAGCAAACAATCCTACGTCCCACCTGGACATATCGAGTTCAACGACAGCAGAACAAAATTCTTCGGACGCTGCCTAACGCACGATGGTTTCAGAGAACAGTAATGTACATTATGATCTGTATATTCAACAAGTTGATGACATCTTTCACAACTTTGCAGTCAAACACGAACAGAGACTGGATGGTCATTGGTCACACTAATAAAGAAGTTATACGGTTACTGGACACTGCAAATGATGTGAGACGCCTTAAGCGAACACATCCATTAGACCTAGTTCATGTTCATAATTAATATTAAGTTTTTTTTTTTTATATTAATATTTAGTTAATATTAGTGAAAACTGATCACTAGATCAGCGTACACAACATGTTAAATTATCAAAGTTACTAATTATTTAACCTATAGGTTAAGATTGTAGTAGTGTAACTGCCTTCCTAAAAGGCTAAAAGGCAGTTATTAAAAAAAAAAAATAATAATTAGGATCTTTTTCAATAATTACTTGTAGTTGTGTATACGCATTGTATTTAAATGTATCAAAATTAGATTGATACATTTATTTTCAGTTTTTCCATGATAACTTCAGTATTTTTAATTTTATACATTTTATTTAAAAATTACTCTAAACCACGAACGTTGAATAAATATTATTGATCTACGGTAAATAATTTTTTAATGTATTATTATAATTAAGCGGTCATGGTTATATTATTTTACACTAAACTTTGTAATAACACATTTTCTGTCATTTTCTTTAATTAATATTTAATATTATGAATTACGAATTTTTTACCGGTAAACGGTTCGATAATGAAGGATTAATTACTAATACATCTATCGAACAGGTAATTTACTTTTTTGAAATAATTGTATCATGCGTAAACTATGAAAAAAATTAAATATGTTTTTTATTAACGATTATTGTTCTTATAATATTTTGTAGCTTACATCTACAAAATACATAAGCTCGCGTAATTTTGCTATATTAAACAATCTTTGTTTCATAGGAACATGTGGAACGAATAGTTGATATTTTATATGGGATTTACAATAAGAAAGTAAAACTAGATAATGATGTACCTGAATTATTTGTGGATAAACATATTCGTTATTTAAGAAAACTGTTGTTTTATGTACCTATATCATGTGCTGTAAGTATATAATGATTATATATTAAAATATAACCTAAATCCTGAAAGTATTGTAATTATCGCATGTATTATATAGCCATATAAACGAGGGTATTTAAACTTCGTTGTAAATGATGTGTACAATAATTAAATTAGATATGAAAATATTATTAACATATATTGCGTAAAACTAAGAGCCTGCTCTAGGATTTATTTCTGTTTATCCTGTTTGTTGATTTCAAAAAAGCAGTCGCTGCTACTGAATGTGGCAGCGCAAAATTCAGAATGTTATTTATCCTGTTTAATTCGTATATATTTATTTATATTTAATTTTGCCCCACCGTAAATTTATTAATTCACTATTTTTAATTTTATTTCTATTGCATATATATTTTATCGATTTTTTTAACATCCAAATTAATTATCATCCTATGAATGATAAATTATCGTTACGTTAGTTGGCTTTAAGATAACTAAAATTTTAAATGAATTGAGAGGTTTGCTAATATTTTTGTTTTCAGTGGTTTTTTATTTCATTCATTTCGTATTTCGAGTTACATTGTATGATCTATTCAATTCGAGCATTTCTTTTTTCTTTTCTGTTTTAATAAATATATTTTTATAATCATGTTCGTGTATTCATTTTACTCGTTAATTTTTCTAAATTTGCAGCAAATGTTAGACTGCAGTAGACCATGGTTATGTTATTGGCTTATACATTCTTTAGTATTATTAAGATATGAGTTAGAAAAAGAAGAAAAATTGATTATTATCTCATTCATAAATAAGTAAGTAATTAACCTATATTTATCCAGAATTTTATTTCGCGTGTTAGTAACAAATTAAAGAAAAAAAAACCTTAAACTATGATGTATGGAAAACGTAGAACGTGTAATCAGGTGCGCCGACTTCAGAAAAACTTTGGGGGAGATATGTTTTTTATGTTCCGTAAACATACTCATTAATAAAATTGTTTTTACATATAAAAATTATATATATATACATATATAAAATATTGATATATCGGACAGTAGTGATTTTATGAATTATAAACAAGACAAAATCATAACACAGTTGAATCACTATAAAAGTTTTCTATTGCAAAGCTTTTCAACATTTACGTCATTATCACGCACACATAATAAATCTTACATATAAATTACCTGAAATATTCATATAATATTTTATATATTTTTATGTCTAACTTATGGTACTGAAAGGGTTATAGCTCTTGAATAATAAACATGGAAGGGCCAAAGTCCTTAATTAATAATCGTTAAGGGGTCTTGGCTCCGGTATAATAACTTCGAGGGGGTGACTGCCCCCCCAGGTCGGCGCCTATCTAATGTGAACTACCTTATTACAGTGTTCGTCCACGTATTATTTTAATTTTTAATGAATAAAACAAGTTGTATTTTAATTTTTGTAAAAGTGTAGGATTTTAACGTTAATATTTCCAATTCACATTTAAATGTAATAAATCAAATTGTAAATAACCGTTTCCGTTATTTCTTAACCAATTACTTTTTGTTATAAGATTAAATCACGATTTCATAACATTTTTTATCTTTATTATCGGTATATATCCTGCATTGTTCCTAACTATAAATGTTTATGGCAAACATGTGATATCTAACCATTACAATGCGAATTTATGTAACCATGGACACAACTACTGAAAAGCTTTTGTAACTCGGTTTCTTTCAGGTTTTTTATTCCAGTGATGATTTGTATTTTTGCAATTTTTAATTTCGTCTTGTATTTATTCTACTAATGACGGTAGACTATGGTCTTCGCTTACGAAACTTTTTTGAAAAACGTCATAGTCTATTTTGAATTCGTTGTTTAATGGTTGTATATAGTATTGTTTCCAACTTTTAGATGTCAAGCAAGCCTTTGATAAGGCGTGGTATCGTGATCTGCTGTATAAATTTAGAAAAAAATATTACAGCATCCTTACTATCTTCTAAAATCCTACCTTGAAAATCGTACATACCAAAATCCTAAATCAATTCTCCGATATCTATCCTGTATCTCCTGGCGTCTCTCAAAGAAGTGTCTTAGGTCCGGTGCTTTACTTAATCTACTCTGCCGATTTTCCGGTTGATAATAACGTGATAACATCTACGTTTGCCGACGATACAGCGTTATTAGCTATTAATAAACTACAAAAAACTCTGTTGAAAGTTAAAAACTGGCTGAGACGTTGGCGTATCAAACGAAAGTAAATGTACGTAGATCGATTTTACGTAGCGAAATTTTACGTATCAACCGTTAAAAATAAATGGGATGATTATTAGCCAAGAAAAAGATGTTAAATACTTAGTAGTTATAAAATTGCACGAATTAACTTCTTGGCAGGTACTCCAGTTTGTCACTAGAAAACAAACTTCTAGTTTATAAAATAATTATAAAGCCTGTTTGAACATACGGTTTAGTGTTATCGGGTTACGCAAATGATACACACATAAACAGGATACAACGATTTCAGAATAAGGCCATAAGACTCATCGTCTCCCCACCTTGGTACATATCAAACCATACATTACATCGAGACTTAAATATTTCATACGTGAATGTAAACCGTTTGGAAATGCACACAAATGTACTGGCGATCAATCTACTTGACACTAGTCTAGTTATTCGTATGTTAAAACGTAGTCGACTGTTCGATCTAGCCTAATTTCTCAGTGCGGTCCATCACTGGATGCTAATCCCTAACAAGTTATTTCGCGTTTCAGTTCAATTACTGGATGGGTATCTGGCCAGTTGTAATTTTGAAAATAAAGTAAAATAAAAAAAAAAATTAGTTCCTCTCTATTTGTTAACAGTTTGTCTCAAGAATCTTTTATTCTAGTTTTAGCTTCGACATCTAGGATCATATAAACTTCGTAAGTCATTGATTTTTTTTACTCGTATATTTCTTTATGAACATTCTTTAAAACAAAATTAGTATTTATTATGAATAAGTTACAAAAATATTGTATTTTTATTTTGCCGATTCCACATGAGTCGGTTATATTTATCCACTGAAGTCACCAATGACAATGAGACGTTCATAAATTTGTCCATTAGTTGTTGTACGTCATTATAAAAGTTTTTCAAAATGCCATCTGTTAGCATTGTACGCGTTGATTATGGATATCACTGATGCATTCCTGAATTTAACCGTTTCTTTATTCCAACTGGTTTTATAAGTTAATTCTGTACAATCTTTTTTTGTCAGAGTAAGATGCCTTTCTAATAGTTATATTTCTAATTAATGATTTTTTATAAAGTGATCAGCTAAATCAAGTCGAGTTCTTACGTTTTAAGTAGCAAATGGTCAAAATTTTTCCATATTTAACTGTAAATCTGCTTCTCTTTGAAAGAAGTAACTCGAAGCTACCTCTATGTTGCCATGTTTGAAAATTGGTTAGAATTTTTTCCGTGGATGTGGTACGATTCTTTCGTAAATAATATTAGTTTACGAAGGAAAATAGATTTGCGTAAGGAGATAAAAGAGTAAGTCAAGTAAAAAGACGAAACAGGAATACGAATATGGACGCCGTATAGTAAGATAAGGCTGTCATAAAATTCGTGTGCAAGTAAAGAATTCTGTGTTGTCATTCGTTAAAAATAGGTCGATTTTTAATAGCGAATCGAATAAAAGAAAAAAGTTTAAAAGAAAACTGAAGAAGAACATGTTTACTTGCAACCTTGTTCAAAATGACATATCGTCACTTGTTGTGGACACAGTTCATAACGAGAAGATAGTTGAGGGTGTTATATAATGTTTCATAGTTCTCCAAGCTACCTCTCTGTCCCCACATTACTTGTTACTACTGAGATTGTCTACTTAATTTTTTTCACTAGTATCCGATGATCATTTTTCGTGCCTGTTTTGTTTCACTAACGTCTTGATTCAAATGGTGTATTATGGACCCTTTATATATATATATATATATATATATATATATATATATATATATATATATATATATATATATATATATATATATATATATATATGAAGTATTGTTAACATGATTTAGTTTGTTCTTAGAAATATACATTATAACTAAGTACTTTTTTTGTTTTTATATATATATATATATATAAATAAAGACCAAAAATATTTGAATAATAGTTGTTTTTTTATTTATCATTTGCAATTTATTTTGCAGGTGTCAGCATGAAGATGGAGGATTCGGAGGTGGGCCAGGACAACCTGCACATTTAGCGTCCACATACGCTTCAGTTAATGTATTATGTTGTCTTGACATGGATGAAGCTTATAATATTATTGATCGGTATATTTTATAACAAACGTTGACTTGCATTTCGTATAGCTTATTTTATGGAGTAATATTCTATTTTATTTATTTATTATTATTTTTCAAATAGTTCTTTTGTTTTTTTAATTGTTTGGAGTTCAAATTATAATTTTTGAGATAAGTTGTGATCTTTTCCTATGAGCCTAATATTCATACAGAATATATACATACGAAAGCTAGCGAGAGAATGGTTACACGAAATATTAAGATTGATTCATAACAAAATGTATAGTGTAAAATAAACATTAGATCTTGTTAATCATGAGTAGTGAACAAATTCAACTGCAATTTGACGGATCTATACGTGAGGAAAATATCGAATATTGTGTAGTCCCCTTTTCCCATTTTTTGAGAATCTGTTGAATGGAAGTAAAGTGGGAAATAAATTAAAACGGTGTAGTTGTGTGAGGAAATTAATCTATAAATAACTATAGTGGAACTTTTTTTTCGCATATCCGGTCGACCATAGAAACTATAACTACTATAAAAACTATAAAATGAGTAATTTTGATCCAAAATCATGGCCAATATTCAAGAAAAACTATTCATCTGTCGTCAATTACGTCATATAGGTTTTCCAACTCATATTTATCACTGAAGGAACAATGGAATAGGTGATGATGATCCTGCACTTCCCACAGTTGCATCTGTTGCAGTCTGCCATATTCCATTTCTTCAAATTATACTTAGTTCGCGCTGCCCCACGTTCAATGTTTTTCAAAGGTTGTACATATTTTAATTGGTTGCCGCTAGGCTCTTCCAGGCTCTCTTCTATTCCATGCTTGATGTTTTGCTGAGTTCGCAGTACTTTCCAGTTGCTCGACAGTTCTTAGAAAACTTTGTCTAAACTTTAATCGCGGTTCTGTTAATTCATCATATTCATGTAATGGGCTATCATTTTTAACTTTCGATCTTTCTTTTCTTGCAATCAAATCTCGTCTATGGTCCGGGGGCGATACCACAATACATATATTATAGCCTTATTAACATTATGCATACTTAAATAAAATAAATAATTTAACTGAAAAAACTAAAAACTAAAAGCCCTTATCTTGGGCAAAGGCCTCTCTCAACCTTGCCCATTCCCTACGGTCCTGAGTAATTCTCTCATATTGTTTATTATGAATAAACTTTGTTATTCCGTGTTCCCATGTTAGAAACTGTCTCCCTCTTCTTCTTTTGTTCTCAATATACCAATTTTTTATCCTATATGTCCACCTATTATCCAATAGCCTGGCAACATGTCCCGCCCAATCTCACTTGTTCCTTTTATATTCGTTGACTAAGTTTATTACATTTTTAAATTTTCCTTTAATTATCTCTGCGCCTATACTGTTTTGGCTACTCTCTATTTTAATTTCATCCATTTTGGTTGTTGGCCATGTTTGTGAGCCATATGTCAACGATGGAACAATACAGCTATTAAATACATCACTTTTATTTTTGATCCCAAACGGCCCCTTAAATATACTCTTAAGCGACCAACACCTCCTCCAAGCTAGTGCTATCCTTATATGAATCTCACCTGTCGTTGTATTTCTAAGTTCTATTCTCTGTCCTAATTAAGTTATTTCGTCTAATCTACTCTTTATCCGCCTATTTCGATTTCTATTTTTTCATTAACGTTCGTAATAATTTTTGTTTTATCCATATTTATACATAGACTCGCTTCATTACCAACCTAGTTTAACTCCGTTAACATGTCTTTTCTAACAAATTATTCCCTATAAGTACTACATCATCCGCAAAACGCCAGTTACTTAGAATTTCTCCATTTATTTTTATACCTTTTCGTTCCCAATTCAGTTTTTTAAATACCTCTTCAAGTGTGCATATAAATAATAACGGCGATAAAGGGTGTCCCTGCTTAAGCCCTTTCCTTATATAAAAATATTCTCCTGTCTTCTCTGTAAGTATACGCGCTTCTACATTTGTATACATATCTGCTACTATCCTTTGATATATCAGCGGAACTTCTTGCGCCTAACATAAATGTGTGTTTCAGGGAATCAAATGCTTTAGAGAAATCTAACATACTTCTTTTTGAAATTCTCTTTATTTCTCTATGACCTGATTTAGAACAAATAAATGATCTATAGTGGAGAATCCTTTTCGGAATCCTGCCTGCTCAATTGATAAATGATAATTTAAATTACTTTGAATCCTTCTTAATATTAATTTCGAAAAAATTTCTGAGATTGTGGGACTCAAGCTAATTAGAATTCTCAATCTTATTTTTACTTCCTTTTTTTTATGAAGCAGAATTATATTCGACATCTTCCATTCACTCGGAATTTTTTGTCCTTCTACAATCATATTAAATAGTTTTGTCAAGTTTTTTATTAAAAGCAATCCTCCAAATTTTATTTGCTCATTTTTTATATTATCAGGACCTGGAGTAGCATAACGTCTTTGCCACCACATCTACTACCTCGGACTCTAATATATACGGTTCTTGTATCGTTTCCGGACTACATACATAGTGTAAGTTTAAACCCTTATCGCTGTATATTTTTTTATAATACAATGTAGCATATTCATTTATCTTTTTCCTATTGTATATTTTATCACCCTGCGCATCAAGAAGAAAATTAACCCATTTTTCCCCAATGCCAGATTCCTCTTGATTAAATTTGTGCTCCTTGTACTTTCTAATACTGACTGAATAAACTTACGCGTCTTCGATTCATTAAATGTTTTCAGCCTACTTTTTATCAACTTACATATAACATCATTTAACTGAATTTTTTCATTCTACTCCTTCTTCTTTTTAGACCCTCTCTTTCTCTTGTTTCTATTAACTGTTTTATATGTAACAGAATTTCTGTCAAAGTTGCTTCTTCCTTTGTGACTTTATTATTTTCTGTCGCTTCCTTTATGCTAGTTTCTATTTTCCTATATAATAATTTTGAATTTTCTATATTTTGACTGTTGGTATTTTTTAAAATTTTGTTTAGTTCTGCCTCATAATCACTACTATTGTCTTTATTGATAGTTTTTTCGATATCGGGAAACGCCAGTTATAAAGAGAGCTATTTTACATATAACTGGTTTATGGTTGAAATAAAATTTAAAATTTTTCATTACGTTAAAATCTATTATTTTATTTTCTCTCGCTGTAGTTAATAATCAATTTGATTTTTATATTGTTGATTTGGTGCATGTCCATCTTCTTCCTATCCACTTTTTTAAATAAAGTATTTATTACCTTTAATTCGTGTTCCATGCAGAAATCAATAAGTTTCCATCCTCTTTCATTTCTCGTACCGTAATTATAAGGCCCTAATATCTTATTTTCCTCGTTTCTTCTCTGGCCAATCTGACTATTAAAAATCAACTTATCTTTCCAGTCTCGTTTTATAATAAATCCTACTCCTTTCTGTCCTCGATCATTACCTATATAACATAAGAATAGATTATTCTCCTTTGTTACTACCATGTTGTTACTATTTCTCCTTATTTCAAACAAACCTAATATATCTATTTTTGATTCTTTAAAAGCGTTCTCTAATTCAATTAAGCTTTCACTGCTTCTTAACGACCTAACATTTAAACTGGCAACATTTAAAAATTTCTTATTAACTTCTGCCCTTTTTTTTAATCAATTTTTCACCTAACTTTATCATTCTAGTTTTAACTTTAACGCTATTAATCATTCTATTTTTAACTTTAATACTATTAACCATTCTATTTTTAACTTTTATGCTATTAATATCATCAATATCAACATTACTAACCTTCATACCTTTTAATTGATGCTTCCTCCGTATTTAAACCTAGTTGTTCGGTATTTACTTTTTGTATACGACTGTTTCTTATTAACTGTTCCTTTTTATCCCCGTTATTCAACTTCACAATTATCGCAGCAGCTTTATTTCCCTTCGTCGGTAAACGATGAGCCGCTATAATGTGATTAGCATTTAACTTTATATTCAGCTTATCAGCTAACAGCCCCACCTTCCTCTTCACGTTTTCGTCTTTTTCTATCGGCATACCGCTAATAATTATATTATCTATCCTCGAATATTGTTGTAACGCACTCATCTCTGTCTGTATCTTCTCTTTCCATTCCGTAAGGCTATTTATCTCCTTCTTTAAAATATCATTTTCCTTTTTCAACTTCGGTATTTCAATATTTATATCATCCATTTACTGGTTGGTCTCTGTACATACATTTTTAATACTCAACACGTCTTCGCACAGTTTATCGAATTTTTCTAAAAATTTATTGTCCATATTTTATTTAAAATATATCAACCAAAACTAGATTTTACTATAACTTACTACGAATAATGCAACACTGTATTGTAAAACGAACGCAGATAAAATCGTCTATCGCCGTTATCACTATAAACCGAACTCGATACCGCAATACGCTCGTATAATTTCTCCAAAGATGTTGATCGCAAAGAACCGGTTATCAATCTGCAAGCTTGATTTAAACCTGCATCCACCTTTTTTTCCATGTGCTGAACGACTCTAAACAGGATACGCGTATTCTTCAACATTGTAACAAAGTGTTTATGAGGATGCTCGTAGTAGCACGTGTGGATTAGCACCCCAGCTACTGCCTACTAATTTGCGTATTAAATTTGTCCTATACTTTCATCTTTGTTATTTCGAAGTCAAGAATATCTATCCAGAGTTACTTCTAGTATTTAGGATGATCGGTGTGATTCCCTTCCATGTGATTTTCAGCTTGATAGAACGCACATGTTTGCGTTTTTGCTGGATTAAGCTTCATGTATGACCGGGTGGATCTGATGTTATGGCGCATCCTCCAATTTCTACCGTCAGTATTTCTATATTATTATCTTCATTCTTTTTTGCATGCGTTACAACTATTTCGTTTTTAACCAAGAGAATACTTCCATGTTTATTATGAGCTCTACTTTTATACCCATTATTTTAGGCGTTGGTTTGTTAATGGCTTTGCGAGCCTTCTATATGCTTAAAATTCGGATTCTATTCATCCTCGTCAATGGTGGTGCACTGTGAAAAGGGCCGTTATGAAGGTTGTGTTTGATCGACCAGGGTTTGGATGATTGGCCGATAGTAAAACTCGAATTCATGTTATTATCGGTACCGTAAGGGGCGCCAGTTTTATAATTAATCAGTTATTTAATAACTTTCACGGAGGCTAATCTCGTGTCCCCAGCGAAATTTTAAATCACGCTGAAAATGTTATTGCTCGGAATTATGAAAAAACTTCAAAGTAGCATAATGATACCGAATTACAAAACATTTCAACAATTTTAGAGATGAAAGTGGATTAAAGAAACACGTTCTGAACCGGATAAATTATTACTAGATTCGAAAATGAAGTAGGATAATTTTTAAGTGTGTGAATTTAAATGCTTAAATGATCACAGAAGTCTTACCAATAAATGTGGAGATAACTGATTTAAAAATATATTTTATTAAGTAATTAAGATACAATTAGTAATCATAATTTTAATCGTGTACCGGAATGCGCCTTATCACGCTAGCTTACGGGGTCAATAAAGTGAGTAACAAGCGAGAAATACGTAACTATTACAACGCAGGAGAATGAAAGGAAATCCCTGCAAACAAACGATAATATTAAACTAATATTTAAACCTATAACTTAATATAACCCACAAATAATTATTATTATGAAATAATCGAAACAATAATTTTTAGAATAGTAATATAAGAAGATGACAATTAATTATATTTAATACGTCTTGATTATATGTTGTATATATGTAAGCATTAGTTGTCTGGGAAGTGACTTCAGAATATATTATGCGTGTAATCTAACCGTAACGCGGAATATTTATTACATATGTAAAACGCCTGTTCCGAGGACGTATATAGAGCAAATGTATTTCAGTCTTTGTATTAAAATAGTTGACGTGTTTAGTGAAAGTAAGTTTGCTCTATATCGAACCTTGATGCGACTAGTTAACGCTGTTTTACTATCGGATTATTTGTCAATGTTAGTCATAGCATGTAAAGGAAATAATTGCCATGGTTTTCGATAAATTGATATTAATTTTTAAATTAGTATAATATCTAACTGTTCATAGTAGTTCGCCTAAATACACTGCGATACTTGTTTATTCGACACTTCACAAGCATTATTTTTATTTATTTTATATATATTTTTTTTCGCCTCAGTTTTCCCCTTTTGGTCAGTTTAAATTCCAGTGGATTGTTCCAAATTATAAGTTCATACCGTTGGCCGTAATGAACTTATATAATTTACGCGCATCCGCCCTCATAAACTTCGCATCTAACGATCCGTAACTTGACAAGATAGCTGAAGTTATGATCACTTCTTAATCCAACACGAACGTAGACAAAATCTTTATAACTCAGAGATCTCTCGGAATTGTCTTTTGAATAGCGGTATATATATTTTTTTTTTTATCATCATTTAACAAGCTTTTACATTTGAAATATGAAGAAAAAACCGGTTATTCTGCATTGTAGTTTAACACATGATTTTCAGAGTCAGGTTCGATCGAGTAAGTTCATTCGTTTTCTCATTTACACGGTTGCCACACCGGGCAAGGACCCACTTAAATTTCGCAAGTGCTTACGAAGTTGTAAAACCCCTTTGCCGTGTTGTCAATTCTAATATACTTATTGTAAATTTCTACTATATAATTTGATATATGTCGCGGTGGTGCTAGAGTGCTCGACTGTTAACTGAACGAGAGTTCGAAACCAACTTGCGACATAGAAGGTTTTTCATCATTACGTAATTCTTAATTATCACGTACAAGGCAGTGACACCCTACATCTGCATTGCATATAATTAGTGCATCGAATGCTTTTTGTACGTAAAAATAAAAACGTACAATGACTATCTTAACGAAAAGGGAAACTCCACGTCTTCTGTCTGTATCTATTAATGGGATTGGAGCGCATGACGCCCAAACATATGCGAAGGATAGCATTTTGCATCAGCTACATTTGTTTTGCTGTGTTTTTTATTAAAATTAATAAACGGCGCAATATATAAGGTTATGGTTGGAGGAGCACTTTATTCTCGAAATGCTTCATGGTACGTTCTTTGTTACAGGATCATAACAAAAATGTGGTCTCTTCATTCCATGATTTTTAGTGTCAAACGTTACTCCCAGATATTTTGCGGATTGAATGCATAGTAGTGATAATGTTTGAAGGAATTTTCTTGTGAACAAGGTATCGTGTATCTAATCCGTATTAATACCAAATTGCAATGTCCCGAGAAGACTTTGAATTAATTTAGCGTCGTGTACAATTTTTTAATGGCTAAGTTTATAGAAGCTGTTATTTCACTTATCACCAGGTCAACTAAAATATTATATATTTATTTTGAATTCATTCTATAGATTTCATATAAAGAATGTGTAATAAAGAAATGAGAGGTTGAATAAACCGAGGTGCATCTTTATATCTTACTGTTAGCTTTCTGCCGCTAAAATAGTGAAATTCGCGTGCAACATTTTTAGTTAACCCTACACGTATTAATAAGTTATAACGTGGATTAATAAGCCACGTGACTTAATATAAACAAATATGACAATTTTTATTAGCTATATGATTCTGAATATATCATGTAAATGAGTTTAATATATCAGCGGAACTAAATCTTTTTTTTTTTTTAACCATATTGGGTTACGAAAATTTGAAGTTAAAGGTTCACTATTCTAATCTAAACTTCAGAATATTTTACAGTTTTCCCCACGCGAGACAATAATAAAATTAGCCTGTATGACATCATCATCAGGATTCCCCCAGTCTCTCCCGGTTTGATTATTGGGAAAAACATGGTGATCCTTACACTCGGGGAGATATATTATTTATCGAAATATTAGAACAAATAATTTATTTTTAGCTTCCCTCGATAACCTTTGTATCATTTTGTACAATGTACTACTACTCCCCGTTGCATCTTTATTATGATGTAGACTGTGAAGTAATTCTTTTGAGATACGATTTTTAAAACGTGTAATAAACATACTTTGTTCACCCGTTGGTTTTCACTACAAGGATCGACTGGGAATTTTCGTACGAAGCTTGTAAGCCAATAAATATCTCTAGAGATTATGTATGTAGAGGCGGGGCTTGTAAACCTTTTTTAATTTTACGCCATATTAGTTCTCAAACTTGCATTAATACGATTACAAAATTTTCGGAAGTCATTTTTTTTAATTATTATTTAATAAGTTGTTTGGTTTGTACTGTATATAATTTTTCAAGGTAGACGATGAGTTATAATTTCTTGATGGTTTTCTCCGCAGGGTTTAGTATTTCTTGAATCAATTTCACCGCTGAAAGAATAATATAAATAGTCCAATATTGAAATTGTGGAGACATGGTCGAAAAATCTTCTAAACTGAGATCCTATATTTCTGATTTGTATTTAGTTGACGCTTTTATGACCTCTCGTGAAGATATCTTTTGAGTATTTTTTTTTTGTTATAGGAAACTATTCGAAACACGAGGATATAGATTAATTTTGACGAACATCGGTAGTACTTTCCTAGAATCGAATTAATTTTACCAGAAATACTAGGGGAAGCCTATATAGATTTTCAGCATTTACAGTGTGTAGACTAAAATTATTAATAACATCACCTTAAGCGTTAGCTTATATTCCCTCAAGCTGGACAGAGATAATAAAGTTTCCAAGGATTAAAAACAGATATTTTTTACTCTGTAATGAACTACGACGTGTTCCTCTACTTTACAGATGTGATTTTACGATGCGCCGCTGCATAAACAGCCGCCACCTGAAATTTAAGGTAATTATACCGAATTTTTAAGCTGTGGAAACTTAAATGAATATGTGTTGGACACTGATATCAATTTTCTCAAAGTTCAGTAATTTATAAGAACCGCTATTTGCTTATCTGTGCTGTTAATTACTGCGCAATACTATAAAATGTATTTTGAATGGCTTGGTTTTTTATCTAAGTCTCGCACAATATTCAAAAAGAAACATTATTTTTTGACAGTAAGGTTACAATTTCACCATGGCTACCGTGAATCGACAACTGCGCTGTACGATTTTAATATCGCTCATAGCAGTAGAGGATAATTAACTGTGTGTACCGTGCGCAGGAATGTAAAAGTGTATATGAGAATTATGGTTTCTAGATTGAATTTAATATTGATTTAGAATAATTTTATCGACATTATTAACTTCTAGAAATTTTTAGAGTTAGATCCTGTTTAGAATTTGTTTTATTACCGAATGATCCTCTCTAGGCTCTTTATTCGAATCATCTGATTTTTTTCATATTCGGTGTGATTGTATCTCGTTTAAATGCTTAAAATCTTTGTTTAAAAACTGTTGTCTTTTAGATTTGCGTTTATAAATTAATGCCTGAAAATATTTTCTTCTAGCCTTAATATGAACTATTGCAGGAAAAATCAATTTTCTGTGCACTTTTGTTAGAATTCGATGCAGCCAAACTGTCGATAGCGAAAGTGTTACGTTTTTCCTGAAATGAGAGGATTCTCAAATTTAGATGTAACAAATTTGGTGGATGGGTTGAGTTATAGAAAAGAAACGTCATCAGATAATCGTTGAAACCTATTAAAGTGTTAGACTAAACGTTTGCGAGTGACGAGTATATTTTGAGCTCGGTAAGAATAAGAATAGGTGTTATTCACTGTAGGGAAAAGCCATCTCAGCGTATAAGAACTTTAATATCTTCGCTCTCTTTTGCGTTCTGGGTAAGACTTGAATAGTGACGAGCGATCAGTCCTACAATTGATACAAAATATTTCAGGAATTTTGACCGTAGTCAATATCCTTCAATATTTCGTCCTTTGAGAAATCCGGATGTTTAATGATAGCGGACCTAGTGAAATGATACGAAAGGATGAAGTACTTATAACGCTTTTGTTTTAAACGTCTATCCCGAATCAGGGAATTGGTTATCAGTCTGTTCTTGCAAATAGTCATTCACTCGACTAGTGCGTCTTGTTTACCGGATTTTAAATTAATTTTCAAAATTTTTCTGACACACCTTTTTGATTGGACATACCGATTTTACATAAAAAGTTCTATTACGTACGCAACTATTAATCAGTGTAAATAATCGGGAAATTTACCTTCAATCGTTTTATATTAAATGCCCGCATGCCACGTATGCCAAATATGTTAACATGTAAGAGCAATACCTGCGTGATATGGAAATTATTCCGAATATAAAATTTGAATAAAAACCAAACTGCGCGCTAGGAACAATATAGATAATATTAGTGTTTCCTTACATTAGAGTATTTCTACTATACTACTTAATATATAATTAGTATTTTTAATCCGTGTAGTATACTTATTAAATACTGGGCGAGTTACGTTTTTAAAAAATTACATGTAGCGATATTTTTTTAATGACAAAATTAGATCGTGTTATTGGTAAAAAAAAAAAAAAAAAATAAATGTATCCTACACACAACACCGGTTAATTTGATTGACATCGTAAATAAGAGTAAGTGTAAATTATGATATAATTATCTTGAAATTTTTCAATTTTGTCGTTTATAGGAAAAAACTCAAACAGTATCTCCTATCTTTGAAATGTTCCTCCGGGTCTTTTTATTTACACCAAGGTGGAGAAACTGATTTACGCGGTGTCTACTGCGCGGCTGCTGTTGCTTCTGTTACTAATATTATGAGCGAAGAACTTTTTGAAATGACACCGCAGTGGGTTGTCAAGTACGAAATACTATTTACATTATGTTAATAATTCAATCGCATATATATATATATGTATCTTTTGTAATAATAAGCGTTCGATCGTTACGTTGTATTGTTAATATTTATATAACTCTATGATATTAACATAGATGTCAAACTTATGATATATAACTCTATGATATTAACATAGATGTCAAACTTATGAAGGTGGATTTGCTGCTGAACCTGGAATGGAAGCTCACGGCGGTTATACGTTTTGCGGCATAGCCACCCTTACTTTGCTACAATCGGAACATATGTGTAATATGCAAAAGTTATTCGTAAGTTTTGTTCGAATTTCTATAATATAATTCTGTATATTTATTTTATTTTTCACGACGTTTTTTTAATTGATAAAACCGCATTTATTAACCGATATTTCGTTATTTTATTTTTAGCGTTTCAACATAATCGTCAATAATTGTTACATCTGATTATTAATTACGCTTTTGTTACTAATTTATCGAATTTTACACAACATGTAGCGATGGGTTCTAATGAGGCAAGTACCATTTGAAGGTGGCTTTCAAGGCAGAACAAATAAATTAGTTGATAGTTGTTATTCTTACTGGCAAGGGAGTATTATTCCAATAATACAAAGATTACAAGGTACAGTTTATAGTATTTATTTATTGATTTATTATTATTTATTATCAACATTGTGATAATTGCAGTTAAAAAATCAGTAAAATATCTTGGAGGCTATTTGGATAGACGACTAACCTGGAAAAGCCACATAATAGCAAAACGTAATGAATTAAATATAAAGTTTAGGAACATGCTTTGGCTTATCGGAAGGAAATCCGAATTATCACTGGCGAACAACAAGATATTATTGTACAATCAAATTCTAAAGCCTATACGGACCTAGGTGTTACACCCGTGAAAGATACAAGAAATAGCTAGTGAATATGAACTCTATTATCTCACAAATACTTTCGGATAACTCGACAGACGATCGATTAAAACGAACAAAACCTACGCATCTATTATGAATAATCAGCAATAAACATAAAGTATTAAAATACTTTTAGCGAAAATCCTTATCGCTGGATAAGGAATTTTACAAGTCAATCGCTGTTTTTTTTTTTTCAAAAGTTTGCTAGATAGCCTATAGTGGTATAATTGCGGAAATTAAAAAAAAAAAAAAAAAATTATTTATGAATGTTGCGAAATCACTAATTATAACATCAATATATGTAAATTATAAAATTTGCTTAATGAATTTTTTAACCCGAGTAAAATCGTATCGGAATCTATATATATATATATTATTCCAATATACATTCTTATTTTAATAACGCTTTAGTTGGTTTACGGTTGTATAGTTATGCAGATGATCTGCTTTTAGTATATAATGTTAATTTATGTAATAAATTGACGTTATCATATTTCTAATTGTAATGAAATTATTAATAAGCTTAAAACAATAATAAATGCCTTAAATCTTAAATTTGAGATTTCTAAATCTCAAATTATGGTTGTTTCTGGTCGAGATAAAAGTTTTGATCAGATAATTTATGATAACATTAAAATTGACAATCATGTGTTTAGTTCTACTGATCACATAAAATATTTGGGTTTCATTATAGATAATACGTTAAATTATAATAAGCATATACAATATATAAATAATAAAACCGACAAATATTATTATATATTTAAAGCTCTTCGTGGTAAATTATGGGGACTTAACTGTAAATTTAAGGTAATTCTTTATAAAGGTTTAGTACAATCATTATATACATATTGTGCTGGTGTCTACTTCAAACATTTAACTAAGCAGCAAATACATAATGTAATTTGTAACTGCCGTAAATTTCTTATTGATTCAATCTCTTCTTATATTACTGTATCAAATATAACATTATATACCATTTATCTTACCTATTGATCTTTATATTAAAAAAAGATCTTTAATTTTTAATGCTAAAAAAAATAATTACGGTGCCATAAGTAAAATAGTTCTTAAACAGTTGAATACACAAATTTTAAATGAATTTAGTGTAAGATACAAAATTTTAACAAAAGATAAATTAATTAGTAAATTTTTTCCGAATGTAATAGATCGTTTTAAACATAAAAAGATTATAGTAAATTTTTACATGACCCAGATACTTTCTGGTCAATGGTTCCATCGGATATTATTTGAATAAATTAAATATAATCGGTGATAATAAATGTCACAACTGCAAGTGTAATGTAGTTGAAAATGTGCAACATATAATATACAAATGTAACAAATATGATCACCTGAGGCAGTTGTATAGTATTGATTGTACGCTTAAACCGAATGAAATTATTTTATTAAACCAATTTTCAGTTTTTATCTTGGAAATATTTAAAATTAAGTACATTTATAGATAATCGCTACTAGTAGCAATAAGCAAAAATTTGCATGCTACTACAGTTTTTTTTGTTTCAATTGTAATGTATATGTTAAATATATAATAATATATATATATATATATATATATATATATATATATATATATATATATATATATATATATAAAGTTGTACCGGCATCAAAGCACCCTAAAAACAATAATGAATAAAGTAATTGCGATTAATCTAACGTCTCCAGTGAGACAACTAGATTCTCAATAATAGTAAAAGTTGAAGCTTTGAAATTATTCATTAATTTTATTACTATAGCAATTCGGTAAGTTTATTATACAATTTTTAATCGATTAGAAGAACATCTCCGCACCATCCTCTTTTTTTAATCGTCTTGTGGGGTTGTCAGGGAGTGTAAAATGTGGATTAATATTAAATTACAATTTATCGAAAAAAAATTTATACTGGTTTATATATATATATATCTTATCGACATATATGGTATATTGAAATCATTATGAAGGGCTAAAAGTTAGATACATATTTCGGTGCGCGGATGTTATGAAGTATTTTCGATTGTTGTCGCTGTAATAGACTTCTTTTATATAAACTTTAACAGTGGATTATACTTCGCGATAATATATTTTAAATTGTTGTTTACTACCTTGTTTTTGTTAGATCGATCGCGCAATGTTTTTTTTTTTTTGCGGGCGATTGAGATATTATAATATGAAGTGAAAAACACGAGAGACAAGTCGAAGGCACGTCGTTGTTACGTAGTCGGTGTGAGCCTTTTGTTAATTCCGCTGTTAAGAATTTATATTTTTGTCCGTTCATACATTTCATTAATACAAACAAAATATAATTGGAAGCGATGTCATGATTATGTTAATCGAGCAATCTGAATCTAAGAATCTAAAATTGTACATGTTAGTAAAAGTGTTTTTTTTTTTTTTTTTTTTTTTTTGTGCAATATGTTGGTGAGGTGTTTCGTTAAATTTGTTGTATAATGAGTGTATCAGTATTTACTGTTGGTACCGACTAAGCTGGTGCACGACCGGAATAACCGGTTTCTGCCACCAACTTTTCAAACAGACGTCTATGGACGAATTCCGGTGCCATATCCTCAATGGGTGTTAATCTGTTTAGCTTCCGATCTATTGGCTAATTTCCGCACTTAGGTTTCTGTATTCCTCTCCGCAAGCTTTTAGTTTATTTATATTATTTGTTTATTATTTCGTTTCTGTCAACTGGTAACTCGTCTTTTTCAAGTTAAATTTATTTCTAACTGGCCATTATCATTCTTGGCCGACGCGAATTATTTACATTTAACCGAATTTAAAACATTTTATTTCTGTCATTGTTCAAACGAAACCGGTTAAAATTGGAAAAGCAAACTCTACGCGTCTTTATTAACGGTTTATCACTGCTAGCCTAACTGATTACCTTGCACCGAGGTGGCCGGTGAATCATACGGTAATCAATATTTCGATTTAACGGTGCGTGTATAATAAACTGAAATTTAATAATTGTCTAAGGTACACTTCGTATTCTGAATACTCTTGTACGAAATACATTTAATGTCTCATTGAAGAGAAATTCTTAAATAGAATTATTTCGAGGTCTTTATTAAAAAAAAAAAAAAAACATATAAATATGCAGACCTGTTAATATTTGTTCTAGTTATTTAAAAACGCGCTCATTTCTTTGTTTCTATTAATCTATTAACAGATTTGAACGGCAAGCCTGTAAACGATTGGTTTTTCAATCGGCATACTGTTCAACGATATATTTTGATGTGTTGTCAAAACGCGAATGGTGGGTTTGTGGATCAACCAAATAAGTAAGTTGTTGAAACTAATTTTAATAAACGATTTAAGATTTTTTTTTTTTTATAAAAAGTCGTAATATGTCTTTAACGTGGCCAACGCAACGAGTTATGTAATATCGTCTGTTTAATATAATTATGAAAAAAAGAAAAAAGCTGAAACATAATTAAACATAATTTTTCTTCCGCATCTGTTTATAACCGGTATTTAACAATTATAAGTATATATTGATTATAATAAATTAATTGAAATGTCGATAATAAAATATTACGCGTAGACTGGAATATATTTCGATAAATTTATATTTAATCTAAGATGTCGTTAGGATTTATATCAGTCAAAAGTACGTTTTGATGAAATATTGAAACAACTGTTTATTCTTAAATTTGGTTACAAGAAAAAAAAAAAAAAAAAATTAAAACAAAAAATACTTACGATAATAACTCATTCGTCGATGAGTTCGAACGAATTAAATCGATTGTCGTTTGCAAGTATTCAGTAACAAAGACTTCGACGATTCTTTTCATCTTCTCCAGTCGTTTGCTAGTTTCCAGTGCATTCACTCGATCCGTCCAGCAATTGGACATCTTAGGGCGCTATCCTAAATTTTTCTTTTCAATTACGGTTGCTTCATTATACCCCTCGCTTCTCATTACCGAATACGTACGTAGCATATAATGTCTTTTACTCAAAGAAATTTTATGATAAAATTCGGATAATCGGGGATTATGTTTGATCTCAACATGCGTTACACTAAATATATAAGCATCGCCGTCAACGATTTCTAATGTATTCGATCGGATATTACGATTTTTTATTTTTATTTACTTATATACAAGTTACATTTTACAATCTAATAGTTTTTTTTTTTAATTTTTTAATTTTTCCAGTTTTAATGTTGTTACAATCTTTGTGTCCATTTCGTGGATATTTCCTAGTCGCTCAGCTCATGTATAATGCCCGTTATTGCGTAAATGGTATTGTATTTGTTCTTGTTTCTTTTTTCCTATAACTTGCATTGGCATAGCGTTAGGGGATAGCCCGGTATTTATTTCAAATTTATTCTATTACAATTTAAAATCGGCGAAAAGATATGACAAAATTTTTGTTAGATCTTATAATTGAAAATATTGCTGAGTTATCCTATTTTCGAACTTCCGATGTAACAAAGAAAAACATCTTGCTACATACTTATAGGCTATTCGATAGCGGCGGGTTTAAATTCAGTTTATATCGAAGTTATTACTTCAGCCGGTTCTGCGCGGTTATTTCTACTATGTTAGAAGTATGAGTATATTAAAAAGGCAAAGAATAACGATCCTGGATTCCTGGACATTCTGGTATATTTGGCAATACTGTTGCTGATGCGGAAGCTAAGTCCGCTTCGAATAGCGGTGTGCTTATTCCTTATACACCTTTAACAGATCTTTTGTGTCTCATTAAATTTGCTCATAAAGAATATTGGAATAATATTTGGTCCAATCCTTATTTAGCTCCATATTACAGATCGATTCAACCTCTAATACCCATAAAATCATGGTTTAGTGATATAAAAGTACCAAATAACATACTTCGATGTTTCATTACTACTTTATGTAGATTACGATTTGGAAAAAATCGTCTTCCATCGTCCCTATACCGATGCAATCTTATAAATTCTCCTTTTTGCCCTCATCCTTCCGATGACAACAAAATAGCAGATGCGGATCATGTATTTTTTGAATGTTCTTACTACAGCTCTCAACAATCTTTATTATATAATCAAATTATATCTCTCAAAGTACCATTGCCAATAAATATGTCTTACTTACTTACTATTAATCGCATTCATGTATATTTAGCTATTTATAATTATATTACATCAACTAATATTAGTGTTTAACATATTCATTTTAATATTTTTATACCAATCTGGGTGAAAAGTCCTGTGCCCATTTATATAAAAAAAAAAAAAAAAAAAAAAAACACCGATGGATAACTTAAGCGCATTATCTATAGAAATGCAACTACTTACCGGAGTCGTCTTCGGAGCTTGTGTTCACAGAAAAATAAATAGAACAATAAAACTTACCTATAAGATAATGGAATTTTTTTTTTTTAATTAACCTTTAGATTCAAATGTTAAGAAGTGAGTAATATTTGTATTTTCGGAATTATTCTAAAAAAAAAAAAAAAAAAAAATAGTTTACAGCTTCACAACTGACGCTATGCGCTCACGTGTAACGTTTAGTATATTACGTTGTGATAGTTGCGTGCCGATAGATTTGGTGAAAGTTTATGCATAAATATTCCACTAGTATATGAAAATTATCAAAAAGAACGATACCTCTGATGAAATTTTGGTATTTATAAAATCGTTAACTTTGTTAGAATGTTCTATAGACAAATAGGAGGCATGGAAATGGTGTTCATATTTGCTAATATATGTATATGGAGGAAATTGATTAAATTTTTGTATTGTAGAACCGGGAATCCAAAATGTTGGTTCAGGTATGTTGATGACACGTTTATACTATGTGTCAGTGTGGACGAAACGAATTAGAAGGATTTAATTAAGTTTTCGAATAAATTTCATCCAAATATCAAATTTACAGATGTTATTTACCTTTTGCGTGTTCTAGTTAAATGAAATATAGATGGTATATGCGGCACGAGTGTTTATCGCTAAAATACACATGTTATTTACATAAACATTTTCAGCATATGCGTTCGAAAACTGAGTGTATTTAAACAGCTACAGTATACTTCAGATAGCAAGAACAAAACGAATGAATTTTAAAATCTTAAGATGTCTACGATCGATAGTGGATATGACGTAAAAGAGTATGAGAGAATTATTAACAAGTAACAAATCTGCGAAGAAAATGACGGGGAATAAAATATGAATATATTACCCCCGTAACAGTACGGATAAAAGGTACTATAGATAGAATTGCCAGAGTGTTGCCTAAACATAATATTAAAACGGTATTTCAACGTGTAATATATGTCGGTCACACGCTGAGTACGCGCACTCGTATCTACTGAGTGTCCAACAACAATATGTAAAGTTTGCCGTTTACCACTAACGGTCTATCATATTAATCTGCCATAAATATATACTCGACATCGTTGCAGTCAGCTGAAAACAAGTATCCCGGATGTAAACAATCTTCACCTTCTCACCAACTTTTTAATAAATGCTAAACACTCTGTATTTATGTCTAAGTAATTGATAATTCGAGTAATAGCCTTATAGGCGGTAACTACTCGTATAAAAAAAACAACAACAAAAAAACTGTATTTAAAACATACAAAGAACACGTTAAATCATAATTAGGATGAAGTCATGGAAGACTTATCAAATCACAGCGCAGTAGACGGTGTCAGCTGATAGCTGAAGAACCAATCGCAGCCGTGAAATTAATAAGTGCCTATAACACTGAAAAAAAAGAGGCTTGTGATTTAGTTCAATTTATGAATATTTCCGCTCGAAACGTTAAAAGCTGTTATATGTAGTTTTTTTTTTTTTTTTTTTTTTTTTTACAGAAATACATTTTATTTTATAACTACTACAAAAAAAATTGTTAATTAATCATTTCCCAGTAAAATACCATAACTTGAATCATTATGTAATTTGTTTTCGATTAAACACAAATTTTTTGATGCAAAATTTACAATAGTACATAATGTAAATGGATTTTTGTAAGTAAAATATAGCTGACTTATTTTGATGGATAATCACATTTTTAAGATACAGGTTATTTACACGTACATGACGAAATAATTCAAAGAGCAGCAAAAGAAGGTTCACATTTTTAAATAACCGTATATTCTATATATCGATACAGCATGTCGCTTATTACGATAATAGACAATTTTTTATTAGCGTTAACATTTCACATACCATATAGAGGGAATGTTATCGCTGAAAAGGTTAATGTGTATGCGAGGAATAAAATTCGCGAATCCCCACATTTTTAAACATTTTCGTTCGATTAATGATAGTTTCGAATTGTTCTAATGATAATTTCGAGTTATAATGACGATTTTAAGTTATAATGATAATTTTGAGTTATTATAATGATAATTTTGAGTTATTATAATGATAATTTCGAGTTATAATGACGATTTTAAGTTATAATGATAATTTTGGGTTATTATAATGATAATTTTGAGTTATTATAATGATAATTTCGAGTTATAATGACGATTTTAAGTTATAATGATAATTATAAGTTGTTGTAATGATAATTTTGAGTTGTTATAATGATAATTTCGAGTTATAATGTTTTTAATCTGAAATTCGTTGTATTTTTACTAATTATCTTCACTTATTATTAAAACCTCGTTGATTATACCGTCGATAATGATTTAAACATTCGCGAGAAACTACATTTTCGTTACATAAAAATCAGTGGCACCATATTAGACGTACTGAAAACTATTATTATTGTTATTATTATTATTTTCTTTTATTTTTTAATGTTAGAATATAGAAATTAATTACTTAAATTTATACAGTACCTGAAAATATTGATTTTAATTAATTTTTACTTACGTTAATTTATTTTTTATTTGTTCGTTCTTCTAATTCCTCGATCGCGTATTCTATTTTTTGTTTTCCTTTTATTTTTAACCGTATTTCTGTAATTTTGCAGTTTATATTTATGAAAAAAAAATAAATAAAATAAAAAAGTGTGAAAAGCGAGACAAAAGTATTCTACCTATTTTTAGTTACAGTAATAAAGACGCGAAAGATTCGAAAACTGATTTCGTCGATATTATAATGAAACGCGGATTCAGAAATGCCTATAACGAATTAACAAGGTACGTGTCAGCGCTTTTGTTTGTGGCCGCCTGTAGAAATGCACTCGTATTGTTTTTACCGCGTGTTATTTTGTTTACACCGTCTCTCGTAGTACTGGAAATAGTAATCGCGAACTGGCAATAGCGAAGCTAGAAGCTTTATTATCCGTAATTCATTTTGATAATTTTATACGGTATTTTTTTATATATATTTTTTTTTTAATGGGGGGATGCCCTTACAGCGTACCCAAAGTGATACTGTATACTAATTCATATTTCTATAAATTCGGATAACTTCCGTAGAAATATCGCTATATGTTCGGAAATAGATGTATAAATTCTCAAGATGAAGAAGGAACAATACATTATATATATATATATATATATATATATATATATATATATATATATATATATATATATATATATATGGAGGACCGTTACGAGACGGGCGCAGTAATGGTATAGTTCAGAGCGTAATGTTATTAAACGTAATCGGGATTATTGCACGTGCAGCATGTAGAGGGATGTAAGGATTTTCTGTAAGCCGCATAACGAACAGGTAACAAGTAATGCCCGGTTCTACTTTTTTAAAAAAACATTAAACGGAGAGGAATTGTACTTTTATACGGTAATAATCGATCGGTAGTAAATTTCTATTCGATCGTCGTCGTGGGCTATGTTATACGATTAAAAATACGTTAAACTCTCTCCCTGCGCAGACGCCATCTAGAGTCTACGATTAAAATTAAAAAATCGAAAGTCTACATATTATCATCATCATCATTTTCTATGTTGGAGGTTCGGTCGACACCTCGTATGTATATATTTATCTAGCTTCTTTTATCATTTCCGCAACTGGTTTTCTTCCAGCTATTCCACGTGTATATTCTATGCGTTTCTTTCCTCGTAGTCTTTTCCCACAATGGCAAGCGTAAAAAGGTCCTCTATAAAGTACTTCTTTTTCGATTCTTCAATTATATTTAGCAGGATTGGTTTAATTTGCATTTGTTTAGTACTTCCAAATTCGTTATTTTTTCCTTCCACGATATTCGGTGCATCCTTCTCTAGCATCGCATTTTAAAAACAATGATTTTCTTTTTTTGTTGACTTCCGATAATGTCCACGTTTCCGATGCATGTCTCATTGATGACGAAGCAGCGAAGGATTTCCATCTGTAGTTGAAGGTTTAATTTTCTATAAGTATTACGAGATTAAATTCATCCTATTCTTCTTTTTATTTATTCATCGTCTTTCCCGTTTTCCATGATTAAGCTTCTCAAATACTTGTGCCTATCTGTTCGATTTTTTCTCCATCTCTCTCTCTCTCTCTATATATATATATATATATATATATATATATATATATATATATATATATATATATATATATATATATATATATATATATATATATGTTGATGTATTGGAGAGTAGTAGTGATTTTATGAATTTAGCAAAACAAAATAAAATCAAAGTTAATCACTAAAAAAATTTTTTTTATTACACAAATACGAACACACGAAGCTTTTCGACTATTAAGTCACTATCAAGCTATTGTTAAAAATGTTATAAATAAACCAAAGATATTACTAAAAAAACTTTTATAAATATCGATACATTGAATAGCCAGATATAAATTTTTTTTTACAATAACATGTAGTTATAAAACCTATTTTAAAATTAATTCTTCATCAAAATTAATCATATTATTTAATAAATTATTATTACTTCTATGTTTTATAATTTGTAGTTTTTTTTTCTAATAATTTTCTTTTTTTAAATTTATATTCTATGTGTAAAATTTTTATATTATCTGTAATGTTTTCTATAATATGTTTTTCTTCTCTACAGTGCTTACCATAAAGTGACTTGTCATCATTTTCATTTTTGTATGAATTAAAGTGTTCTCTTAGTCTATTATTTATTTGACGTCCTGTTTCATCTATATAAAACTTATTACATGTTGAGCAGTTTATTCTATATACCCCAGATTTTTGTAATACCCTATAATCTTCTATTTTATTGTTGCAAATTGATTTAAATAATGTTTTATTATTATTTATTGCTATCATAATATTGTACTTTTTAAAGATTTTTAAAAATTTGTATGTGTATTTTCCTATATATTTAATTGATCCTAAATATTTATCTTTTTCTTTTTTATATTGTGAAGAACTATTATTTGGTTTGTTCCATAATTGATCTACTATATTCGGATTGTATTTATTTGCTATGGCGATTTGTTTAATAATATTCTTTTCTTTATTAAGTTTGTTTTTGTTGCAGTTTAAAATAATTTTGGCTCTATTACAATAATTTCTTAAACTAGCTACTTTATGTGATTTTGCGTGAAAAGAATCGTTTGGAATCATTACATCTGTTAGTGTTTGTTTTCTGTATATATCAATATATAAAATATTATTGTTTATATTAATATTTAAATCTAAAAAATGTATATTTTTATTACCTATTTTTACTGTAAATTTAATGTTTTTATTAAAGTTGTTTAATTCTATTATAAATTTATTTAATTCATAAGTTTCCGACTTGTTATTCTAAATAATTAATATATCATCTACATATCTTCCCCAAAATTTAATATTATTTTTAAATATATTATTTTCTTTAGATATTATGTTCTCTAGTTTATTCATATATATTTCTGCTAAAATAGGTGATGAAGGTGAACCCATCATTAATCCTTTTTTTTGTTTGTAGTATTTATCATTAAATTTAAAATAGTTTTGATTTAATATAATTATATATATATATATATATATATATATATATATATATATATATATATATATATTTCTACCGGTTATCCATTTCGCGTTTTTGTTATCCTCACGCCTTTGCTTTTTTAACGTTTATTTTCATCCTTAACTTCGTACCTTCTAATGATATTTTATTAATTATTTTTTTCAGATTATCCTTCGACTCAGCCAAATATACCTGATCATCCACGTATTTATACTCGCTATCCTTATTCCACGTTAACTCCAAATCTATTAATATATACCATTTAGGTTATTTTCTTAGCGGACTTTATTATAATTATTATCATTTGGTATACGCCGCGTAACGACTTCGTGTTCGCATCGAAGTAAAGATTTCCGGGTAGTTCGGGTTAAGGTTAAAATAAGTTTTAAGGATATGACGAAAATTACACAAAATAAATAGTTTCCGGGCGGCGTTTTAAAAAGTTGAAATAATCGATAGAGTACACGGTTTTTGAAATTGCGATGGTCTGTATTCGTTGTTAGTTCCCCAGCCTATATGAATTGCGTCAACACGTGTAGCATTTGATTAATTCGATTTCGAAAATAAAATTAAATATATTAGAATTTATATAATTAAATTTATCAGAATTTATATAAATATAAAGAAATAACTTATATATATATATATGAATATTTATTTATGTATACGTACGTATAGATGTGTGTAAATTATATTTATCTTTTGGTAACTCCTATGTATCGCGATTATGCAGTAGCAAATTGATAGGCCAGATTCTTTACAGTCTTTCGCTCGTTTGGTATACATCGGTGTAAAGTTAATCCAGTTTAAATTTTCATTACATCTGTGTACGACACTGCGCGCGCGTGTGTGTGTGATGAAATCGTTATTCGTAAAATTTGCAATGATGTTTCCTAAAAAAAATTGATAACGTTCGAATTATTTTTAACAGTTAGCTTTAATTAGAAAATTTCACCGCTACTAGTAATTTTTTTATAAAACTTCTTTAATTCTACTTATTAAAATTATTTTAAATTTTATCTTCCTATTTTCTTGACTGACAATGTAACACACATACACACACACGATCTTAATATCTCGCGTGTTACCGAACGCAAATTTACGATGAAGTGTAATAAGCTGCCGACTAGTAGAGAGGATAATATAGGGTAGAAGACGAACGGTTTTGTTTTTTTTGCATAAGTTGGTAACACTGCTACAACGAAAACCGCGTTTTTCAGTGTACACGCGAGAGATTCGTTTTTATTTCAGTTATCACGGCATCCTATAATGGGTAAGAACGTGCGTTTTGCGTGGAACGTTATTTTTGGCTTCTTGAATCGATGACGACAGTGCAAAGAGAGTTTCGAAAAGAATTCAAAAGTTACGCGATTTTCTTATCTTTTTTGTGGCGATACCTTAAGAGCCCCGTTTACGAAACACGTCCACGAGGTATGGAAAACTCGAATTTCTGAAGAAATTCAAAAATTCAGCGACCTATGCTCGAAAAAGTGTTCGAAAATTTTGTAAAGACCGAATGAATGTATTGTTGCAAAATTTCCTATTTTTAAATAAAGTTTCATTCAAAAATTTTGGTCGAGTAGTTCTCGAGTTATTGAAATAGCAACAAAACCGTCCGTCTTCTCTGGGTCGCCCTATATAATGACGGACAGAGCTTTACCGTACAAAATCGTTTTGATCTGCTTGTATCATTTCAGTTTTATCTAGGTACTATTTTTCACAAATACGGTCGTATATCTAGTATTATGACGTATTATGTCTATTCGTTGCACACAACGGTAACTTGAATTATAATATTATCTTTTTTCCACTACAATACCTATCTATATTCTAGAAACCCTAAAGGTATACACACCATGGTGTAAATATATATTTTATATATATATATATATATATATATATATGTAATTGACAATTCCGCAGATAGTATGCTTTTGTTTTGATTGTAGTAGATATACGCGTGTGTTTTTTTTATGTGTACATTTTTACATTTTGTATCGAATGTTTGTTTGGTTTATATTGAAATTACCGTTAAACTAGTGTTGTAGTATATAGTAATGATTAATTAATTAATTTTTAAATATAAAAAACTGTACACATATTTAATAAATATATATTTTTTCACATGCAAAAATTCATAATGAAAGTTCGAATTTCACGAGTAATAAATAATTATGCGAAATATATAACCTTTCAATTTTGTCCGTAATAAAACATTAAATTGTTGTACAACGTTAATTTAACGCTGATCATCATCGTGTTCGTTGTCGAATACTTGCCCGTTGTACATCATTTGTATGTAGAACTTAGGCTAGCATTCGAGATACTAATTATATACAACACACATATGATGACATCGCATTGCACATTATTTTTCTATGTATAAAATGGGCCAGCATTCAAGTTGTTAATTATATACAGCAATATGTGCCGACATTGCTGGTAAGTATGGAAGAAATTGTTGCTGATCCAACCTTTTTCGATGAAATTATTTTTTTATAGCCCTGAATTCAATTTCACTGATGCCTTTTGGTAAACATTGCCATCAAAATATTACCTTGTGGGTCCAAACGCGCAAGCGTTTAGTTATGAATAAATAAATTATAAAAAAAAGACCAAAATTTATTAGTTTTATAACGATAACAATTCTGTTTTTAGAAATCCAGATCCTTATCACACGTGTTACGCGTTAAGTGGTCTTTCTGTGGCTCAGTACTCTCCCGAAATGGTCTCAGACGAGGTTGTTGGTGGCTATATGAATACATTAGTGAGTATTGTCCATATTATTTTATACAATAAGGCTGTTTTGTTTTTTTGTTTTTTTTTTTCAAAAGGTAATCTGCTTTAGCCTTGCCTTAACTAGTTGAAAAGTCGCACGGTGTTACACGGTAGGTAATAAGAATATCCTCGTAGTGTTTGGCGAAACATACTCCGATGATAATCGGGTTTTTTTTTTTTTTCAATAGCGCAAATATCTCACATTGTTTACTTACTGTCATATCGCCGCTAACAAATTCTTGTTAAATTTCATTAAACTATTCAAAATTGAAAGTAACATATAGTTCACTTTTTCATGCGTGGCAACCTCCATCTTGCTATTTTTTTTTTTCACGTTTGGATCAATAACAGCTTATTCCGATAATCAATTTCTGCGGTAATAGTCCGAAGGAAATGACATTTCGCAACTGTACACCCGTAGAGAAATTAAACTGTTATTCTTATTTCACTTAATGCACTCGCTTTCCCACGTTGTATTACATTTTCGAAGTTAGGCCGAGGCTAAAACAAGTTCCTTTCTAAAAATGAAATTAACGTGATTATTACAAATTTGAAAAAATGATCGCTTTATTCGGTATTTGAGAATACTTACAATTGTGGGTGGTTCCATTTGAGAATAGTAATAAATTAGGCGATAATGTAAATTATATATACATATATATGGGTTAATTTGTAATGTTACAGACGCCTTTACATCCAATTTACAATTTAGAAATGTCTCGTTGTAAAAGTGCCATCGAATATTTTATGACTTTACCGAATATGTAATTAGATGAATTTTTTCATTCAATAATACGCATTCAGCATCCTTCATCCTTTTTTGGATATTTTCAATACGGAATGGTTTAGTTTTCAATAGTCGCCTACGTTAATGTTCGTTTACTCGAAGTAGATAACAGAACATTATACGAGGAAGTAAAATTGAGATGTTAATCAAGATTTATAATTTATTTAAGAAATAACGAGAAGATATAATGTAAGTGCTTAAATAAACTAAATAAACGGGAAATCGAAAGAAAGATTTTTAAAATACTAGACAATGTAAAAAATAATGAAACACCAAAGGAAACATTTTTCTTGCATTTGCACTGATTACAACAAAATAAAAACTATGTATTTAAATATAAAAAGATCTATTATTATGCGCAACTAAATCATCTTTTCTATTGACATGTTTGGGATATGCCACAAAAATAGATCCGTACTCATATCATTTTTACGAAAAAAAAAAGATAAACACTTTCTACCGAGCTTTAACAATCATTTATGAAGGTACTGCTAAAAAGAAGGAATTGAACTTGGTTGAAAATATACTTCAGGGAACAAGCACTACATTCAATTTTTAAGAGAAAAACACGTCAAATCTTCCACATATAAACAAAACGAGTTAAATAAAAAAAATCGTGCTCGAGTGTTACCTGTACATTACGTAATAAATTTCAAAAAATTAAAGATACAATCCATACAAAGAATCGAATGAGAATGTGTAGAGTTTATATTGAGCAGACGAGGGGAAAGTTGTTAATTAGAATTAAAGAACATTTAACTGATATTAAATATGCATATCTGAAATATCAACTATAGCTGTTGTGTATTTGTCCAAAATCGAGCATAGTAGACATTGCTCGTACCATTGTAGCGGGGCATAGATTTAAGCAACAAATTGAACCATCTATCGCAGTCCTAGTTACTCATGATGGGTCTTTTTGACATAAAATCATTTTGTTACATTTTAAATTTAGTTATATAATTTTTATTTTATTACGAAGTATTTTAGAAGAAGAAAAGATCTTGATTATATAATTGTTTATATTATAAAATTATCAATGCCGGGTATACAAAATTTACCTTGACAATAAATAGAATAAGAAAAATTATATTACATTATATATAATCTTATATTTAAAAAATTACAGGCAAAATTAAAAAAATCAATAATATATAACGTATTCCAAGTATATATTGTAATACATTCATTTAAAAACCCCGGTGCTTCAGACGACGGTGCTTATAACAGGGTATACTTATTTTGTAGGCTGACAATATCGTAGTCCACTATGGCTTCAATGAATATATTGTTGTGTATTTTTCAGTTATCATAGAATTGTTTAAAAGTTTTTCAACGTGTGCAGATAAGTAAGTTATGTTTAATGCGAAATGAGTATGTCACTAATTTCGGTATATCTGTCGGCATTTACTGAGATTCTGTAACATCGGTTTTGTAATATTTTCTTATAAGCGCTGTTGGAAACTGAACTCCAGACGGGGAATGCGTAAGTTAACCGAGGGCGAATGATAGTTGTATATAATAACTTTTTATTTGTGACCGTGAGATTGGAATTCGGCTTGAATATAAGTAAAATTATTCAAATAGCTTTACGTGCATTACCTGTGATGTGTATGACTGTTGACAGATAGACGAGAATGACTCGTACGTACTTAACTTTAGCCCATTTCATGCGATGATCGTTGATTTTTATATCCGGTATAGGTGTGCCTTTTAATGAAGAGGATGGCCTCAGTTTTTTTCAATGTTTAGTTTTATCTTTCAACGCGTGCTTCTTTGTCCTAGTCAATATGACTGTCGTGACTCGTGTGATATACGTCTCCACCGTGTTCGGTCCTGTGCCAACCAATGTGTCTCTTTTTATTATGCACGGTCGGTCTTTTACGGTGTTCGTAATGGTGATCGTCCATTTCATCTCTTGTTTGGCATTTTTTTTCTAACGATACTATCTTTTCTATGCTGTTATCTCCATCTCTTGCGATGTGTCCTAACAACTGAAGGACTCGTTTCTGACAAATCGCACTGAGCCTGTTTGGTTCCCTTATTTCGTCTATTATAGTTACGCGTGTACCGTCCATGGTATTTACAGGACGTCCATAATTCGAAAGCATTGATTCGCCTTTTATCCGTTTCTTTCATTGTCCATGTGTCTTCTGCATATAATACAATTGGAAAAACCAACATCTTCAGCAATACTAACTTTTAATTTAAATACCGATTGATTAGTCGTAGGATCCTTCAGTAGAGGTAGTAACGGGATTTATTTTGTTAAATATTTACAGGTTTTCCGTAGATTGTTATTTTCGGTAGTGTAGATAAACAATTGTTCTAATTTATATTTTTCCAGTTGTTTAACAAAAATGTCGAGAATTGTAGAAATAAATATGATTGTCTAGTTTCAATGTACAAAGGTGTAAACTTGTGTTCAGTTACTTGAATTTTGTAATCATTTTGAAGAGATATTATTCTAACAAAGTATATTACTGGTTTTTACGGTTGAAAGGGAACAGATACTTTAGGAATGTCGAGGATGGGTTCCGTCTGTAATCAACTAGGTAAATGGATCAACAACTGTATCTATTTCCGACGGGTTGCAGAAATTTTCGCAAGTTGATATTATTATTGATAAAAGATTTGAAACTACTCCAATTAGCGTTTTCTTATAAAATTTCAAGCAATATAGCAAAAATGTTTAAAACAAAAATTATCAATCTGAAGATAAATTTAGTATTAAAAGTAATGTAGAATTAATAAATTGTTTAAAGGAAGTAAAACTTCCGAGTAATGATAATATCATTGGATGCAGTTAATATGTATAACAACGTTACCATCGACAAAATAATAGAATATGTTACGAATAATAATTTAAATAATAATATACATAAAGATCATTATATAAAAATATTAGGGACAGTATTAAATCAAAATTATTTTCAGTTTCTAAATAATTATTGTAAACAAAATAGTTGTTTAATTATGGCATCTCCATTATCATCCATTCTAGCTGATATTTATATGAACAAATTAGAGAATAATATTAAAAATAATAATATATTTGAAATAATGTTAAATTATGGAAAAGATGTTGATGATATCTTAATAATATGGAATAATAATAATATTTCGAATAATTTTGTATCTAATCTGAATAACTATAATAAAAACATTCAATTTAGAAATAGTTGAAAAAACAATAAGTTTTCTAGATTTAAAAATTAAAATTATTAACCAAAAAATTGATATATATATATATGTATATATATATGTATATATATATATATATATATATATATATATATATATATATATATATATATATAAAACCGACGAAAAGAGAAATATTAATACCTAAAGATTCATTTCACTCGAAAATGCAAAAATTAGCCAGTTTAAGAAGTCTTATCAATAGAGCAACAACAATTTTAACAGAGGGTGATAAAGTAAATAAAGAAAAAAAACAAGATAAAACAAATAGCAATCAATGTTGATGTTTTGAAGAGTAGTGATTTTATGAATTAACAAAACAAAAACAATGTTAATCACTATAAAATTTATTTTATTTATGCACAGCTTTTCAACTTTAACGTCGTCATCAAGCAATACAAAAACGTTACAAATAAATGTAATATAATCCTAATAGGAATAAATCTAACAACTATAAAAATACAGAAAAATATAAAAATAATTATTTAGGTTCGATAAATTATGCAGGAAGTCATACATATAAAATAATAAAAATATTTAATAACTATAACATTGATTTAGCAATAAGGAATAATAATACACGATTAAAATTGATGAATAACAACAAAATAGAAGATGAAAATATATTAAATAATTCAGGAGTATGTAAATTAAATTGTAATCAATATGAAAAAGAATATATTGTATAAACAGGCAGATAATTCACAATAAGATTTTAAGAACATTTAAAGAAAAACAAAAATTAGGCGATTTTAACTTTTTTTTTTTCACTACACATTCTTAAAAAAAAATTGTTTCTTTCCTAAATTACTGGTTATTGTGCTATTTTCTTTAGTTTTATTGTTTTGGTTTGAACTATATTTTTTTCGATTTCCCATTCATTTAGTTTAAATAAGAGTACAGATTATGTTACTTTAGCACTCAAATTTATAATGCACTCCTTAGAATTATACAATATATATATTTAATGGAATGCTTTGTATTTAAAATGTCTGAAATTTTTGCGTTTTGTATCATCTGTAGTCTCGATTTAGTATTTGATAACGTCGTGAATAGTGTTTGTATCAAAAATAAACATATTTATAAATTAATAGTTTCGATTTAAAGTAATTATATTTCTATTTTTTAAACTTCAGAATAATTTTATTGAAGTATTTACGGCAAGACATTCAAGGAGAGAAGTACTCTACTTGGTGTCATCGATTATAGTACTTACGACCTTTACTCTTGTTTTATTGAAAAAAATTAAACGTTAAATTTTCTAATATATATATATATATAGTTATTTATGCGAAATTTTATTTTCTTACAATAATACGAATCTCATATACTACTGCTATAAATCTTCATGTTCTTCATGAATGCAGACGAAAATATAGACTATCTTCTTAATCTATCTATTCGATTACTGTTAACTAAAATGATCAATTTTAAACGAATCAACTCGGAAGACAGACTAGTCATCCAACAGTGTTGTACGAAAATTCAACAAGCATTGAATGAACATCCCAAAACTATGTGTTTCTAACTTTATTTGGTAAGCGAATTGATCATTTTCAAGTAACACACCTTTATTAACAATATTTTTTTGGTGAAAATAGTATTTTCTTTTAGAAATTAAATAACGGTCACATTTTAGTATCAGTTAAAACAGAATATATATATTTTGCCAACGTTAAAAGTAAAACATAATACATTATACACATGCAGTTGAAAATTTAAAAAAAAAATATATATATATATTGAATTATAATAAAAGGTCTCTTTCCTTCTACAGCTGCTGATGAAATTGTGGGAGAATTTATGAAAATAGTCATAATCTTCTGAAAGTTATAAATGTAGTTAAAACAAAATCAGAAATAAAGTTAATAAAGTGAACACATAAAATTTTCACCCTTCTATGTTGATTTAACGCCGCATGAAAATAATAATGCATATGAAACACATCGAGTACAGCAGAGCAATCGTTGAACTTTCGCATACAAGTAGCGCTATACCTCGGTGCAAACAATGCCAGAGCTGTAACCATGCTAAGTGGTTTTGGTTTTGTTTAAATTTCGATAAAATTATAATTACAAAGACTGTGCCAAACATGGAAAGAATCATTCTGCTAATTACAATGGAGTCTAGCTTTATCACGAGTTAGAAGAAACAACTCAACCTTAAGCTCAAAAATTTATTATTAGAGCAACAGAAGATCGAATCAACTAGAGAGGTCCAATATATAGACATTCTTATGCTGAAGCAACTGCTAAAAATTCAACAGTCTAGACGGAAATACACTAATGCGAAAATGAGAATTAAAGCTGCAAACGTTTTTTTATTTAATAACTGAATTCGTGTAATTTTCACAAACATGGTTCAACAACAATCAAATCGATAGAGTGGTTACCAGTACTAGGCCAATATCATGCCTGCTGATATTCGTAGAAAACCCTCGCGGCAATTAAAGAATGGAGGAAATACGGAATCACCTACCTATATACGCGAATACAGACGAGCCTAAAAGACTGAAATCGAGCAAACCAGCTCATCGAACAGCTGCAAAACTCATGTCGGAGGGGTTCGATTAACAGCGTGGCGAGAAGAATGGCGGAACCCGGACAAGAATAAGATAATCAACGCTCACGACCACAGGTTGTTTGGTTTTGACCTACAACGAAAGACTTGGGTACGACTGAACCGCTTTCGAAATGGTCATGGAAGATGTCGTAAATTGGGGTTTCAAAAATGATACGTTATGCGACTGCGGATTAAATAACCAAACGACGGACCATATCCTGAACACGTGTTCACGAAGAGCCTTTAATTCGGACAGTATCGCGACTGTAACATGGCTGGAAAATCTAGACCTGTACGTCTAAAATATATATGCTACCCGAAGACATACGATATAATAATAATAATAATAATAATAATAATAATAATAATAATAATAATAATGTTGTTTCTCGTCTATTCGGAAACCGACATATTTGCCCACTGAATATTTATAGAAGTCTGATGTGGATTTCGTTATTGATACAAGTCTCTCCATCAGTTCTTTTTCGATTGATATCATCGATTCAGATCGCACTTCAGTATGACGTTTAGCGCGTTATTTATATATATAAAAAAAAAAAAAAAAAAGTCGAGCACTAACAGGTTGAAATAATGATTGGAATAAAATCTATGAAGAATTTAATCAAATTGCTTTCAAAGTAGGTCATAAAATTTTTTCGAATGTCAAACTTTACGGAAATAATTAATGAAGCGGGAAAACTTGTTATCGCAATATCAAAAAATAATATAAAACAATAAATTACGCGCCCAAATGCATTACGTGATTTTTGAATGACGCCTCGTGGATTTAGCATAGAGCTTTCTATGCGACAAAAATGGTTTTTAATAAATACAGTCAATTACAAAACAAATTGACGTACATCTTTAACAGCTGATTTACTACTAGTGCAATTTCTGACTTTATGTTCAATCCCCCCCCCCAAAAAAAAAAAAAAAATGACTCAGGAAGCCACGTTGTATCAAACTTCCGCGCTACTACTACCAACGTTATGAATCTATTTCATATTACCGCCGGTTAGAGAGAATTGAACTTATGTTTACGCGATCGGTTCCAAAAGGAAACGTGCCGCTTTCGATCGAAAACATAAAGATGTGTAGATTAATCGTTTTTTATTAAGGCGTTGTAAGCAGAAAAATATTCTGCCGTATTTTTCGACATTATCCGAGTCGTTGACATGGCTTTGGAATGTCTAGTCTTTTGAAAACACGGTTATTGCGAACTGCTGCAATCGTAACCGTCAGATAGACAGCTCCAAGTGGCTCATGAAGATGTCAGATCGACTAAGCCCGGGTGGTTACCGAAGTAATTGGAAGGTTAAAATCAACGAGTTTAAATTTTTTAACAGCCTGTTCGTACTCGGTTAAATGAGTCGAAATGTATCTCGACGCTCGCTTGTCGCGAAGTATTCGTGTCAAGATGAAAATCGAATAGACGAAAATCAAACTACATCCGTCTTGTTCATTGACCGAACATCTGAAGTGGGTATTGGTTGTATTTTTTTTCTTCTTCTTTATTAAGTAGTTCGTGAATCGTTTTTTCTAAATCGAGCTGCTAATAAGTATAATCGGTATTTGATTCGGCCATCATCGATTAATTTTGATGCTTAACGCTGGTCAAGAATACAGGTGATCTTATTTTGAAGTTATTTTAAAATTCTCAATTACGACGTCGTGGTGGTCCGTATGTTTTTGTTTTTTGTTTCGGCTTTGCGCCATTTGGCCAGCGTTTAAAACTTTATCCAGTTAATGTGTTTTAAATCTGAAATGCCGCTACGTGTTTGATAAAAGTTATATAAAAACTGACTGCGACAGAAGACGATAGGTCGGAAACAATTCGGTACAGGTAATGTATGCTATTTTTGTAAAATATCACATAACATCTCGTCTCTATGCTTTAGAAATTTCGGACAAACCCAAATTTGACGCTCGATGCAATCGTCGACAACGTGTCACATGTACCATCCGAAATTACGCCTAATTTAGCAAAATGTGAGTTAGATTATGCCCGGTAGTCGAAATAAAGTTCTGATATATATAATCCCTCGAAACGTTCCGGTATAATTGAAATAATACGATTTACTGGAAACCGTATGTAACCAAAGCGAAGTATTTTGTCCGTTTATTCTGACATTCGGCGGTGTAGTACTGTTGAAAATCTATTAGCACAGATTGTTTAATCTTTGGTAAAATATATCAGTTCAATTCCGTTTAATATTTTCGTGTAAGGGACACTTGATAAATTATAGCACGATTCAGTGTTAGATGTATGTCATATATTAGGTACAGCTTTATATATTTTTCGCTCTCATATTCGTCGAGATATCTTCTTGAATATGTTTATTTGATAAAAATATTAAGAACGTAATAAAACGAGCATAAAATAAAAGTAGAATACGCGTAAATTTTTTAAATAACATTTTCAAACGACAAGATAAAACACATGGTCCGGAAGTGACATCGAAAAAATGTAAATGTTGATCGGCATTTTTTAAACGTTTTTCAGCCGTCTGAAACAGTATCAGACCCACAGTCTGAATATTCAGGAAAATAGCATTATTCTCTCCATCCAAGATAATGCAAGAAATACACCTAAATCGAAAAAAAACTGCAGGAATAGGTGAGATTCGGTCCTCTGAAAGAATTACCGCGAAAGGACATATATATACATATATATATATATATATATATATATATATATATATATATATATATATATATATATATATATATATATATATATATATATATATATATTAAATGCGAGTTTAAGGTTAGAATATGTGCTCGCTATTTTGAAAGTAGCAGATATGTATATATATATATATATATTAAATGCGAGTTTAAGGTTAGAATATGTGCTCGCTATTTTGAAAGTAGCCGAGTAACCTGATTATCGTCCAATTTTACTGCTAACATCCATTTATAGCTTTACGAAAAGCTCTTATTAATTAAGGCGTCTCTGAAGCTTTTAATCGATCAATGTACCAGGCCATCAGTTTGGTTTCAGAGAACAACGTGCAACTATCAATCAGGGGCTCGTTCAAATTATAGAAAACGCTTTCGAAGAAAAAATGCATTGATCAGTTGCTTTCTTTTTTTCTATGTTATCCAAGCTTTCGGTAGAGTTTAGAATTAGCAACAGGAAACTTCTGTCGTTTGTTTAAATCTTATCTGATAGATTCGTGTAGCATAAGGATAAGCCAAATTATCGTTCTATACAGGTAGGTATCCACAACGAAACGTCCTCATTGCTATATGTATTGTATACGCGAGATAACTATGGCCACGATACGACTATCTCGGCTATAAATGACAGTCAAAAGAACGCTAACGGTAACTTACATCGTGCCCTAAACTATGTCGCTGCATAGGCTTTATGCTGGCGTATATTAAGTTAAAGTGAAATCGCAACAAGTATTGCGTACACTGAAGCATACAGATTCTACAAAATATAATATATCTTTAATCAATAAACCAATGCCACGCTATGATTCCGTCAAATATCTTGGCATGCAGCAGATTAAAATATATATATATATATATATATATATATCCGAGTTACAGCAGCTTATTGGTAGGAATACGCCTACTGTAAACGTCTCCTCCGCAAACAAATTATAAAGCCTGTATATATATATATATGGAATTGCATTATGGGGATGTAGAAAAACTCTAATTATAATAAAACACGAGCTCAACAAACTATTACTCTTTGAACTATCGTTAATGTGTATAATAATTATTTCCGTAACGATGTCATTCATCGAGATATCGAAGACACGAGTTACTACGACAAGAAGATGATATTTTATCTGATCGGTAGTTGACAAATTCGAAGACAAAAAAAAAAAATTTATTAAATTAAAGTACGTGAAAAATATCCATCATGGGCAACCAATACTGTGGCAAATAGTAGTCATATTTCTATTGAAATTGTTTGCATGCTTTAATATTGTAATTGATTTTGGAATAATCAGATTATCGAATTAAAGCTGCAGTAACAATATGTTGATATTTGTAAATAAATCGAGAGTTTAGTAAGCTATAGTATCAAAATGAAAGATCAAAAATTAACTAGTATGTATTTTAATGAACTTTTATTTAACATCTATATTCATGATAAGCTTTTAGAAAGACTAGATTATTTTTATTATCATTATCGCTTCAGATTATTATTTATACATTTGTAATATCGCATGAAATATTACATTATACATACAAATATATATATATATATATATATATATATATATATATATATATATATATATATATATATATATATAACAAAAAACAGGTTATACACACATATTCTAAAAGAATGATAACGATATATAAATAAAATGATAGTGCAGCCTTGTAATTTGCTAATTTTAATTAATAATTTGTTCGTAAACTTATTTATAAAGATTCTAACAGCATATACACGGGGAAGCCTATGAAAAATTTTAATGTTATACGCTGCATTATGAAAAATAAAAAAATAATCTTTCCAATTTTTCTGACCACCTTATACATAGTGAACCTTTGATCCTACTTCTGATTTTTAAATCTTACACGTTCCCATAAATAATTAGACCATTTATTCCCCCTTTAAAATATTATAAATAAACGAAGAAACTTTTTTAAATTCGAGCGTACTAAATTATTGGGTCAAGCATGATGTTTCCCCCCTTTTTTTTGTATTAATTCTCAATTTAGTTAATTAAGGGTGAATCATAGTTAAATGGTCTTGAAGTTTATTATATACAACAATTGAGTCAGAATTGGATGAGAGGATGCGTGTGTCATCAACAAAAGTGCATTTTTACTAACCGCCATGTCTGCAGTATAAACACCATGCAAGGAAGGATTCATAATACTTCCTTGTCCCGCTTGAACAGCATAGATTTACGAGCTGGTCTTGTCATATTCGACACAAAAAAATCTCTCTCGTAGATATGATTTTATGGTTTTAAATAGTAGGATGGATGAAAAGTAATAGATTATTTTTTTCATCCACTGACTAGGCCCCTGTATTTTATTCCCCTCTCCAGGTGGCTAACCCCAAACAAATACCCCTCAAGAATGTAGACCGCTCTTTTTGTTTTATATCTTTATTTGCAGTTAGTTTTATACTTTATCATTTAGTTCTGATGATGCTGTAGCCAATGAAACTAGTCTAATAATATAAATATTAAAATCGTTAATTTTGTACGAGCTAACATAAAATTGTTTTTTTTTTTTTTTTTTTTTGTAATTTATGATATCGGATTTATTGTAAAAAATAAAATAATACAAACATTATATCTGGAGGATACTTATATTTAAAACATTTTTTTTTTATAATTATACTTTTATTTATTATTCATAATATAACGATAGCGTTGTTGTTGGTTTTTAATTACTTATAATTTTATCTACTATTTTACTATCTATTTTAATTGGTTTCAATTCAACATCATTATCAATATTTGGATCTGTTTCTCGATAGAATGATTAACATAAATATCTCATTTAATAAATTTTCATTCTGAACACTAGTTCTAATACGGTGATCTGATAATAACTGCTTAGAAGTTGTAAAAATCGGAAGAAAATCTCTGAAACGACCGAAACAAAATTCTACTTTAGAAAATCGTATTTTTTCGCGCGTGCAAAAGCCCCACATGAGTATTTAAACAGGAAAAAAAGAAATCATGGATCGGCTGCATATCTAACATAACTTACCGAGCGACAAATTTATCAACTATGGAGTAAAAGTAAGATCGGTAAAATCAGTTATACAGAATTTTTCGAAAATATATCTAGCGACAAACATCTTCTTTTATAGAAGCTAAAAATAATACTGAAAGTGATGAATCCGCCCCTACAAATAATTAAGTACATAGAAGACGTATTATTAAAACCGAATGAAAATATGGGCCCCTAAAATTTTTTATTATATTCGTATTTAATTTTATTATACGCCGTGATCGACAAGTTAATGAAAATGTATTACTGTTTATGAATTATTTTATTTTCGAGCGTTTCACTTATATCGATAATTGCACTATCCTGTTGATTTGACGCCAACTTGTAGAATATTTCAGCTCATTAAATATTAATTAAAATTCATAGATTTTGTTTATATTTATTTCGGGAAAGGTATAAAGTTTATTCTACTAAATCTACTAGGATTATTTTATTGGGGAGTACGAATGTGTGTGTGTACAATGAATACTTTATAACACGCTGTGAAGTTACTTAGTTAGAGTGAATGCTCGACTATTTATTGCGATCACTACCTGACAATAGTTAGAATTTGTATCAATTAAAAGGCAATGTAATATTAGATTTTTAATTAATATTATTATTATTAAATAAATACGCATATTACGAAATTAAATAATGACAATCATATATATATATATATATATATATATATATATATATATATAAAAGTAGTAGGAACATAAAATACAACTTGACGGTGCACCTTCGATACTGGGCAAGATCCCGACGACCGTAGGTGTAGAGAGTGGCGGATTATGGCTTAAGTACATGAGACCCGGTCCTAGGGCGGTTAAATTCGGAGGTATAAAAAAATTTTATAGTTGTTAAAAGAACAAGCGGGTACAACAATAGGGTTACAAATTTCTTTTGAAAAAACTAAATTTATAAAAAATACTGAAACGACACCTGGCAAAATCAAAGTTGATTTTAGCAACATTCAGAGAGTTAACAAATTGAAATATTTTGGAGAATTAATAGTGCAGAATGCATCAGAAAAGAAGCGATCGAAGGCTTTTTATCGAACGAAAGAAGTATATAATAAAAAATATCTATCAATCAAAATTGAGGTACTGCATGACAATGATCAAATCTGAGGTGGTACTATATGCCTCGGAGAGCCTAGTAATGAATAGAATTGTGGTCTAAATGAAAAAACACAAAAGGAAAATATTAGAAAGAATATTTGAACCGGTGAAATAACTAGAAATGTATAGAAAACGGAGTAGCTAGAAAGTATACAAACGTTTAGAAAAAATTACCATTGCGGTCAGAGAAAGGAGAATTCGTTTCTTTGGTCATATGCAAAGAATGGAGCCAGAAAGATTCGCAAGAAGATTGTTTGATTATATGAGGAAAAATTTAAAATAGTAATATATTTATATATTTATTTCAATACAAAATTTTATACATCATGAAGAATTTATATGTACATAGACATATACCAAGTATCATTAAAGTTACCTTAACAGTTAGATACAACCAAATGACTCTTTAGTAAACTAAAAGAAATAATAAAGAAAATAACAATAAAAAAAATTAAAAAAAAAAAAAAAAAAAAAAACTATTAGCTTGTATATTAAATTTTTGTTTAACTCGTATATAAATAAATAAATATTTCACAAATAGAAGAAAAATTACAAAAGATTATAACAGAAATAGAAAAGTGGGGCATCACTAAGAATATACACTTTTCTACCGAAAAAACATGTGTAATTAATTTTACAAAGAAAACACCTGAACGTGAGATCAAGTTAAAACTAAATAATACATTTATAGCTAACAGAAACAGAACAAAATTTTTAGGGCTTATATTGGATAACAAATTAAATTGGAAGCCACATATTGAAAACATAAAACTAAAATCTACGAAAGCTCTTAATTTATTAAAAATGTTGCATGACAAGTCATGGGGATCTGATAGAAGCACGCTATTACGACTATATGGAATTTATGTCAGATCAATAATAGACTACGGTGCGATCGCATACGATTCAGCTGCAGAAAGTACGCTAAGAAAACCGAATGTAATCCAAAACAACGCGCTCAGAATATGCAGCGTTTTGCACAAGTCCGGTTATAAGCCTGCATGCAGAAACAAACATATTGTCATTAAAACACCGTTGAATTATATTAGTACTGAAATACTATACGAAACTTAGCGGTAACAACACGCGTATAAATTACTATAAAACATTTCATTCCAATTTAAATCAAATCTACCGGGACAAAAAACAAACCATTTAGAATTAGATGTAATGACTATCTAAACTATTTGCGTATAAATCGGTTTAACATCAGGCCACCCGAAACTACAAACCCGCCATAGGAAAATATTAAACAGATCGAAACGACACGTGAAAAAGATCTATTAAATGCAAGAGAGCAAATAATAGTGGCAATCAAGATGGCCGCTCAAAATATATGGACAAATCAAATCAACAACTTACGGCAAGTTAAAGGCAAATTGGATCATCGGAAAACATCTCACCGTGAAAACAGACGAGAAGAAATTGTATTATGCAGAATCCGTATTGGTCATACGAAATTAACACATGGTCCACTGCTCCAGACAGGACTCCCGCCGTCGTGTATATACTGCGGTAATCGAAAAATGTCCATCAGTCACGTCATCGCTGAATGTCCAGAATTCACCGAGGAACGAGAGAAAGCGTTCGGACATAGAAAAATGACGACAGAAGAAATGCTTGCAGATGATGAAGCTATCGTTCAATATGTTTTTAGTTTTTTAAAATGTATAAATGTATTCCATAAGATATAGATTTACTTTTCTGTTGTATTTAATTATTTAAATTATAGCAGACGCAAATGACCAAGATGTCGAGCGTCTTTAAATAAAAATATACAATACAATACAAAATAAAAATCAAAAATTTAAAATGGATGGCACACGATACACGGAGGTTAAAAACAATACGGATGAATTAAATATCACGCCCGAAGACATATAGATAAGCGAATATATCTCATGGCTTTCCTATTTGTCCACTGAACTGTCTTAAAATTAACTACGCGATAAGCGATAGATGCAGAATATTTCAAAATTGTCATCTTAACGCACTTCGATACAAAGTAAGAACGAAGCGAAAACAAAACGTCATTCTAAAAATTCACGTCACCATCTACCAACTTGGATATTATAACCTTGTGATGGATAGCCAGCCATTCATACATTCTTGGAAACAGTTTGCCCGATGTTTCCAGTTCTATTGATTGCAGTTCTCGCAGATGTTTCCAGCCGCGTGAAGTATAATTTTCGGTAAACCTGTTAGCAGATATGAGAACTTATATACTACTCAACAACAAACTACAGAACGTCAAGCCAGACGTAACAACTTAGAAGGCGTCGATCCAACGATCGATCCGCGAATAAATGGTCATGCAACCTTCGCTCATAAGCATATCTTCGATCGAAAAGACGGCCTATCGTGCTGTTATTGTAGTCAACAATCTATAACTATTGTTGACGTCCTTTATGAATGTCTTGTCCTCCAAACTTACCACACAAATCTTCCTTCCTCATTTTCTTCCTTCATCTCTGCTAATGAATCTTCTGATTTCTCAAACGTACTGAACTCTTATATTTCTTTAAAACGGTGTTTCCGGCCACAGTAGTAATACACGGCACCGATTAAAAAAAAAAAGAAATACCTAAAAGTACTTTTCTTCATTTTTTGAAACATTTCTCTAATATAATTTATAAGCGGGAATTCTTTAAATATATTTAAAACAACATTTTAGATTTTCCCTCAAATTTTATTTTTTCACACTTCATTCTTCGATCTTCTTATTTCAAATTTGAATTTCGTATTTAATTTTTTTAATACTGCAGAATAAATAGTCGTTTTTTTCATGTTGCCTACTGTTTTAGATTTTTGTAACGTTTTCTCCTTATAGTGTTAATAATTTTTGTTTTTAAACATTCAATTTTACACCAGTAATTATAATATTTTATTACCTTGTATTCGACAGATTCATTAATAGTACTAAGTAATTTTGCAATTATATAATATACTTTTCGAGTTTTTCTTTACGAATAATTTCTTATTTAATAATAATATCGATTGTCGAACAGTTGTATTAACTAATACAAAATCGTATTAAAAAACGTACGCGTAATTTTATTCATATTATCATCCTGATTTTGTTTATATTTATATTCGATTCGATCGTATATTTTAATTATATATGCGACTTTTTTTTTTTTTTAAATAATTATATATATCGATTTTTATTTCATTAAATCTCGTCGTTCAATTTTATCACGATTTAAAAATAATTCGACGGATCGTTTACTTCTTGCTACGTTGGACAATTAACACGATTAATATAAAATAAATCCAATATATGACTCTACCAATACTCCGTGCTTATTTCGCCGCTAATAACGATAATAATATTAATAATAATAATAATACCTTATATTTTACATAATTCGGAATTATTTATATATATTTAACGTAATATAAAGATTGCGTATTTAGTGAAAAATTATTTTACTCGTTCAAATAAAATCGACGATTACTAATGTATAATTTTCTCCAAATAAACTATTAAAACCGTATATACAAGCTTTAAATTATATCCTCGCAAAATTTCCCCGACTACTTCTTACAGGGCATTAGGTCTACTATGTGGGATCTCAGAAAAAAAAAAAAATCTTTACCTTTACTAACGCAAATGGAAAAAGTGTAATAGATCTTTTTGATTACCTAAAAAATTGCTCAACCATTTTTAAAAGAACTAAAAAGTCGAAACTGGGGAGGCTTACACTCGTTTCATGAATACGTTCAAGTGCTATATTAGAAAAGCAAATTACAACAATATTCTTAACAATTTTACACGTAAAAGACACGACTTAGTACAGAGCTGCAATTTCATAAACAACGATCTGTGAAGAATGGATAAAGTATCTTTCAAAATATATACAACAAATCGAAACAAATAGTACGTACACAACTGCGTCAAAAACAAACTATTGGTGGAGTGATGAAATCCAGTACTATAGCTGACTCGCAAAAAAATATCGCTGTATCTTTCAACGAAAAAAAAAAAAACGATCCAACTATTAGTTTGTTACAAAAAAAAAAAAAAAAAAAAAACACATTAAATTATAAAATAAAATCTGCTAAATTAAAGTCATGGAAATATTTTTTGCACAGAGAATGTAAAGTACCATGGGGTTTAAGTTATAGAATCACATTCGGTAAGAAAAATAATGATATTCCCCTATTTAAAAAAACAAGACAACTAATACAAACGATAATCTAAAATACTGTCACTCCACACTATTTCCTCTAGCGATAGCCCAGACGCCGACAATAGTTATCATAAGTCATTGCGAAATAAATTCGATAATTTTAAGCCCGACTTTAAATAAACATGGATGAACGCTCATTCATTAATAAGGAATAATTAAAAGTGATTATAAAAAATCTCATAAAGCTACAGGTACTGATAAAATTAATAATAAAATAATAAAATTGATTCACAAACACCGTCCAATAATTTTTTAAAAAATGTTCGATAAAATATTTTCACTAGCTTCTTACCTAAAAACTTGCCGTGATGCTAGAGTATGATTGTTATACAAAAACTGGGGAAATATTCTAATAATATTCGCCCGTATCGCCCAATATGTCTTCTGAGCATATTTGGAAAAATTTTTCGAAAAGCTATTAAAAATTGAAATTGTTGGTCAAATTCGTCGAATAAATTTTCTAGACAGTAGACAATTTGGGTTCACGCAATGTCAGTCAAACATGCAGTAAACTATGTAATACACAATATCCAGAATATAATCACTATAACAGTGGATATAAAATGACCCTTTGAAAATTGTCCTGCTCTGTTCAATTCTCTAGAAAATTTACTAGTTGAAATTAAAAGATTATCGAATATCATCTACCATTATATAAGTAAAAGGATCTCTATACAAATAGGGTCTGCAGAAAAAGAGACCAATACGGACCGTCCACCGGGCAGTTTTCTGGGCCCACTATTCTGGAATATACTTTTTAATGGGGCCTTGAAATTATTGCTGCAATAAACATGTAAAACTCTGTGTATATGCAGATTATATCGTTTCTATAATTTCTGGTAACTCAAAAGTAAATATAGCAGATACTTTAATATTGGTTAGAGATAGTGCCAAACTAAAACTGTCAATCGAAAAAAGTTTTGTCATATTTTTCACCAAATCATTAACATCGAAGAGAAACACAACATTAAAGTAAGATTTAAAAATTCGATGATTCTTAAAGTAGTTGAATACTTTAAATACTTAGGTATTATCGTAGATATGAAATTAACTTTTAAATACCAGCTTGATAACATAATATTGAAAATTGATACTGAATACTGTCAAAATACATGGGGCTTCAGTTACAAGTACAGAATTGTATTATACATATCACTTGAACAGGCTAGTAAATGTTCTCTGAATCTTGTACCGTGCCGCATTCACATCTGTCGTCATCTGTAATTTTCCCTATTCTTTTCCTTTCTTCCTGTTATAATTCTTACTCTAATTCAGAGTTTTCCCATATTGGACGCGACAATTTATTTTTGAGAGGTAAATATTCATTTGGTTATTCTCATAGTTGCAAACGATTTTCTTCGACTTCTTTACCGTAATTCTCCATAGGTTGTTGTGTCGAAGCATGTACCGTTTTAAGGAAACTTTTCCTATACTTGAGTCGGCTTATTGCCGCAAAAATAATCGTGACATATAAATGTTAACGAAAAATTATTATAGCCTTATTTATTTTATAAATTATTGTATATTTTTGATTTTGTACAATTATATATATATATATATATATATATATATATATATATATATATACAAAACGCATACGTAGATTACATACTTTTATAAAATAAAGAAAACACGTACTGCTTAAAATAATACTCGAGTATGACTTTAAATTGAGAAAACAAAATACTGACTGACCAACGTACCGGCTCTGTTTTATTTACTTACATATTTATTAATTTTTAACTATTTTTAAAAAGTCTCATACAGCGCCGGTTTAGCGAAAATATTATAAAATTACTTACACCACTAACTACTAAATTAACCCTTTCAGTTACACATGAAATTTTGACAAAAAATCTTATACAGCCTGTTTATTATTATTATTATATATATATATATATTTTATACTGTGCTATTTTACACCGTTTCCTACACTACTTGGTAATCGAAAGTTAAAATATTATGAATACGTTACCTATCCAGTGGAAGGAGATAATTATTAACCGTAACATTCACACAATTAAAATACATGTATATATTACATTCATATCAACATGTACAATTTTTTCAAGACATCACATGAATATATCTCTGTATGTCAATTATGGGCGTGGTTGTATGTTTATTATATAACGTTGCTTTCTAGATAACTAGATAATTTTCAATGTTTTTACATAAATATAATTACAATTGAGACATTTCATGGTCAACTAGAATATATATATATAATTTTGTTAGTATGAAAATTTCATGTACCATATAGTGGACACGACGACTGAAAGCGTTAACGGCAAAAGTTGAAATATTTCATTTTAAGTTAGCGAGTACAACGGCAAGCTGAACTGTTCTTCTTCGAATATACTTTTGCACGAGTTCTTCGTCGTAAAATCGCCGAACCTGTTAGTAAAAAATTCTTTCTTATTACACACAGAAAGGCGAGTAGTAAAAATAAATGCCACAAAACGAAATTCACGGAGTAACTTTAAACTGATCAGACGTATAATTTAGCTTTACATATTGATAAAACATGACAATTTATACTCAGACATACATATATATATATATATATATATATATATTACGATAAGCCTTTGTCTATCCACTCCTGGATGAAGGCTTTCATCAAAGTCTTCCACCCACTTCTGTCCTCCGATTTTCTCAATCAATTTTTCACAACTACCTTTACTATATCATTGTGCCACCGCTGTAAGATGCGCTTTGACGATATACCAAGAAAACTAAATAAAACCAAAAAAAATGGACAACTATCGTAGTCCGCTTGACTACTGTAGTGTTAAGGTTAAGAAATGTAAGTTCGCAGCTTTGTATTTATGAAATTTTTATTTTTACATTATTCTAGTTATATCAATCGAACTCTGTTAATCAATAAATAATTAAATAACTTTTATAACCGGATAAAAAAATATTTCGATTACTTTAGATAGGAAAAGCGCGAACCTAAATTAAAGTTAAAATCTTAGCGCTCGAAATCATAATTATATATATTTATTTTTGACATTAAAAGAGAACATAATGGAATTATAAACAAAGAACATATTAAACAACTTGATTTTCAGATTTTAAATGAATTAAAATCAACATATAACGCTCAAACTAATGGTAAGTTAATTAATAAACTTTTCCCAGATATAATTAAACGTTTTAAAAACAAAAGGATTGAAGTAAATTTTTATATGACACAGATCCTTACCATGGTTCTATCGGAGATTTCTTGCATAAATTACAAATCATCAATGATGGAAAATGTCGTAATTGTGCAACTAATGAAATAGAGGATGTCCAGCACATAGTATACGCATTATAACCATCTAAGAAAATTGTATAATATCGATTGCTCTCTTAATTCTAATGAAATTATTCTATTAGAAAAATTTCCTATTTTTATCTCGGAATTATTTAAGATTAAACATAAATATTGATAGTCACTACCGGTAGAAGCTACTTTCGCAGGTTACTCTATATATATTTTTTATAATGTATGTATATATATATAAATGAATTATAAGAAAAAAAAAATATATATATATAAAATGTCGCGATATCATAGTTTTTAGAGTACACGACTATCAATTTCGACGGTCGAGTGTTCGAAACCAACTCACGACATAAAAGTTTATAGTTTTTCATCATTACGTAACTCTCAATATCATGGAGAAGGCACTGGCATCCCACTTTGTATACATTGCGTTGTATATAATTAATGCCCCGAATACTAGCCCATTTTGTATGTGAAAATAAACGCACAATGGCCAGTCACGACGACGACGATGATACATACGTACATACATATATATATAATAATAATAATAATAATAATATTATATTAATTATAATATATTTGACTATTTTCGATTTAATATACTTAACAAGACCAATTATAATTTCGCAATATATACAAATATATATATATATATATATATATATATATATATATATATATATATATATACACGTATGTGTGTATGTGTTATTCAAATGCCAATACTTAAATTACCTCACATGAATTATTTAATACATAGTATAATCATAAGTTTATGCTTACTTATCAAATATGATACCGTGAACACCGTTGTCTTTCAAATATTTAATAACGGTTTTGTTATTATTATCATGTCCCCAACAGAATAGTACCAAACTATTATCAAGAACGTACTTAAGTTGACTTCGATCCCGTAATAAATCTTCAGTATGTACATTTATACCCTGGAATAAAGCGAATTAACGCATTTTTATCACCATAATTTTCATTTACACACACATATATATATATATATATCTTTGTCCAGTATTTTTTGTTGTTGCGTTTTTTTGTAAAATATGAATTATGAATCACATATTATTGGAAACCGTTGCAATACATAACACTTTTAATCGTGTAAAATTTCGTTTCGTGAGTTATAGTCAAAGACATATTTTCGGAAGGAGAATCTCCAGTGTTTCTTTTTTTAGAAATGAATTTTTAAACTTTTTGAACATTTCTTTTTTCTTAAAAAATATAATTATTATTATTTCATAGATTAAAAAGTATTTCCGGAACATCCGAACCTTAAATCGAAATGGTAGTCGATATATCGAATTTTAATTACATTTACTAACATACGTGCACTATTAAGTAGATTTCTAAATTTATAACATTCGAGAACGATGAATGCGATCGAGCTGAAATTTTCAACGTACATTTAGATAAGTATCAAGAAAAAGACGACGGGAAGAAATCGAAATTTTCAAAATTTTATGGTGTGTACTCTGGTTTCCATAGAGGTCATTTTAAATTACTTAATAAATCGCAGGTATGTACGAAATTTCATCAAAATAGTTAAAGATAGACGAATATATATATATATATATATATATATAAAAAATCGAAAATGACACAAATAAATTACGTTTATTTGTCATAACGATAATTATGAACTCGGAAAATGATTTCAATTTTTCACGAGGAGAAATATTCATCGGTTCAGTCACGCATTTTTTTTTTTTTTAAAAAAGTGGTATTTATATCATGTTGAAAAATATTCAAATTAATCAGATCATCGAATAAACATAAAAACGTGATATTTAAACTCAAATTCGAGTATGTTTTATTTTACATTTTTTTCTTTTTTAATATTATACAATTTTCGACCGCAATTAACAATGACGAAATTAAAACTTTAAATTTACTTTATAACGTAAACGTTCGATTTTTAATTAACTTTATTTTCTCAATATAAAATATAAAATAATAATAATAATAATAAAAAAAGGCGTCTATGTCGTCTACGCGTTGTTTGAAGAATCGCATTGTACATGGCGAAGTTTTTTTTTTGCCATAACAGAATTGTAACAGTGACTGTCAGATTGTTTCAAGTATCTATTCTTCATTTTATACTTGTAAATTTGTGATATTAAATTTATATTTTTTAAATCTTTATTTTTATTTTAATTTAAATATCATTTGATAATGGCGTAATCTCCGAAAAGCTTTGTGATTTTTTCAAGAAAATAAACGTTTAGTGATTTTAACTAATGTTTGTAATTAAATTAATAAAAAATCACTACATTCCACAATCAAAAATTTTTTATTATTCTTACGCTTACAATGATGTTTAATTTTGCTTTTTAAATTTGTACATACGACATATTTCACGGTAATGGTTGGGACTATATTTTGTCATACTGGCTGTTGCCCTTAAATATAAGTACACTTTGCAAAGGATTTACTACACCCAAGTTTGAAATACTTATTTACACGTTCACGAATATATAAACGATATACACGTTGATCAACTATATAATTTTCCTACTTTTAAGCATTGATACTGTACACTTTATTCATTTTTTTTTAATGATATATATATATTAGTCGTTCGCACCTTTATACAATTTTCCTGAAATATACGATTGCAAAAAAAAAATAAAATAATAATAATAATAATAATAATAAAATATTATGTCAAAACGTACTAGTATACCCGAACTTATGGCAAAATTAACCGCCATCGGAATACTGGTAGTACGCAAATCTTTATAATCGGTATATTTTTCAGTAACCCCTTGCGTTAAAAATAATACCGGATATCTATTCTGTTTCAATTTCACCCTAAACACGATATTCATGTTATTAAGAAATTAAAATTATTATTACATTAGCGCGGACAATGATGCCATCTTTTAGAAATTTAATGGTAAATTACCGTTGAGTTATAATGCATCGGTTGATACTAAATACGTTCTTTATATCGAAACCTTCACGAAGCGACTGATTAAAAATGTACCACCACAAAGTATCGACCACATTCTACGACGCGTTTTAATTTGTTCAAAACTGGTTTAGGAAACACATCATCACAGTTCAACAATGGTGTAACATGAAGATTTCAATCACAGAGTAAAATTTGTCGTTACACGAAACTATCGCTAAAGTTATTTTATCGTTTAAAGTGAGTTCTATTTTTTCTTCGCATCGACGAGAGTCCCAACTACGTTAGAGTGTGGTGGTGCACGTGAATTCGAAGATACTTAACCATTTTTCATGAAAATATCATTCCTAGAAATTCTAAGATGATACAAGTACTTTCATGCTCATTTATTGATAACTTCTACATATTCGATCAGCTGAACAGTAGAAATAACTCAAAAACAATAATACAGGACGACAATGGCAGCTCGTGGTTAAAAAAATCTAGGTCTCCTAAAACACACACGAAATATTTTTGTTTCACGCGACATCGCAAAGTAACATTAATAATATCAAAGTCAACAAAGTGTAATATATACGAGCCTTTTAAAATTGTAATCAGAAAAACTCAAACTTTTGACGTTAGACTATCAATCCCAAAAGATAAAAAATTGTAATATTAAACCAAAATATATTAGAAAATTTCTTTTCCGCGTGAACAAGTACAAAATTTCTACACAATTAGAAAAGTACACAACTTTTTAAAATATTAATACGAAACAATTCGAATCTTGGTCTTACAATGGACAAGCGACTATCGTTCCATGAACACATTAAACACATCACGGACAAAGCGCACTCCCGATTATATAAAATTTTCCCCATTTTTCACAAACGTTCTAAAGTTAGTATTAAAAACAAACTAATAATATATAAAGCATACACATACGCCCGAAATTATTATACTCTTGCCCAATTTGGTCTGGTGTTAGTAATTCCACCTTAAATAAATTACGAATTGTTCAAAATAAATGTCTGCGTATTGTACTTAATGCCCCTTACTATACTAAGATAACTGACATGCATGCAGCTCTTCATCAGCGTACTATTCCTGAGCTAGTACAGGAACAAGCAGATAGGTTCTAAATGCCTGACTAGCCATTACCCTATCGTACAGCGAATTGGAAACTATACTCGCGACTCGCTGACCAGAAAATATAAAAAATATAAACACAAAAGAATTAAACATTCGCTTCTCTAGCACCAGATTGTCGAACTACTTAAGTCGTTATTAATAAGTCACTATCCTCATGTAATCTATTGTATCATTACTTCTCTCTTCTATCCTCTTATTTATTTGTTTAACCATAATATAATTTCTATAATTTTACCCATATTCTTATTGTACTATTAAGATCAAACTATAATTAATTTCTCTAATTTCGGCTACGCAGGGTTTTTAGTTGTATGGTTTTCCCTGTATAATTATTGTATAATTATAAAATAAATTTTAAGATTTCTTTGTACGCTATTTCCTAAGACGCGTAGTAAGAGCGTTAACGCTGCTCGGTATGCGCATTTTTTATTTACTTATTATTTGCTGATGTATAAAAACATAAATATACTTTATTGAATTGAATTGAAAATGATCAATTGCCGTATAAATAATATAGCTTCTGTAAGAAATTCTACCTTTATATTAATATCGGTCAGTAATAGTACGAACAGCATAAACTGAACAGAGGCACAGTGTGGAACAATTTACACGCGAAAATGTACACGGTAAAAGAAACACCGATAGAAATTCGAAGAAGAAAAACTAATCTCAGGAAGATATGAAATATAAGTCGTAGACGCTTTGTTGGTCAGTTGTATGCGCACGCAACCGCACCCATATGTTATGAACAACAAGACGAGAAAAACCTATTCTGCCGAGTCAAGTGTTCAAGGACTGTGGTTGCAAAACGATTCAACAGTCGGCCAATACAGCCCTATGTAAGCTCTACACCCATAGTAGCTGAAGGCGCAAAATCACAATATAACGCTGTACATGACTTTCCGATGTCTCCTTCAGGTTACATCGATATATTCTACGAAAAATTGAATTAAAATTCACTTATTTTGTTTAATCTCCGTAAAATAATCAGTACTATTATTATTTTATTACATCGTCAATTTTTAGGTTGTTATACTATATACACAGTATCGTAAAGAGGAGTACACTGATTATAATCCTAAACTGAGTGTAAATGAAGTAAGCTGTAGAACATTAATTTTAGTAATCGAGTATTAATTCAAAAGGGAGAAATAAAAAAGTTACCTACATAGTACAAACATCCGGATTGAACGAAGAAAATACGATATAACGATTTCCAGCATTAGCGAATACAGTGTATAAAATCTTGTCCACGTATTTATTCATATCTAGTGGATAATCCAGTTCGTTAATTCCATCCTGTATTAAAATTTATCTTTATCATCATTATTATTATTACTATATATATATATATATATTCTTTATTGTCGCACAAATTGAATTTAGGTTATAAAGCCATTACTACTCATTGTACGTGCAAATTGAAATAAACTTAACGCTAACAAATGTATTATAAAATACAGAGGTAATTAACTAAACTAAAACATATAAGGATAACACGCTGTACATGAATGTAAAAATTACAAAATAATATTAGCTTTATATATATATATATATATATATATATTAATATATATATAAAAATTAGTTAAATCACTAATATTTATTTTCTTAAAGAAAACAAAGCTTTTCGGCATTTAAGCCATTATCAAGTGAAACATTTTTAAAAAATCATAATTTTAAAAATATAAATTAATATTAGTGATTTAACTAATTTTCAATTGATTTTTTGTAAAAAATCATTACATTCCACATTATATAAAAAAATTATATATATATATATATATAAGAGGCCGTATTAACACAGAAGGATTATTTAAGCATAGGAGGTATGCAATAGAGTACGGAGGGAAGATACCTAACTGTAGCAATGTCTTGATTAAGGTTTCTCTGTGTGCACTATATAGATTGCACGAAAAAATAGCAATCCCCTTAAGAGATGTACTGGGCATTTTCTATGCAATAGGTTTTTCAACTATTTTCTTCGTGAAAGCACATGATTCGCAGTTAACTATAGGGTGACCCAGAGAAGGACGGTTTACTTGTTTTTTTAATAACGCCGAAACTACTAGATCAATGAAATTTTTACATGAAATTTTATTTAAAAAATAAGAAAATGACAGATTAGCTTACAATCATTTGTGGAATACAATACCGTTCAGATGACCGACATTTGCAACGATACATTCATATAATGAAAATATTCGCAAATCACAGACACTACAATTTTATATATTAGTACATATATATATATATATATATGCGTATAATAAATACGTACCGTTTTTTCCAGCGTGTATTTAATTTCGATGTTAAAACCGACAAACGGATTAAGGGTTTTTAATACTTCTTCTAATGTAGGAAATGGATCGAAATCTTTGATTCCTTCGTATAAAAATAGTTTACTCTCGTTTTTTTCATTTAGATTATGTATCTGTAAATATATCGGTGGTGGTGAACATTATAACAGCATGTATATTATACAAATAAAACTGCGACAAATCAAACAATTTTTATTAAAATTCGTACGATACAATACGATATTAGCGATTAAAACGGAAATTGAAAATTATCACTTATTATACTACGTCATAAATTTGAAACATAACGTTAATAATGCCACCGTTTCCAGATTACCTTCTAGTATATATCGTTTTCCTGTCTATCATTTTTCCAATATATATATATATAAAAAAAATATTTATTCCCCCCCAATTCACGAATATAGTATTGGGTAAGTTTATTTATCAATGCGATACAAGCAAATTAAGAATAATTAACTGAACAACCCATCGAATTAATTTTACGACGCTCTAGTCAGCCCATTTTACAGTTAAAAATAATATACTAATTTATATTATTAAGGTTAAATGTGAATTTCGCGCACTATATTATTGTGGATATTGTAAAATTATTAATTGTCGAGAACTCTTTTAATTCGGTACCGCCGATGTCTGCAAATTTAGTGCCGCTCTGGTTGCATCCTGTTATAGTATGCTTTATACGTTGTCAGTTGTAATATTACACATCTGTTCGAGCGAGCTATTCTATACTTATATAAGTGTAATCTTTAAATGTGTCCGATGTTGAACTGTACATTAAAATAATTCGGGCTAAATACGACGTTTTTCAGTCGGTTATCATCGTTTAGCTAAACCGTTGTAAATACTCGATATATATATATATATATTTTTTTTTCATATATATAGTGATCATCCGGTACTGGATTTTTTTTTTACGAGTAGCTGTTGCAAGGCTATTATTCGAATTATCAATTACTTCGAGATAATTACAGAGTTTAATTATAAAGTTGGTGAGAAGGCGGAGATTGTTTACATCCGAGATACTTGTTTTCATCTGATTGCAACGATATCGAGTATATTTATGGCAGATTAATATGATAGACCGTTAGTGGTAAACGGCAAACTTTACATATTGGCGGTGGTTGGACACTCAGAGTAGATACGAGTGCGTACTCAGCGTGTGACCGATATATATTCTGTTGACGGCTGTTTCCAACCTCCATGAACAGATTTTACCAATTTTGAAGGCCGAATTGTTAAATGCTTCTTTATATTTCCAAGTAAACTTGGCCGGATATGAAAGGACTAATTCCACACGTCTAGAGTGTGTCTAGCTATAATATTTTGCGTTGTCTTCTTCTAGCGTTGTCGACAAATAAATTTAGGTAGGCCCTTGCGCTCCACGGTGTACCTCATCGTTGCGTATTATCCCTCGGATGACTTGGAATCCAGACACCAAAAAGTGATACGGGTGTTACGTTCGCTTAATTCTAGAACGCTGTGCAATATTTCGTCCACCATTGACACGGTAATATTTAAACGTTATAAGACTTTTTTAAAGTACGGATGATTTATATTTAATTCTTTATTAGAAAATCGTTACTCTAATTTCGTATTTTCGCGGCTTAATACCAACGATGACAATGCTCTATACAGTTGACTATTCTATACGACTTGTTCTTTGATAAAGTGACGCCCAAGAAAATTATTTAGCGTACCAGATGATACTAATATCGAATTAATTATAGCAAAACGATAATACGATATAAGAAGAGACGATATACAAATAGTTACACTTTTATTCGATTTAAATATATTTATAGAAGTAAATTTAATAAGTAGATAAAATGAAATTTTTTGAGGAAACGATAAACCTTAATTTATAATTTATTCGGCATTCCTTAACCGTTTCATTCGTACATTATAATTACGCACAGTTGTTTATTATACAATACTCCGTTTTTAGATGAACTATATAGATAATTTTCGATGTATTAGGACATTTCACGTCGACAAGAAAATAAACATTTGGTTCGAATTAAAATTATATATAGTAGACATCAGGGTTAAAGTAGTATGCCTTATTTGGTAATACTATGACGGAAAGGATTAAAAAATAGATAGAGAAACAAATATAAATAGATAAATAAATGGACTAAAAAACTACGAAACATTATACTATATATTTCACAAATTAACCGTAATATATATATATATATATATATATATATATATATATATATATATATATATATATATATATATATATATATATATATATAGAGAGAGAGAGAGAGAGAGAGAGAGAGAGAGACAGTCGTTTAATGAAACCTATACAGTCTTATAAATAAATATGAGCGCATTGCTGTTAAGGATAAAATTATGAAAATCGTTAATGGTTCAACAACAACAACAACAACAACAACGTATATTTCAGCATAATTTACATTGAGTATACACAAACCAAAAATTTTAAATAATAATTACGTAACGCCCAACATGGCTCGCCGTACATCAGAAATAATAATACAAAGACACGTAATAAATAAAAGAAGTAATTATACTTATACTTATAATGACAGCAAAAAATTATTGAAAAAAAAAAATGTTAAAAGTAAGCAGATAGGTTTAAATCGTTAAAAAAAAAAACCCACACATCTCAGCTACTAGTAGGAATTTGTTTGGAAAATATCAATTAATAACTATTTTTACGACGAAATTTAAAAACAATTAAAATTATTAAATTTCGATTTGTCTAAAATAAGCTGAACGTTTTATTTCAATAAAATAAACAACAACAAAAAAGTAGTCAAAATCGCTGAATTCTTATATATAAAGAAAAGATTTTCGACTATTAAGCCATTATCGAGCGGAAATAAAAAAAATAAACAAACCGTAAAATATAAAAATATACAGAATTTATAAAAAATATAAATGAAAAAAAACCAACTAAAAAGGAAGTAAAATGTATTTTAATTTATTATAGTCTGTAAGGGCATCCCCATTTAAAAAAAAATAAACTGCAATATTACATATCAAAAAGACAAAACCAGTTATTTATAACATAATTTGATAGTGAAGGTGGTAAACGACATAATCGACAAATCATCAGTATAAAATTTATACATAAACAATTACATTAAATAGCCGGAAAACTAAGAACTTTAGGTTTAATATTAAAATCGATTAAATTTATAAATAAAAAAAAATGATTCGAAATTTATCATGAAATTTAATAAAAATTATTTTTATCTCTTTCTTTTATTATTGCCACTTTTTTTTTCTGGTAATTTTTACAACGTTTTTCAATACTTTTTTTTTTTTTTTTTAAATCACTACATTCCGTAGTGTTCAAATTTATTTCGATAATTTTTAATTATTACCTGTAACGAATGTAAATCTTCAGAAGATAGTTGATGAAATGGAAATATCAATTTCGTGATCTGTCCCGGTTTTTTGCTACTTAACGCGGACAATAATACGTGAAAATCGTGATAGACAACCGGGATGAAATCCTTCGACAATTGCACATCAAATTCAACCATATCGGCACCACTTTCACTCGCATTTTTCAACGATCCTATAGTGTTCTCTCTAATATCTACATTACTAAATACATGCATATTAGTTAATGGATAAAAAAAATAATAATAATAAAAATAGCGCGCAGTGAACAACCCGACATATTAATCGAGCATTTATTCCGAACAACGCGAGCTGTATTATATCCTTAATGTTAAGCACATCCCTGATACCTTAACATTTATCCTTAAAACTAGCGCTGTATTAAAGCGAACAATAACGAAATATAATATCAATATTCGGTTATTCGGGAAAAATCAAATAAGAAAGAAAAAAGAATCTGCAAGAAAAGCGAGGAGAATACAGTAATGTGACAGACAGTAATTAGATATACATATATGATCGCGCGTATACATGCATATAGCACGCGTGTATACATATACAACTGTATGAATAAAAATAATCGAAATAAACGCTCTCGTTACATGACCCATATAAACAATCAGCAAGTTCCAGTTGCAAATTCTGCGAAATACTTAGAAATGCATCTGGACACAAAATTAACTCGGGAAACCCATATTCATCATAAAGCTGTCCAAATAAGAGAAAAAAATACGCCAATTGTACTGGCTCATTGGACGGCGCTCTAAAATGAAGCTGGAGAATAAATTGTTAATATATAACACCCTCATAAGTCCTATATGGAAATATGGAATACAAATATATCGAATCGTAAATAATCCAGACAGCTCGGAATAAGTTTCTTCGACTAATTTGCTCGCTGTTTCAAACGAAATGATGCAATGCAGATTTACAGATCAAATAGGTCAACGCTGTAATACAGGATTATGCTGACCAACACCACAGAAGACTTCATCATCATCCAAATCCGGATGCCTTTTTTGCCCACAGATCGTGACTTAAGAAAGCTTAAACGTTTCAAACCTACCGACTTGGTTGTTACTAAGTAATATACGTAACAGAGTTTAACCATTTAAACCTCTGCACATGTTGAATAATCATGATTGCGGCTTATTTAAACTAAAGTTTAAGATTGCAGAAAGGAAGTAGATGTCCTTTTTTGGAGCTACATTTAAAAAAAAAAAAAATAAATAAAAAAAATATTGTAAAGATAACCTATACTCAATTCTACGATGTTTATATCTAGAACCAGAAGCTACCTACTATGTAATTATGTTTTTTGATACAATACCGATGTCTCGTTCTTTTACCAGGTTTATATATTAGTATAATGTATATACGTATATATATCAATCTCTTTATACGTCATTTGTATTATTTCTTTACTTGATCCATCCACGTTATCCTAGGTCATCTCCTATATATATTATATATCACCATCAATCATCCGTTTCATCCTCATTGGAGATATCGTGACCATTATTTTTTGTCTTTCGAAACACGAGTCCACGCCATAGATCACTGTTTTGCGCACAACGAACGCATTGAAGGAAACTTCGACGACCCATTGTTTTGCAGACCATGTCAGTCCATCTCATAGGTGGCCGGCCTCGTCTTCGACTTCCTTCCATGATACCTTGTATAATAGCTGTTTCTAACGTCTCTGATGCTGTGGCCAAAATACTTTAGTATCCGTTTGCGAACCACCGTTGATAATCTGTTCTGTATACCAACTTCCAACAGAATAGAGTCGTTAGTCCTTTTCTCGGTCCATGAAACGCGTAGCAACCTCCTCCGGCATCACATTTCCAACGCATCTATTTTCTTCATATCCGATTTTCGGATTGTCCATGTTTCCGAAGCGTATAAAAATACCGATAACACGAGAGCCTGTACTAAACGTATTTTTAACGTTTTACATATCGCTGAATCGAGCCAGATTTTCTTCAGTCGTCCCATCGCACTGCGTGTTATTTATGCTCTATGACGAATTTCAAATTGGCATCCACCAGAATTTATTCCTAGATATGTGTGTCTACAACTTCGAAGCCGTCTCTTTCACGAATTTCTGGCGTGTTATTCATGGGCCGATTTATTATCATAATCTTTTGATTTTGATTTGTTTATTATCAGACCGTACTTAGCGCTGGTTATTTCTAATTGGTGTATTAAACTGGTCACTCTAAACGTGTTGGTTATTAGTGTAGTGTCGTCCGCCATATCGAAGGTTTCCAACGCGTATTCCTCGACTGAAATGCCATATTTCTTCTCCTTTTCAACTTTATTCCCGACATTATTGTCTAAAAGTTCTTTTATAACTTCACGTATTACCCATTCTCCATATATATATATATATATATATATATATATATATATATATATTAAACAATAATGGGGATAATATGCATCCTTGGATATATATCCGTTCATTATTTAGGCCACGCCCCTAACGCAACAAAACGTGATTTGTATTGCCGGTGTTGGTAAAGGTACATTCGAACCGGAAAACGTGTTAAATTTTAAACAATTTGGCAGACATATCACTGTTTACTACTTTTGAAAACTTTACAATTATTGTAATTTGTCCTATTTATGATATCAATGTGAAACAAAGCTTAGAACGAATCCGATAATATATAAGCTGCGATTATTATTGCTTTAATCGAGTTAAATCGGAACAGACAGATAAAAATTTAAAAAAGTAGAAACCAATTTCCGTTAATACTTACACCAAACGCAACATTTTTGAATTTCCTAAAACATGGAGATGATAACACGGATGTTCACAAACGGAAAATAACCTAAATAATACACCTGTTATAAATGCGAACATTCAAACTAGCACGCTAAATTGTATCCAAAACACTAATGACAAGTCTAATAAAATCATTAAGACCCTTCCAATTGTGGTTAAAAATATTCATAATTACAACATTTTTATCGGCAATTCCTGACACGCAATTCATTTTAAAAACAACTTTATCGGACGTTACTATTAAACTAGAAAACGCGGCTACTTATCCGGAGCATTATTCGAAATTTGAAAGTAAAAAAATATTACTATTACTCCTTAACAGAGGAAAAACCATTTAGAGTAGTTTTAATAAACTTACTAACACCGAGTTAGGTGAAATAATCCGTAGAATCGTTCGGATTTAAAGTACTGATAATCACCAATATATTAAGGTATAAAATCAAACAACCGCTTCCCATGTTCTTCGTCGACCTCAGTTCATCAGAAAAGAATGCGGAGATATTTAAAATTACTTAATCGTTGAAATACAATTGTAGTCTTCGAGGAACCGATTCAAACAGTGTAGGAGATGTCAACTTTTAGGTCACACTGTAAATCTTCCTTCACGATGTGTGTTACGTGTAAACACGACACAAGGGCGTGCAACAAAAGTGTGACAGAACCAGCAAAATGTGCACTGTGTGATGGCGCTCATCCTGCGAGTTATAAAGGTTGTTCGGTACACACGCAACAGCATCAATTTTCTAGAACCCGTATTTCTACCATTCAACATCGAGGAAATATCAATGCACCATATGAAAGTCTGTATCCAGTGCACCAACACACGTAAATAGCCGAACCTATACAAACGTTACCGCACTAAGCAGTACGAATAATAGCGAAGCGCCTACTATTATTAATGAAAATTATATAAATGCTACTAGAGTGGGCAACGCAAATCATAATGAAATAACTAAAAATATACAATTACTAAACAAAGAAAACATCAATAACAATAATCGTAATAATAAAATAAATAATAACAACGGTAATAATAATAATAATAAAAATAATATCAACAATAGTAATAATAATGATGAAGAAAATATCACCTTAGTTCATTTTTTAACGAATTTAAAAACATAATAAATCCATTAATATCGCTCTTAACAAGAGTAATCGACAAATTACTACCATAAATGATAAACAATGTTAAAACAGTTTCCCTAACGATAATGTTATGGAATGCGAATAGTATTTCAGGTAAGAAAAATAATTAGGAAATTTTTCTCAATCAGAATGCAGTAGACGTTGCTTTAATTATTGCAACACATCTCATATATGAACGAAGTATGAAAATGTATGGACACACTTTGTATACAGCACACCATCCTGATGGCACAGCTCATGGAGATACCATGGTCATAGTTAAAAAATTTACATAGACAGTATAAAAAATTTTCTACAAGTAAACATGTATATCAAATCATCGCAGTCACCATCAGGACAAACGGAGGTGATCTTACAGTAACGGCAATTTACTGTCATCCTCGATTTTACATACCACAAATAATTGGATTTAATATTCAGAGAGCTCGCGATAAGACATTCATATGTGATGAAGACTACAATGCTAAGTCCACCAAATGGAGATCAAGAATAACTAACGAACTAGAACGAAAACTTGTTCGCGCTCTTTGCAACAACTCTCTCGATGCCCTCGCTCCAATCAAACCATACCAACAGATTATCCGATATATTAGATTCTTTCGTAATACGTGGACTGCATCAGTATGAAAACAAACAATGCAATACTGTAATCGATCTCCGATGATGCTGACTTGGCAGTTAAGAATCTATCAGAGATTATCCAAAATGCGTGTAAATTATTCTTACAATAGAACTGGCTAATTAGGATTTGGCTGTGTAATTTTAAGTAAACGAATGTAGTAAATTTAAAATACATATTTTTTAAAAATTATGAATACATACTACTTACGAGTCATACGTAGAGAACGATACACCCGATCCTCTATGACCAATTTCGAGACCTTTCCATGTTTGTTTCCAAAATTTCGAATAAGAATTTTGTAAATCCAAATAAAGCGTTATTTCAGGTGTAGGGTGGATCCATAAGTATTTTACTAAACATACATGTATATAAATTTTTACGTTATATTTATAAAATAAAACTAATAAAAAATAATAACTCATTCGTGAGTATATTTCGTAATTATCTTCAAACCGACATTATGAATAAGAATGGTTTTTCGTATCGATGATTTTATTCGTAATTATACATACATACATACATTGCATACATACATTGTATACATACATACATACATATATATGTATATATATATATATAGTTCATATAACAGTTAACGCCAGTTAAAATGTTAAAATGTACTAGTGAATAATTGAATACAAGTATTCAATTGAATTAAACCACAACATTTTTTTTTTAATTATTGAAGTAATACAAAAAACACTTATACAACCGCATATACATGCATACGTAAATAAACACTAACAATACACATATGCACACACATAAGCAAAAAAGTACACACATATATACACACTCACTACACTGGAAAGTACTTACATAACCTTACACATGAACAGAAATACATGTATATATTAGTATACAGCAGAGGAAATTTCAAACGCATTTATGTAGATTTATCGAAAAATATAACAATAATTTTTTTTTTTTGACAGCTAAACTGTATAAACATTACAATCTTAGAAATAATTCTAAATAGGTAATAATTATGATTACTGGAAAAAAAAATTACTGCGCTTTGCAAAGATAGCCCACTGGCTAGACTTTGATATTTATAACATGTATGCCTTACACTAGTTATAATACTTATGATACCACGAGGTTGTTGGGTTTGAGACGTTTCAGACGTCTTATATCTTGATCAGTAGGTAAAAGTGATGAGACCTCTGGATTCGGATGATTTCAGAGCCTTTCATTATGTCGGAGAGCCAAATCGGCGATGACTTCATTAACCGACTTAATTCTTAAATCTCTGCGCAGTAATTCGTTTCGCTGAAATGGCACCGGTTATCATACGAATGAACTTATTTTGGATCACTCGAATAATTCGTTTGTTTGATGATTTAGTGCAACCCTAAATCTGGACACCATATGTCCAGATTGGCCGTATAATAGTTTGATAAATCAGTCGTTTATTTTCTAACTTCATCTTGGAATGTCGCCCTATGATCCGATACATTTGGCGTAATTTATTCTTAATCTGGTGAACTTTTGCATCGATGTGAGCTCTCCAAGTTAGCTTAGCATCCAGATGTAGTCCCAAATACTTTGCGGAATTAGCAACTGGTACTTCCTGATTATTTATAAAGACTACGTACTGCGAGTCCTGCTTACGCAGGGCGAAGGTGACATGGACAGATTTTTGCTCATTGAGCTTAATCTTCTAATCCCTCGTCCAATTTACTATACGGCCCAGATCATGCTGGAGGTGTATCGTTGCTTCTGCTTGGGAGTCACTAACTGACAATATTGCTGTGTCATCAGCGAACATGGCAATTGTAGTTTTTATCGTTGTTGGTATATCTATTGTATATACAAGATATAAGATAGGTCCTAAGACGCTTCCTTGTGGTACTCCCGCTTGGATTGGATAAAGTGAAGATTTTGCATCTTCATAAGATACGCGGAATGTTCGGTTTGATAAGTATGATGTCAGCAGACGACATCAGTTGGCGGGCAATCTGTTACTCAATTTGTATATAAGGCCTTGATGCCATACACGGTCGAACGCTTGCGCGATATCAAGAAATACTGCAGAGCAGAATTTTTTTTCCTCAAACGCTTTTTCTACTATTGTCGTTAATCGATGGATCTGGTCAATAGTAGAGTGATAAGCACGAAACCCAAATTGATAGTCTGGTATGTGCGTTAGTGGTTTCAGACGTTTAAAAAATTGCAAAACTCAATAGCTCAAATAAGCTACCCACGAACTAATGCCAACACTTGCCAAGTAGCATAAAGTTGAAATCTCACTAAAATCAAAGAAATCTGGTTTGAAAATGTATGGATGAGTTTTAAGTAATGTGCTATGCAGACTTTTGAAAATTTATTTACTATAAAAAAGAACCGTTTACAACGACTTTAAATTATACAAGAAAATAATTTATAAAATTGAAAAAAAAAAAAAAACGTAAATAATAATAGTAATAGTAAAATCACCGGTTATTTGTCCTAAGAAGTCAAACGTATTATCAATAACGGGTACCGAGATATTCGCTGTGCTATGCAGAAAATTTAACCAAATGTGTCCGTAACCGGTTGATTTTATCATATTGGACAAGTCGTCTTGGAAGCGATTAATATGAAAGCCGAACACGAATACCTAAATAAAAATCAGGATAATCACGAATTATAAACGTAAAAAATCTGGAGAACATTAAACAACATGATTTCTGAAAAGAAGTAAGATGATATTTCGAAAAAAAAAAATGTAAATATTAACGTGTACCTTGAAAATAATTATAAATCTTACATACATTAAATATATATATAATTTAATAACGCTGTGGTGGTATAGCAGCTGGAACACTCCACTGTTAATTTGACGGTCGAGGTTCGATCTCAGCTCGCAGCATAAAGTTTTTCACATCATACTTCACCCCAATAGTCGTAACATCGCATGCGAATGTTTGATTTTCAAAATAGTGTACGGTAAGACGTCGTTTAAAGTAATACGATTTGCCGGTTATACATACATATATATATATATATATATAAAATATGCAAAATTAGACAATAATTAAAATATGTTCAAATTACCGAATTTTGGATCGAATATGTACGAATTTGAAATATAATGAAATCATCATTGTTAAAAAGGTAGCCATCGATATCTTGCTCGCGAAATCGGCGTTCTTTTTCATTTAATACCTTAAAAAAGAACATACCTATCTGTATACACACGCACATATATATATATATGTGTGTATGTAAATATATATATGTGTAAATATATAAAATTTAGCGAACGGGTTTTTTTAAGTTGAAAATTTTGATTTTATTTATAATTCAAAATTACGAAAAGTCTCAGAGACGGTTTAACTGTATGCTGTTGTGAGAAAGAACGAAATACCAGTTCTGGTATCCCAATAATTTACGTAGCCCGTTAATTTTTAATGCTGGATTTATTTAGTTAAATTTTCATTTGTTTTGTTCTACGTTAATATATATTCCTATCGGACAAATATATACATGCTATATATATATATATATATATATATATATATATATATATATATATAATATATAATATATATCCTTCTATGTTTCTATAAACAATACAATGTCATCTAGCAAAGCCTGTTTAGCTGGAGTACCGCACGGTAGCGTGTTAGGGCCATTCTTATTCACCTTTTATCTGCATGATTTTCGGTAACAAACAACGTTGAAGTTGCTTTGTATGCTGACGACACTGCGCTCTTCTGCAGTTCCTACAGGCCGAGCACTATTCATAAACGGCTGCAAACTAATATTGATCGTGTGATCAAATTCTTTTCTAAATGGCAAATTGCTATTAATCCGGCGAAAACTAAGGAAATATTTTTTACGCGTCGAAGGCCTTCTTTACCACGTAGACTTCACGTCAGCGGCGTTGATATAGATTGGTCAGACCATATGCACGTTACCTTGGGGTCATTTTAGATAAGAGACTAACCTTTTATGAAGCATTTAGACCATGCTACTTTAAAAACAAATAGAGTAATCTGTACTTTATATCCGATGCTTAATTGTAAATCTTATTTAAATATAAATAATAAATTAATCGTTTATAAATCATTGATTAGGCCTGTCTTAACATATGCATGTCCGGTTTGGTCTTCAGTTTCGAATGCCAGTTTTAAGTACAATTAGTTCAAAATCGATATCTCAGATGTATTGTCCCCATATACACCAAAGTGTCATATATGCACTGTATATTGCAGATTCCGCACGTAAAAGACTACATAAATTATCAAAAAAATGTTTTGACAGTTGTAGTTCGCAACACAATGATTTGCTTTCAGTGATTGCAAATTACGATTTCAGGCAACTAAGTGTTAGGTACACTAAATATAAGCACCGACGACGAATTAAACATAATTTACTTTACACATAATAATTTCTCTGTTATTTATTTATTTTGTTTCATTATTTTCCCGTTATATATAATATTTCCTTTTATCAACGTATGCTTAATTATTTATCTATATTATAATTAATCTTTTATTTTTTCTTTGCGGTGGTTTTTAGTATTAATTTTTCCACCATACAATGTTATATGGCATACTATTATTATTTCAATTGTATAATGTAAGAATTTTATTTCATAAATGGAGAGGAACATCATTTCCGGCACATTTATTATATGGTTATTGGCGCACATATATGTAAATTGTAAAATTAATGTCAAATATACTTTTTTTCTTCTTTTTATATATATAGTAAAATTATATTAGAGAGTCACTTCTCCCAATTATATAAATCGAATAAAAACTAACAGACATACATACACAAGACACATACACACACACACACACACACATATATATATATATATATAATATATATATATATATATATATATATATATATATATATATATATATATATATATATATATATATATATAAGCTTGAAAATGACTTCATAGTCGAAAAGCTTCGTGTTTATGTAATAAATTTTTTAGTGATTAACTTCGATTTTATTTTGTTTTGCTAAATATATATATATATATATAATATATATGTTTGTCTGTATGTACTGTTAAATACTTATAGCTAAAATTTAAATATAGCTATTCGAAGAATTAAAATGTGGAAGACATTTCTCCTCAACTTATAAATTGCGCTGTTTAACGTATAAAAATTATTACGAGAAATTTCTTTTAATTAAATAAAAAACTAACGTAAAAATAAAAAGCATGCATTAAAATAACTCGCTTTAAAAAATCATTGAAATAAAATTTTTGTTTTAAACGATCTCCTACAACCAATAAACTAAAGGCGTGTAATTATTAGAGTAACGATCTCGTTCAATTTTATTGTATATATACCTGCATACATATATATACACAACACACACACACACATATATGTATATATACACACAATTTTGCAATAGGAGTGGGTCGATGTTGGCAGCTTGTGGTAGCCATTATATTGTTTCGTGAGCGTGTGTTTAATCTGTTGATTATTATCTTGTTAACAATGTCAAATGGCCATGTCAAGTTTAATGACGTTACACACTATCAAACGAACGTCAGGATATATATTATTCTGCACGAACGATTTGAGGGTAAGGTTTTCTCTGACAGAGATAAAATAAATTGACAGCTAAGATCGTGCGATTTAAACTCGATAAATTTTTTCTAATGGAATTTTCTAATGTCGCAGGTCTATGCCAATAAGCCGTTACCAATCGGCAAGTAACGTGTCCAAAGTTAAAAATCGATGACACTGAAATTCCGCAGACAGACTCAGTACGTTACTTGGGTTTGTTCATGGATAGGAGGCTGACGTGGCGTTACCACGTGACGCAGACAAGGAAATCTATAATTACTCGTGCCAGAATGTTGCACCCGTTGCTGGGAAAAAAAATCAGGTCTTAACTTGAATGTCAAGAGATGCATATACTTAACAATCATTGCGCCAATCTGGAAATATGGAATTGAGTTATATGGTACCACATGCAAAAGCAATCTATTACGGATACAGCAACAACAGTCGAAAATACTAAATCACGTCCGCGCCGAGATATGTTTCAAACGCTTCATAATGACCTTCTCATACCATCGATTCAAGAAACTTACGCTGAACAGTATAAGAGATTTTTCGATAAATTACAAAATAGCGCAAATCCAAACATAAGCAGAATGTATACGATCACATTGCCGGACAATCCCCAGAGACGATTGAAAAGAAGAAAATGGTGCCGCGACGCCCTTCTTATTACCTAAATATAACAAATCTGATTCGACGTGATTTAATCTTATCCTCAAATCCTCCTAGGCTAGTCGACTCATTGGAGTCGTTGGTCTAATACTTAATTCTGCTTTTATTGTTTCCTATCCTACTTCTACTTCCTTTCCTCGTCTTAATTTTTAGCACCGTTGGTTGTGGTATTTTATACCGGTACAACGAAAAAAAAAAAATAAAAAATTATCCAATGTCCTTAAAGTCTACATTAGCAATACTATCACTCAAATTCAGGCACATCTATGTGGCATTCATTGAAAATTACACTACTCACTAGGATCGGTGCCACTGTGAAATATCGCGGTAGACATTTGAACGATGTTATATTCTGTAGATAGTGACTCCTTTTCAAGTAAAAAAATATTTTCGCTAATACATCATACACAGTTGCTTTATTTCATTTTAACATCAACCCGACCGGTTCGTATTGGATATATATATATATATATATATATATGAAAATACCTTGGACTAAACCTAAAAATATCAAAAATGCGGAAGTTTTAAAATCAATGAGAACTGACAAAATGTTAATCACAATAGTGAAAAAACGGAAGATAAGCTTTTCTTTTTGACATTTAATAATAAAAAATGACTAATTCAATTTTTCAGAAAAAGTTACTAATTAGATTTTTTAAATGTAAATCCGACTAACTATTCGATTTTATTTTTCTTTATAGGCTTTCTACCGGAACATACGCGACATAGATCGGTTAACGTGAAAAATACGAATAAATCGAATAATAAGCCAACGAACAATATTCTAATTTAAAAGAACACTTAAAAAGAAATACGAAGTGGGGGGCTATATCCAAAAAAATGTAGATAAAATATTATTTTAGTAACTATCTAAAGCTACTAACAAAAATTAACTAAATATAAATAGCTTATTCGCAATAAGCGAACTGCTATTTAGACTAAAATTTTATTATAATTAATTGAAAATAATTAACGATTTATAATTAGTAGATTACATTGCGACATTGAATATATCTGTTATATTATGTGAAACAAATGTGACTTTAAAAAATCGATTAATTCGTCGATTTTTAAAAAACGATATTACTAATTAATCTATTATGCACATATATATATATATATATAAACAATAACATTTTACGGCATACTTATTACAGATGTTAGAACAACAATAATTATAAAACTACTTACACTAAATGCACATCTATATAGGATAACAACTTTTAGAAAACATTAAAATCGTACACCTACTGATATAGAAATGTTAGACGAATACGGAGCGCATAATTCGTTCGACTTTTTCCAATCATCTAACAACAGACACGATTTATAATCCATTCCCAGTGGAAACGAATATAATTTTATGTATACCTGGGAAACAGAAAAATAATTAAGATAAAATAGCTATTTTTATAGCTAATTTAAATCGTCGCCGCGATTTACATAATTACATTAATTAACACATTTAAAACATATCGGCAGAAAAAGCAATTATAATATATAATAGGAGTTATTTCGAACCTCGCTCACGGTCGAATACGGATATCTAGTTACAAACGAATTATTAGGTAAAATAAACTGCACGACCGATTCCGAGACAAGTGGTCCGTCTCCGATACAAACAGAACTGTTTACATCTAAACCGAACACGTCAACATCACTCAGTTGGATAGGTTGTGCGACATTCGACATTTCTGCGTTAATAATATAATCAATTATAAATATATATCGCGTATTACACATACAAACACGCACACATATATACACACGAGCCCAATGCATTTCGCTCGTAAAAATCGAGTTCGAATTCCATCGAGAGACGAGAATTTTATCGCGGAAACAAAAAAAAAAAAAAACATTTAACTAACTCAGACGTACGTTCAATTAGTCGCTAAATGAGTACCGTAACTAGACAATTGTACACTATTCTATATTGGCCTGCCAGGTACGCGTCGTTTGACCGGTTCAATATTTAGATCGATGAGAATCGTCAGACTAACGTCTAATATTAAAACTTTCGATTTGATGAAATTTTATTATTCCGTATTACAAAGCAGCATGACCAAAGACATGCAGGTAGACTCTGGAAGGTCATCCTAACAGCTTGGCTATACACATGTTGAATATTTTCAGTGATGTGAGATTAAAGCGCAGGTAAACAACTGCACCTAATTTAGGATAACAGCTATCGAGTGAATACCACTACTAGGTGCTTCTTCTCCTTATAACAGATAACAAATACCAACGATAACGCTGAATGGCCTTGGCCAGATTATGAATAGAATAAAACATACAAAAAAAAAAAATAATAAGAAAAAAAAAGGTTGTGTTTTAAATGGAAACCACTCTATACATATACAATTTTTTTTAAAAAAGTCTATTTCTATCCAATGGGCTATCAGTAGATGGTATAGCAAAAGATCAGTACAATATCTATGCTAGTATCTTATGTTTTAATGTGAATTTACGCCTCTGTGGCGAGTTATCTCTAATAAGCTAATTGCAGACCAGTTAGCATGACTATGTAATCGCTCCCGATGTTTGTCATCTTTTTATTAAGGTCAGCTATATACTACATGCCAAGGTCATTATGTACAGTTTTATTCCTTACATACTACGGAGCACTGACGATTAACCTAAGAGTGATATTTTGATATCGTAAAATATATGTTAATAACTGCTTATTACTTGTGGATTATATAATTTTTACTTACAATTATCATCTTTTCTATCATCGTAATTAATAAAAGAGCTGGTTATTTATTTATGAACAATTGCCAGATAGTTAAAAATCTAAACGCACACACATATATACACATAATTCACATTATCCAACGCGACATAGATTACGTAATAAACTAGATAAACGACGTACACTTTCGAAATTTCATAATCTATAATATTCATTCCACTCATCGCATACGAAAGTATCGTATATTGCTTTATTGTTTTTTTGATAAAATATTATTATTATTATCATCGAAGAGACTATACAATTTTGAAATAATATTAGATTAGCAAACGATATTACAATAATAACGAGATGTTTAATTTATAACCAGATATCGATGTTTAACCGGATCAATAAGGTAATATATAATGCGTGTGTTAAAATGATGCAAATATAATGATATCGTTGCCAATAATATTTCGGCACTTACGAATCACGTTTCAACAAAGAATGAACGCATTTATTAATGTATAAATAAACGATATAAAAAATTGTACGATAAGCCTTTTTTAGATAAACTGAGAACGCTCGATGAATTTACAAACGTTACCATATAGAAGTAAGACGATATGAACGAAATAAAATGTACACGAATACAGAATGTTCTCTATAACAGATGATATAGAAGATATAGAAGATATCGATTATAGATTATGTAGAACTGACGTTATGTAAAAGCTAATATATATAAAAATTTAATTATCTAACGTTGCGCTTTTATCACGCGAGGTACTATGTGAGTTTCAACACGTCGAACCGATATAAAAGAGGATAATTCATCGTCAATTGTCTTAGTTTTTGAACAAATACAGTAACGATATTCGATATCACGATCATTCGGCAGTGCTACTTCTCCGTACCAGATTGTGCCGTTAATCCTGTAAATTATATATATATATATAAGCGACGGGCATAATCGACTACTTTACATAATCGACTACTTTACATAACCGATTAATTAGTAACACAGTTTCTAAAAAACAAACTAATTATTCGGTTATTTATTCAGTCACATTTATTTTACTCCTTTATCAGTACAAGGTAAACACGACATGGCAAATCAAAATATCATAATAAGTTATCTAATAGTTAGATACAAAATAAACTTTTTTTTTTTTTTTTAATTTAAATTCTTCACATTTAGAACCGACTAATAATAGTTATTTACTAGATAGTAGTGATGACAGGATCATGATTATCAAGATCAGCCCATCAGCACGATCTCGATTTTATTAATTGAATCATTCACACCAGATCAACAACGTTTCTCCTTTTCAATCTCTTGCGTCCTACTGGTTGATGTAAAAGGTTTAGTGCAAGAACGTTTTCACGTCCTTCCAGTCTCGACAAATGATTGGCGGCAGCTAATTTTATTTCTTCTGTAACGTACTTGATTTGTTGATGTAACGTATAATTGGATACATACCAAGGTGCTCCCACCAGCGACTTGTTTTGGTAGCGTTGAATTATATTACTTTTGGACGCACATCCCCATAGTTCGGCTACGTACAACCATATTGGTTTAAGCACTATGCGATATACCAACACTTTGTTTGCAAATTGAGAGCGCGGTCCAAGCAGCCAACGGAGTTGATTTGTTTTTAGATTGAGCTCTGTTAATTTGGTTTTAATATGCTGCAGCCATGTAAGTGTTTCATCTAGGTGTACTCCAAGATATTTAACAGATGAACATGTGTGTTTATTTGTTTGCTATTTATATAATGGTAATTATTACGTTCAATTTTTTTCTTTGTGAAAATGATGTGACTGCTATTATTTTCATTTATTGAAATTTTCCACTTATTCAACCGTGTCGGGATATTATTTAAATTATTTTGTAGATTTTCCGTGGACTTAAACGTATTTTTAAAATAAAGTTAAAAAACATATTTAAATTTCAAGAGTAATTAACAGATAATTTAGAATTGAATGAACTTTGCGATGTAAATCGCGTAATCATACAGATTTTAGAAAACTCCGTCGATAAACTGAATGTGTATTAAAATATGTAATCAAAATCAGTTTATTCTAGTAAAAATATAACTAATAATCGCCGTATTCGAAATTCGACTAATTTTCAATCGGTTCTCCGGCTAAATATGACTTTTTCGAGTCGGTTTAACAAAATCGATTAATATATAAGATAATATCGATGTGTTTGAAATTGTTTCGAACGAATCGTGTATAGAAATTTTATAACCCTATTAAATATATTTTAATACGATGTTAATATACGTAATCGATGTTTTACGAAACGAATTTATTCTAGTCAAAATATAACTAAGAATCGTCGTTTTCAAATTTCGATTATTTTTGTAATCGGTTGTTCTAGCAAAATCTACCAATAATACATTCGACTATTTTTCAATCGGTTCTAACAAACCTACTAATGTCGATATTTTCTGCGCGTTCGATAACTTCGAATTACTTAAATAAAATTATAATTACCAACTAGTAATGAAAAAAAAAAAAATCAACGCTATAAAAAATTATTTCATTTTAACGCAAAGCTTTTCGACAATCACGCCATTTTCAAGCATACACAAAAAATCTTACCTAACGTTCATAAGTCGGTTATACCGAAATATGGATCTCCTGACTCCTATTTAATAATGCGTTTGCGGAAATGATTATAAATGGAAACGTTCGGTAAATTTAAAGAAGGAATTAAAATCGAAGGCAGAAGATTACAGGTGATTAAATACGCCGATGACCAAGTTTTACTTGCCGATAGTCTCGAAACAGCGATGATTCGGAAATTAAATGCAGTAACGAAAAAATACGGAATGGAGATTGACGTCAAAAAGACAAAAGTTATGACAATTAGCAAGATGTTTCTCCGAAGAAAGATAAAATTAAAAAACGAAATAACGAAACAAGTAAAAACATATAGAGATATTTAGGTCAATAACGGGTAATAGGGATTGCGCTGAGGATAATGGGAAAAAAGGCTTTTAACGATAAATATATAAACACGAAAACAATGTCCGTCAATATACGTAAAACCGTTTGTATGGTCGGTGGCACTATATACGGCGCGGAAATGTGGACAAAGAAGCAACGTGACCGAGACAAATTAGAAGTTTTCGAAATGTAACGTTGGCGACTTCTAAAGAAAATTAGCTGGGTAGACAAAATAAAGAACGCAATTGTACTAGAAAGAATAAACGAAAAAAGAAACATATTACACATTATAAGAAAGACTTAATATATAATCGAAATATCTCGAAAGAAAGATAACGGTGAAAAAGCCACGTGGAAGACCACGAACAACACTTATTGATACATTTCTAAAGGAAAGTGGAATATATCCGGAATTAAAGGAGAAAACTCGCGACAGGTTACGGAAGCGGTTGATTGCGAACCAGCCTATGATACACTGATGATGATGATGATGATATATAAAATAAAAATTTAATACCCGAATCAATTATTTATATAATTATCGAAGAAGCATCGAATAGAAATTTAATTCAACGATCGTTCTATATTTAAAACAAAACGAACATATACACACACAATGTATATATCTTATTTTTAAATAAAATTTCATTCAAAAATTTGGATCGACTAGTTTCCGAGTTATTACCATCCGTCTGCTCCGAGTCATCTTATGTTTAATTTAATATTTATAACGTTAAATATAATTAGATTGAAATTTTAATCAGCTAAATTGGTTAAAAAGAGCACGGCGGCAAATTTGTACGTATCTTTCGTATGTACGAAGGTCGATCATTGTTTAGAAGTACGTAAGGATTAGTTTATACAATTAACGAAACGGAATAAAATTTTATTTTGTTACGTTTACAAAAGAAATAATCGATAACAGTTCAATTCGTCACGAAGATGAATTAGTCGCGAGTTTATTTTTATATAGACGCATACCGATCGAACGTAGTACTATTCGGTAGCAAATAAACCGAATTAACACGCCAATTTCCCAGCGAATTTCCATCACCAGTCACACCGACCGTTTCATCTGCACGCGTATCGACACTAACGACAAATCTCCAAAGTTTAGTATTGTCTACGGCGTAAACTACCGCGCCGTTCATTTTTAAAACATTCGTAAGACCTGAAATAATAATAATAATAATAATAATAATAATAATAATAATAATAATAATAAAATAGGTTTTTATTTAACACTGCTTTCACACCAGCCACGTAAACTCTAAAAAGATAAGAAAAAAATGTTTCCAGCTCTATATTATGATCAAAAAGCGCGTTCCAATTAAAATATGATTAAATTTTACGATCTATACGAAAGTAAATGGACAGGCGCGATTATTACAAAGAAATTATTCGATAAAAACGATTTTAATTAACAACATCGGTCATATTGCGAGATATATATATATATTTTTTTTTTTGGCCCCAGTTCGTAATACACGATGGGGGTGTAAATGTATTAGTAAAATTTAATACGAGAATATTATAAATAATAAACTGAAAAAGAGCCGATCCATTTAAGTTTATGTAATCAGCTTATTTTACAATAAAGTTAATTTTAATTCGTATAATTATATAAATGTATTATAGTTTATTTCGGCAACAGCAAAATCATTAAAATTTGTAAATTTCTTATTAACTAGAGTTGGGTAACATCATTAAAATTAGTACTACTGCGATTACATACTAAAAGTACGTGCTTAGTATTATCGGGTATTAGGTTGCATATTTTACATTTATGAAATTTGATACTTGTATATTCTTTAAACATATACCATCATGTCCGGTAATAAATTAAAATAGTTCGGTATAAATACAAACGTTTTTTAATCGGTCGTCTATACTGGGAAAATATTGTTTTGTTAAACGCCAATCTATTCTTCCGAAAGCATTTTTTAATATTTTTCACTAAAGTGATAATACGGTTTTAAACTGTTTTAATATTTTTCCATCGTGTAAATAATAAGGTTGTAATGAGTATTATTAAATTCAAACTGTATATTTACGTTATATTCTTTATTAAAAAAATATTTATATGTTTTTCGATTTCAAATATTAATGGTTTAATCACAATGATATATAACTAACCGTTCTATATGATTTAATTAAATTGCAACCATTCTCCGAAAGGTCTTTACTTCTGAAACCGTTTTATATGTTATATCAAAATATATTACGCTGCCCTATATTATGTTAGGCAAAATTACGCTTTTATATAGAATTAATCCCGTCTTATTGATTAATTCTATTATTGTTCTTATATAATTTATCGAATATACTTATGAATTTACTAACTTTATTTGTAATATAGTTGAAATGATTATAGTTTGCGAGATATTCGAGCTAGATAACAAATAATAGCCTATCCAAAAAGTATACATCGGCCGGGAAAGGATTAATTATTCGCGATATCGTCGCATTATATTTAATTAAAATTCTTTTAATTATAATTTTCGACATTTTATTCATTTTTTTTTTTTCGGGCGAGTTCTTTTCTATCAAAATCTAAAGAACGGTACCGTAGCATTTCACAGATATTCTTCGTTTTGTACCGGACATTTTTAATTCGAAATTTTAACCGTTCGAAATAAATTCGGAATTTATTTACAACAAACGGTTCGTTAGTTGTGCGGCGGAATTTTTGTATCGTTTTAGATAAAACGAAAGTTAGAGCGTTACATCTCGGTAACAGAAATACAAAATCTGAATATGTAAACTGCAGAGGAAACCGACTCGACTGCGAGACACGAAAATACCTAGGCGTGTTCTTGGATCGTTCATTAACATTCAAACAACATTGTGTTGCTAAAAGGATGAAAGTGAATCAGCTAACCGAATCTGGCTGGGAGTTGAGAGCCGTGTGTGTTTCATTAGATATGCAGCGCCGGTATGGGAAAATTCATTCGAAACAGGTGGGCATCGCGCTGAATGACGCAGTAAGGATAGTAGCAGCCTGTTTGAAGCTTCGACAAAAATAGAAAAGACATACCCGTTCGTGAGTAACTTCTGAAATAATAAGAGAAATAACAGCAAATAAGGAACGAGCCAACGGCTGGACGACAGACATCCGTTTCATGGTCACACTGTTTCAAGAAGTCGTCTGAGGGAAGAGTTTCGCTATCGCTATGTACCGACGGAACAACCACGGTCCGTGAAAGAGCGATAATGGAAAACCACCGTTGGAACTAACGCGCAGTCTTCAAGAGAACCCGGCACCAGATCATTATCGCGGAAGATTCGGCGGTCTGTTAACGGAGATTGAGAACCGGGATGACTCGGTGTAAAATTTAAAACAATGCGGTATTATCGTAGATGATAGATGTGACTGCGTCGATATTCAAACGTCGGCGCGTATGCTGTCCGTTGTCGGCAAATGACGAAGCCATTTACGCGTATACATACCGGGCTGATGCGTGAGTTTTCCCGAATACGGAAAGTAAATAGATTTAGGTTGATTTCGAACAATCGGTCCGTCATTATAATCTGTTTAGTTCAGCAGCGATATATGCTAAACAATCATGTGGTGGTAGAGAATCGTGAGGTAAACGGTAGATTAAAATAAACGCGGATAATCCGGTAAATTACGATCGAACATGCTGCGTAAAATATATTGGATTAAAATCTGCGCGTGATTAACGCCAGAAAAAAATTTAAATCCTTACTGAAGCAGTTATAGCGGCTGATAGGAAGACGCGGTCGAAGTCTTGGAAGTAAAGTTTTAATTTAAAACACTATCATAGCTCCTGTCTGAAAATACGGTTTAGAAATGTACGAAACAGCTGCTAAGACGCGCCTAAAGAAAGTACAGTCGTATCAATCGAAAATATTGAGGATAATGGCTAATGCGTCACATTATATTCGTAACGATGCAATTCCGGACGATCTAAATATTCCTTCGGTTATGGAGGTTTTAAAAGCATATCAGTATACAACAGAATAGCACATTTGCTCAACATTCGAATCCGTTAATATCACGAACACCATCGTACTACTATAATCCAGTTAGAAGATTAAAAGAAAAAACAATGTAGGGAATAATTAACGCTAATTAAATAACATAAAAATATTGACACATGCAAAAAAAACACCCGTTTTATCTATTGGGACGCGCACCGTTATTTAACAAACGCTGTGAATTATCAATTGTGTTGATGACGTAAGAGTCGAGATTTTTTTTTTTAACTCAACCTTATTCGCACATTCGAAGAAATTTGTATCAGTTATATTTGATACTTTTTTTTTTTTTTTTTGTATAATTTTTCAACGATACTCTACAAATCAATCTATGTAGATTGTTTAAGTTATATTTAGAAAATAAGACATTTTCAGCGTATCGTACGAAGAAGCAAAGTGAAAATTTTAGCTTATACACGCCGGTGTAGCAAAAGGCAGTGCGAACTTTTATCTTCTTCACACTGTTCACAGGGGGTAATATTTCGGATGATTTTATTTGTACAAATAGTAGCGGTATAAAATCGTACGACGATTGTTGTGTATTCATTTGTATAGTGTAAAATAATAATAAGTGTTTCCTACAAATCAATGATGGCGCATTATAACGAATCTTCAGTAATTATTAATTAAATTAAAAATGGCCATATTTATTTTTGAAATAATTTTTAAAATACCGTTTAAAATATCGCGAATTAACTGTATACGTCGACAAATATACAACTAAAGACGAATGGTCCGCCTACGAAACATTAAGTCACATTTGAAGTATATTATTCTACAACCGATTATCGTTAATCGGAGCACCTGGCTATCGTCTGGATAGGAAAAAACCTAAATAGACTTAGAACGGGTCGCAGTCGCAGCGGTGAATATACGACAACATGGAAAATAAGAGACGACCCAGTGCGCGATTGTGGAGAAAAAGCAAACTAAGAACTACATTTTAACCGCATACATGGCCTTTGAAGGCTGGATGAAATCGGATTATACCATTGCCGGATGTAGCGCAGGATTGGTCAATTAAAACTGAACCTTGAAATACACGAGACATAGAAAGTTTTCATCATTATTCAATTCTTAATTATCATGGAGAAGACAATATCACCGGACTCCGTATAACATCATAATATGCACGCGCATCTGCGTCGCGTATATAAATAGTGCCTTGAATGCTCTCATTTTGTATGTAAAAATAAACGTACAATAGTCACGATGTTCGGCAACGAATAAATACGACGATGATGATGATTTTAAATTAACCTACTTTCACGCTTACCGAATGGTTAGTAGATAATTATGGTGTATAATTGTGATTGCACTCATCGTATTCTACTCGCAAAAAATAACACACACACTTTGATCATACAATAAACTCATGTTCGACAACCTAGGCCAGAATAAATCAATGATAACTCGCACAATGATCTATGCAGTCGTAATTCGACAGTGCATATTATTTTTAATTTCCCGTCTACTCTATCGAACTTTTGAAGTTCGAGATACGTAATTGAAAAACACGAACAATTTAAACCATCATAACATGAAAGTTCAACACATTAAAAAAAAAAATATTAAATGCCGGTTTTCACCACGTACTTGATTGTTCATAACCAAGTTTTCTTCGGCGTCATTTTATATATATATATATATATATATATTTTTTTTCTGAGCAGACATCGAATTTTATAACTTCTTATATTAATTTTCGGGTAATATGTATCTGACAATACATTAATTTCATTTCACCTCTAAGTTTATATGGATTAATTTTCACGTATTCATCAATATACAAAATAATATCGTATATGTAACGAATAAAAACGATTTTTCCGTTTATATCACTACAGTATAAACCATAATAATAATAATAATAATAATAATAATATAGTGGAAACGGTACGGTCAAATTTTTCTTTAAACGTTACACAGTATTTAACGTTTTAAAACGGAATAAAAACATGGGTGTATTCTAAGGTCATTTTTTATCAGTTTTATCTGTTGTTTTTTTAATAGCAAAATAACTTAAAAAAAAAAAAAGACTTGTGCAAAATACGAATACATAATAACCAAATAATGGCGCGTTGCAAAATCGAATATCTTTTTGATATGTCGGCCTCTTAATTAACTGATACATATTTCGCATTTTTTTTTTTTAACTATAGAATGAAAACAGCAACTTCATAGTTCATAAACACGTTAAAAGATGAAAACATTTCAAACGACGTAAATAATATAATAAATGGCAATGACAAAAATATAAACACAGATATTTTACATTTCCGTTAACGCAAACTTCAAATGTAGTTGCTAAAAGAGTGGTTTTCAACAATTTCGTTCGAATCAATAAAATGTGAACAGAAAAAAAAATACAAAGCTTGACAATTTAACGAAAGGTCATAATCGTAAAGCGGACGGTGAAGTAGAAATAAGAGAACAGTAAAGTGATCAGTCCGTAACATAAATCGATATTAAAAAAAAAAAAGATAATTTTTAAACCATTACAAACAAATATCCGTTTTCAATAAACAATTTCGTGTTATTTATCTGCACATTCTCGTAGAAAGTTGATACCATTAGACTGACAATAAAACATATACAAATACTACGCAAAATGGAAAAACCTTGGTCTCAGCCTAGATAGACGGTTAACATTCAATAATTACGCATCAACCGAAATTCAGGTAAAGCTCGTGTTCAATTACGTCAGTTATTCCCAATATTGAACAATCGATCAAAATTAAATATACGAAACAAATTACTGATATACACAGCTCTCATTTTACCAATCTGGTGCAGTATAAACAACTCCACGATCAATAAATTAGAAATTCTTCAGAATAAATCAGCCCGAATCGTCATTAATGCTCCTTTTAACACAAAAAATGTCTCACATGCACACTGAATCGCCCGTACATATATCTCAACTTCTCAACAAGCAGGCTACTAAATTTTATCCATAAGTGCCTAACAAGTCAATATTCACTCGCACAACAAATTGATAACTACACTTACCAAACTCTTCAATTACGATACAAAAGATATAAACATAAAATAATTAAACGCACTGGCTTCTCACGTTCTAGACTTCCAAATAAAACTTTTGTAATCTCGCACGCTAGTTAAAAGATACTTAACGCTAACCGAGGTTTATAATACGTTATTACTATTTTTAAGGCTTACCATATTTACTTTATTATAGAACTATACGCTTGTACTTCTATAGTTATATGCATATTCATTACGTTTTCCCACTTTCTTCGTTCTATATATGTCTGTATGTATACTATTTAACGCGATAAGTTATTATTAATATTTAACATAATCTCCCCACCGCTACGCATGGTTTTCATTCTATTTTTCCCCTGTACAATCGTCTATTTTTTAGTTGTAAGCTTAACTTTAAGACTCGTTCACTAAATCGAAGTCGCCTAGTCATAGCGTACCACTGCTCGGTATACGCATTTCATTATGTATACGTATATATTATACACTATGTTTGACTTCAATGCCTAAGGGACATGAAGATAGATTTCAGGTACCGAAGAATAATACTCGAACTGTACAAAAATCAAAAAATCATAATTAACGAAAAAACGGGCGCTAAGATAAAGAAAGGAGTCAGACAAGGTTGCTGTCTGTCACCAATATTATTCAACATTTATATGGAAAAAGCAATGAGGTGCTTCTCTGATATTCATAATGGAGGAATAAAAATAAATGGAGTAACGTACGTGACAATTAGATATGCGGATGATATAGCGTTGGTTGCGGATACCGAAGCAAAACTGCAGAAATCAGTTATTGACCTAAATTACTAAACATCAAATGCTTAATGAAAATAAATGAAAAAAAAAACGAAAGCATTAAGATGCGATAAAAAAGAATAAAAACAGATGAAGATAATAATAAATGGAAAAATGGTACAACAAGCTAATTTTTTTGAATACCTAGGCAGCCTAATATCAAACGATGGTAGATCAGAACGGGAAATAAGGAGAAGAATAGCACAAGCTAAATGGGCCTCCTCTCATCTTGGAATATAGCCTTGGACACTAGAAAACAGTTTATTAACAGTTTCATTTGGAGCATTGTACTTTACGGATGTGAGGCATGGACGCCGCTTAAGAAAGAAAAATGTAAGCTGGATGCGTTTGAAATGTGGTGTTGGCGACGCATGCTGAAAATAAAATGGACAGATAAAATACCGAACCGCGAAGTACTGTTCAGAATTCATGAAAAAATAGAAATACTAAAGGCAATAGAAAGAAGAAGAAATTGGACATATTATACGTCATTCAACATGGATTACCAACGTATTAGAAGGAAAAACAATAGGTAACATCCAAAGAGGAAGACCTCGAAGGAGGTTCATGGATGAAGTCAAGGGAAGAAGGCCGTAAGCGGAAATTAAAGAACTAGCCAGAGCACGAAAAGATCTTGCACGCTGTCGTGTTACCCACCAACCCGAGGGTTGAGGAGAAGAAGAAGAGGAAAATATACTATGTTTTATAAACAATTTAAATATACTTATTATTGATTCATTCATATAAGCTATTTGTCGGAATATGTAAGGGAAAAATAAATATGGTCCAAGTAGCAAAAAAATAAATGACTTAATGAACATGCTAATCGAAAATAAACCTATAAAGCAGATCAGGTAAAATTCAGTTTACAAAAATTATTAACATATTATATCATCGATTAAGCACCTCTAAAAAGAATAATATTCAAACAAACGATATAATGAATGATAATTTAAATATATTACTACAGGTGGAACCAAAATTCAGCGATATGAAATATTAACAAATATTAAACTACCGGAACCATATATGCGCAAAAACAAACTGTACGGAATGAACGATAATCGAAATAACACAGTCGAACATTGCGATAGACAATGATAAAAAAAATAAACCTGTTCTTAATATAAACTGAGAATATCATTTCGATCGTAATAGGAAATTATATTTTCTCCTAATGAGAGTGTATGGATTCACACAGTCCAACAATTATTACACATTTCAGGAAACCGATATAAGAAAACCGGAATAACGCGAACTATAATACAAAAAGAGTAGAAAAAAATTCGAAGAGGTGCTGTTTGCTAATGATTTTTGCGTTTGTAATCCTTATAACGTCAAAACATTTAATAATCATAATGGGAGCGGTGTAATCGATTTTATAATTGACCACGAAACAGTTAGAATGTTAAACATATTAAAGTATTACTTTTTTTCTGTAACACAACATTCAACCATATACAGCGGTTAATAAAGAAAGATAGTAAATCACTAAAGTACTCGAACAATATGAGATCTTTCTAAAATGAATTATCAATACTTTACCTCAAATAAAAGAAAAAATGGAATATATCACAAAAAGTAACTAAAAGAGAAGATTTACAGAATGAAATTATAAGATTTACGAACATAATAAAATTACTAATGCACAAATCACTAAAACAAAAGTTCGTGATAAATCTTATTGGAATAAAAAACCAGATAGTTTTAAAAATATACCTAAAAAAAATGCAAAGGATACTGCATAAAAACACAAATAAAGCGAATGACAAAGTAAAATCATTAAGGATCATAATAAAAAAAAAAAAATAAAAAAAAGAACACAAGAAAGAGCTGCGATTTTTAAAGCATGAAAAATGGAGCTAGATTAACTCCTGGACAATCTGAGGCAAACCATATATATGGAAAAAACTAAAGTATACGATTTTTTTCATATAAATAGATGCATTGTACATCATAATATCGAAAAGCATAAAATAATTATTGCTGAATTATTTTTAAACCGAACATTCAAATTGCAACCGTCTCAATCAGATAAAAACTCTTTTAATATGTGAAGAGGAATTAACTAGAACAATCAAAAAGCTGAACAATACGAAAGCCAATGAATATGATCAAATATCAAACAAGATGGTTAAATTTCTTTACAAAACAGATGAAAAAATATTTAAATTTATCTATTAGAAACGTATCGAACTAAACTATTTCCCTAATGTCCGGAAACAGGGTAAAATTAAAGTAATAAACAAACCTGGAAAATATTTGACAAATCTGAAAACATACAGACCGATAACCCTACTGTCTGCTCTAAGTAAAATACATGAAAAAAACAAACATTTTTTTTTTATTCAGAAATAAAATAAGAAGCGACTCTTTTGGATATCTTAAAAATAAATCAACGGAGCTCGCAATAAAAAAAGTTATGCGATTATATTGAAAAATATAAAAAACATACGAGACGTATATTCAGTTTTGTTATATCCGGAGCATTTTTGATCAAATAAGTATTGATAAAATCTTTACAATTATGAAAAAAAATATATATATTACGGTACAATCTAAACTATTATTCAAAGCTATTTTAGAAAAATCATCTTATTTAGTCAAGGAAATAAAATCCTATATAACAGAAGTGTCAACTCGGGAGTAACATGAGATTTGGTAGATCACTTCTTTTCAATATAGCAATTAGTGAAGTTCATAACATACATATATCAGTCAACACTGCAATACGACAAGTAATGAAGATGACGGTCTCGGGTATAAATAAAATGGAACATTATAAAACCGGCCACTATTAATAAGTAGAAAATAGGATATAAAAGAAATGATACATTGCATCGAACAGCATCTATACATAGATAAAGATAAAATAAAAATAGTGAATGAAAATACTTGTTAATAATTATAGACAATAATCTAAGTTTTAATAAACACCGTCGACCATATGATAAATAAGATTAGGAAAATTTACTGCAGATTAAAGTCACTATATTCAAATATTTTCGGTTTGAAATATAAATAAAGAATAATACTTTACAAGGAAATTTTTTGATCTATAACCGAATACTATTTCACAGTATACTTCTCAGTTTTGCGAGAAAAATATAACAATAAAATACTAAAATTACAAAGGAAAATATTAATAGGAACAATTTTCCGATATTGCACAATATACCTCAGTCAACATTTTAACAGGAATAATACATATAGATTTCAAATTGTAAACCAAATACAAATATTGAAGCAGGAGTTAAATATATTTGACTAGAATAAGTTACGAAAACAAGTGAAACTAACTTAAATGCATTACGACAAATTGAAAACAGTAAAAATGTCGCGGGAAATAGTTCAAATCATAGATGAAAACATTTTTATACTGATTATAACTTCACACAATTCTTAACCGGACATGGAAATAATAGAGCCTACTTGAAACGTTTTAAGATTGCTAAATCGGATACCTGTAAAGACTGTGAAGAAAAATTAGATGATTTCTTTCATTCGAAATTTCAACGACGAAAATAATTAAAAAGCCAATAACTGAAGTACACAAACAAGATTTTTTCAATCTGATCAGTTTTGTTAACCGTGTAATAAAAAATAAAACAAAGCACAATAATTAACAAGACATAGCAATTGCAATTAGAAACTCCGGTTGAGAAGTCTCGCAAGGTACAGCGCAGTTGAAAAAATGTAAATAATTCAACATAATAAATACGCTATTGTATAAATAAAATTACAAACCTGTTATGAAACCGATGAAAAATATGCATAAGAAAAAAATTATTTCGAGGCAAAAATTATTCGAATACATTCTTGAAAAACGATGTACTGACAATTTCGTTCGGAAAAATATCATGTAAAATAAAAATAAAAAGAAATTATTACCAAAACCGGTTTCCTGGTTAACGAACGAAATTAGGAATTAAGCGTCCTATCTGGCTATTCATTTTATTTATAATCATCCCATTCTATTAAATGAATGCACACACTAATACAAACAAAAAATGTTAGCACTGAGAACGATCGACAATTTATTATTTCCTTATTAACTATTCAAAATTCCAAGGATAAATAAAAACAAATGAAAGCCACTGTGACTTCTTTATCTTTAATCTCATCAATAAAATAAGTCGATTATTACATTTCGACCTTCGAGGAAATGTATGATAAAACATTTGATAAAATATTTTATTCCAGTTCCGTAAGCCACACTTAAAAAATCACAAAGGAATATTTCTATCTTATTAAATATACTACCGATGATACAAACTCTATTTAAAGCTGGGTGAAAAAATCCTGTGATCATTATATATATATATATATATATATATATATATATATATATATATATATATATATATATCTAAAAAGAAACTTAATTTATATTTAAATAAAAGTAGCAAACGATCACTATTAATATTTATTAGTTTGATTATGTTAGTCGAAATATATAAAAATAACTTCAATTTATTGAATTAATTTCAATAATTATTTATTAATTAAGTGTTTATTAGTTATTTTAATTCCTAAATTAATTCAATAAATTGACGCCTACGTTAACTATTGTTGTTATTTAAATTTTATAAAATATTCTGCGGAAAGTGATTTTAATACAACAAACTTGATTGAATTTAAAAATTAAGTTTTTATTGCTACACCCTTTTATGTTTTATTACAGTGCCCGTGAAACTTTTTTATTATATTCTAATTTTTTAATAACTTGTTTTTTTTTCCAATATTGAATATGAATTAACAACTTGAACGGTTAAAACATTTTTTAGAACAAGAACATATATTTGTATATATAACTGAAATAATTAAATAGATATAATAAATGAAGATTATGTATCTATACCGAGTAATGTTACCCCTCATACCAGACCTATATTATGCATGTATGTATGTATATACACACACGCGGGGTTTGTAGGATAAAAGAAACCAGTTCTCATTCCGCCATTAAGATATTACATAAAATGTATTGAAAACAAAACTTGCGATCGCATTTCGTCAATCACGATAACTTTTTTTCTTTCTAGGCTGCATATTAAACTTAGACCATTTGAAATTAACAATACAGAATCAATGTGTCTAAAGGGAAAAAGAAACACAGAACAACGACAAAAATACTTTGCTAAATAAGATATTCAAAACGATATATAATTTAAATAGAACTGGTTCTTGTGAATATTAATATATTTTAACAAAAAGTTATTTAAATGTGAAATTAACATCCTATCATTATAAATTAAAGGTTGATACTACGTAAGATCCAAAGCTCAGATAACGCTGTGAACAGAAATTATGCACAAAAGTGAACGAAAGTAAACGAGAATTTTTTTCACGAATACAACGGAAATGTTTTCGGCTCTTAATGCGATTATCGGTAATAAAAAAAGAAATATTCTGATTCAAAAGTGAATTCTCGACAAAATTTATATTCAATGTTAGTTGACAATGAAGTATAGAAGAGTTAAAAAAATTTGCATGTCAGGTTTTTCGATATAAATTATAAAACGTATTTCCATTTGTAAAATACAATTCGCTACAAAACGTACTAATTAATCTTAACTCTTCGGCTGTATTCTTAGTTTAATATTAATTAATTCATAATTTTATCGTCATCTAGAAGCATATTTCGAGCACACACTGCGGTAATCAGTTTTAATTTCCGTTGTTTATTATAATCAAAAATTTTATAATTTTCCTGACACGAATGTCTCTTTTAAAAATGCATTTAATTTTCTTTGTTGTTTGTAGTTTTTTAAGCATTCGGACAAATGATTACTCAGGATTACGGCCGGTGAGCGTAAATATGAGTCGCGAATACATAGTGGAAAAAATATTATGTTGTTATAGAATAAGGATATAAAGTGTATATCTTAATTTTTTCTTACGATGTTCAACTCTGTTCGCACACGTGGATCAATAATATCATGTTCTAGACAGTTTTGGAGGAGAAATACATTAGGGAAGTATCGTATCGTATCGTATCGTATGATGTTAATTTATAGATCGAGCTCTAAACGGGAAAGCCAGTCTAAACTCCCGCCGCGCGGATGATGTACATCTTCAACCGTAATCTCATTTTCCGAGTATACTTCGCATTCTTCGACGATGTGTTTTATTGTTTGCACGGGATGTCCGCAACAGCAACTAGCCGAGTCAAAAATACTCCACTTCTGCAGAAGGTGACCGCATCTACCATGACCAGTTCGGATTCTGTTCAAGAGTCGCCACTCCTTTCGTCGAAGTTACACTCCTAGAGGTTGCTCCGAAGGGTTTTCGACGAGGGATCCATTTATGAACGAATTACGCACCGAATGGCATTCCTTGGTCCATTGTTCTTTCCAATCGAATGCAAATCGTGCTTAATCCAAAGTTGTCCATGTGGATTTCCTAAATTTTAATCTAACTTTAGGAGCTTCTCTTATAAATTTTGTAATTAGTAAATTTTCATTTTCTTTGAATTTTGCGGTAGAGACCTCCACGCGGTGCTCCTGGAAACGACAACAATTTTTGATCGGCTAACTCTACCTCCTAGATGTTGAGAATAACAGATGCTCATATTAGGGAAGTGATGGCTGGAAAGGAAAAAACAAAACGAGAACAAGACATAAGACATCCATTGATTGCAAAAGATGCGGCAATAAGTCGACTCAAGTCAAGAAAGAGTTTTCTTAAAACAGCAAACGCTCTGACACAAACGTCGGAAATTACTAGGATGGAGTTATGGAAAGGAAGGCTGAAAGAAACCCGATTAAAATTATGGGAACAACCGAACGAACATCTACCTCCCGGTAATAAATTGCCAACATGGAAAAAAAGTATCAAGAAGTATTTCTGTAGGGCTTCGTTGACAATACATATTAATTTAAAAAATTAACTCTTACGGCATTATTTACACAGATAATTACACGCCGGTATTCGTCAATCTTTCTTCACTCTAACTGAAATATCTTTAACATATATATATTCGACATCATATGCAGGATCTAACGGGAATGTACACTGCATTACGTCAGAGTAAATAGAGAAAAATATACTTATTCTGACGGATTCTCCAAGTATTCTCTAACAACGTTCTAGATCATCGTACTTTTCAACGAGCAAATTAAAATTACCGATTCGTCTATTAGTTCTACAATTAAATGCTCACAGACTCGGAATAAAGTTCAAGTTATCGTTATTCAGTAAAATAAAAATGCTGATAAGTTCACTCAATCAGGTTAGGTAGCGAAAATTGAGGAAAATTTTAAGCCAAACTAGAATCATTTAACATCAAAATCCCCACTCCGTATATATGCGCGCGCATCTACGTTATATATAAATAGTGCCTTGAATGCTAGCTCATTTTGTACGTAAAAATAAAAAACCTACAATAGCTAGTCACGACGTTTGGCAACGAACAATACGATGATGGTGATTATGATATATATATATATATATATATATATATATATATATATATATATATATATATGATAATAAGTAGGTAATTCCCAAAATATTACGCGGAAAAACGTATCGTCTTACATAAATAAGTAGTTTCCTCGATTATTTGTATATTCATTCTAATTTATGAACATGCATAACCTTATGCTTGTGTCATATTATTTTTCATTATGTAACCACTTACAAATGTACGTACTAATTTATATTAATAAAATATAAGTGGAATTAGTTAACGTTATCTATCGCTTATTATGTAGTTTGTGTGCGTCTATATGTACTGATAACTGTTGGTCACGTGAACGAGTAAAATAATGCCACGTACTATCTGAAAGTCATCACCTCATGTCGACGGCTCAAAACGCAAGCGGTACGTAGTTGAAAGCCATCGGCTTATCAAAAATCCGACAGTTTTAAGTAATAAATCACACCGTGCAAATGGACGAGCTGGATAAAACTGTTTCGTTCAGCGCAATAATAATTTTTAACGATAATGTTAAAACCATTCGTAAGGCAAGAACAATAATAGTGACAGTTAGATAAAAGTAAACGTTCTAAATTATTTTCACGGACGATCTTAAACAGAATAAATATAAAAAAGTTTACAGATATGAACGTTCAGAAAATAAAGCTTTTCGTATAATTCTTGAAAATGTTCATCATGCAACCAATTATAAACGAGCATTACGATAATTAAGTATCTCCGTTTGTTCTAGAAGCTCTACGTTAATCCTGTACGGCGAAAATTGATATTTCTATTAATGGTTAATAATAAATTCGATGTTTCCGTTTGGTTAATCTTATACAAAGATCTAATAAACATCAAACTGTTGAAAAGTTTGAAAATGGTAACTTTAAACATTTCTAAATAAGTTTGTTCGGATCTTAAAACGTTCGGTAATTCTTTTTCTTGTTACGCCATCTCCAGTTGAAGGTCGACGATCATCATAAGCTACTAAATATCTATAGACGCCTGTTGAAGCTTATCTCGCTTTCTCTATTCGCGCTCTTATCTTTGGCGATTGATCCATTTCCTCGCGGAACCAAGATATTGACATTTCGAGAAATCTCTGTACCTTCCGATAATCAATTTTTTCTTCTTTTATTTTTTATCCTCTACATTCCGATGCCATTTGGTGATATTTATGTGTAATCCGTATTTACGTAATTAAAATTTAATCTACTTACATTGACGACGTTTGTTTAACTCGTATTCAGATATACATTATAAAAAAAAAAAAGTACGGTGATTTTTAAAAAATAAATAAACAAAAAAAAGTAATTAATATCACTAAATTTTCACGTATAAAAAGATCGCAAACTTTTTCTACTATTAAGCCATTCGTAAAAATATAGGCAATTTATTGAAAAAGTATAAATGAAAAATCAGTACTAACGCTATTAAATTCGATTCACCCCACTCAGCCATACGGCCAGTTTTAGGCTCTCTTCGGTCGACAGACCTGTAAACAATATCTTTTACGAAGCAGAAGAATATCCTCCATACATCAATCCTACTTGCTCCTAAAATTTTACATTCATATTCATACAACCCCTAACTTGCCCGTGTTTTCAACTTTCTACCTTCTGATCTTATCAATAGAGAACTAAAAAATAATGCTATTATCGAGCTCCGTTAGAAGTCTTCAAAACAGATTATACCACCAACATACTTTGTCGAAATCCATCTTAGTAAACGCATTAGAATTTTCCGGGAAAAATTATTCTCCTCCAGATTCCGGGACACTACGATGTGGAATCTAACGACAGTGCAGATGCATCCGCAAAAGAAGCGTGTCTAATATCGCCTATTCCGGCTACACAAATTCCGATAAAGGACTTCCTTCGCAGCGTACAATCTAAATTGTCCGACAGAGCGAACGAAATATTCTCCAATTTGCTATAATACATCAACTGGATAAAATCAACCAAAAGAAACGAAGTAGTCCTGCGCCGTTTACGCTCGGGCTATACATTCCTCACCCACAAGTACTTATTTACTAATAAAGACCAACCTAAATGTATACTGCATGCAATGTTCAACTATTCATCGCTTGCTTTTCTTCTGCTCGCTCCATTTTTCCGAACGTACGATCGTAAACTTCCAAATTTACAACATTCCCCTATATCTCTAGACTCCTTGTCTTCCTTCATTTATCCAAAATCTACCCGTTAATATAAATTCCTCCCGTGCTTCTGGCCTTAGTAACAGTACACGGCACGATTACCACCGAAGAAGACGAAGAAATCTACAAAAATTAAATACAAGAAAATACTAAATTTAAATACACAATATTTCAAAAAGTAGCACAAGTGAAAAACAGATGTACATCAGATTATTTTATAAATAAAAACAGATTTTCAATCAGATTATTTTATAAATAAAAATAGATTTTCAATCAGATTATTTTATAAATAAAAACAGATTTTCAATCAGATTATTTTATAAATAAAAATAGATTTACTAGCAGATCATTTTATAAATAAGTGTTTTTCGCTTTGCTATTTTTTCTAACATTGCGCATTTAAATTAAGTATTTTCTTACATTTTATTTCTTGTTTTCTTTTTACATTTTTTACAATAAATTGTGTATATGAAAATCTTCGTGGTCTTTTTATATATAAAATTAAATGTTTTTAATTACTTTTTAGTTGTTTATTTATCATTATTATTATTCTTGTTAAAAGGGGGAAAAAAAGTTTACAAACCTCGAAATAAAACATCTGGTAAATTAACGAAATTAATGAAAAACTCCGCCCGCCTAAAATTATTGACAATACGTCTAACGATCAGTATAACTCCGTAATTGGTCTGATTAATTAGTCGCACAACTTGCGCCAACAACTAAAACTCGAATTAATGTCCTCTCCTCTATAAATAATAAATTAATACTAAAGACTCGATCAAAAATATAATCCGTATCCTGTATTTCATATATATATATATATATCAGAAAATAACATTCCACGCAAAATGCTCCTTCAAGTTATAGCTGAACAAAAACTAATCTCTCCTGTTTATACTAAACGTGGAGCACGCGGTTTGCGTTGTAGCACTGTTACCAACTGCGCTATTCAAAAAACAAAATTATCCGTCTCTTTGGGTCATCCTATATATATATATATAATATATTATATATATATTTAATTTTTTATATATAATGTGGAATGTAGTGATTTTTTACAAAAAATCAATTGAAAATTAGTTAAATCACTAATATTTATTTTCTTAAAGAAAACACAAAGCTTTTCGGCATTTACGCCATTATCGAGTGAAACATTTTTAACAAATCATAATTTTAAAAATATAAATTAAATATAATTACTTAAAAATATTTGATGGTGATTGTGAAAATATACTCCAAAAATGCTGTTCTGCTTCTGTTCTGTCTATTTTTTGAATCGTTGAAATTTAACATCAATATATTTGTTTATTAATTTTTTTTTTTTTTTTTTATATTAATTTTTTTCTTCAATATTATTTTCACGGATTCTGTAAAAGTTGTATACTGGTGGAATTTTAAATTTTTCATTTACTGTTGCGATGTATGATGTCCAAAAGTAAAATATAAAGTATAAAAATATACGAACACAAAATTTAAAAAAAAAAAATACAATTTTACAATTAAAATGAAAATAAATATTAAAAAATCTGATTTTTAGTAATTATATTTAATTTATATTTTTAAAATTATGATTTGTTAAAAATGTTTAATAAATATTAGCGATTTAACTAATTTTCAATTGATTTTATATATATATATATATATATATATATATATATATATATATATATATATTATATATATACATTTTTAAAAATAAAATTTGATTTCCGTAATAATGAAAGTAATTACTATCGCTAACTTTCAACTTACTCCGTCGTATTGGGCACCACCGAAATAAATTTCTCGATTAAAGGTCCCCCATTGATTTGCAGTGCAATATTTAATTTAACAGTATAGCGTACAGGTATTTCCTTTAACTATATATTATAAATTTAAAATAACGTAAAAACACAATTATTTTTTTGTATTTAAATATTAATATATATATATATATATATATTATGTTACACCGTTAATTTCGTCTAAGTAACCGTCCACGTATATTGAAAAATATTGTTTAACGTAAAATTGAACGCGATATTAGTTATTCGTCTAAACCGCTTCCACGTACGCTTAACACACCGGTTATAATATACAACACGTACGGTTACGAAACGAGTTGATGTGTTATTGTGTTTTATCGTAAAAAAACAAATCAACATTAAAAAAAAAAAAAAAAAAAACGGCAATTTTTATATTTTATTTTTCCGCTGTTTTCCATTTATTTAACTTACGTCATTAGGATAACGTACGACGAACCATTAATTACCGTTTTATTGAATATACACGCCTTCAACGTTCGAGTTATTGTTATAGATTAGCGTGCATTTACCGTTTCATTATTTTTGCACCCACATAAAAAATAAATATTTACCATATTCAGCTATCTGTTAATGTCGTGTTTTACAAAATTTCCCAAACAGCTTATCACTGATAAGCGAAATGTACAACTTTTATTTAATTATTGTGTTTTTTCTTTTACTTGCATTACTAAAAATTTCTACATCCTAATTATCGGCGACCGTATACTACGCGACTGCTTTTATATTATATAGATAAACATCGATCTCGCAGACTGTGTAAGGCAATTTCATTTTGGCAATGTGACAGTACTGTTGCACTTTTTACTCCTACATGCATCCCTTCCGCTATTTTGACTTACGTCAGACGTTTTAATTTTTATTATTAGCACCGACTTATTCATTTTTATTTTAAACTGATTTTTTATTTCGAAATGGATTGTCGACATCGTGATCGACGTGTAACGAATCAAATTTTGAAGAGACAATTCGCAAATTATTCGAATCTGAGAGTTTAGCGAATAATCAGAGAGAATTGATGATTCCGACACACAAATTTCATTTTAGCTGCTCCACTTCAATCATCAATCGTCTGAAGAAGAAATTCCGATTGAAAACAATAAAACACAATTTGCTACAACTTCAACAAGATGAGGTAAGCGATAATAACGCATCAGCAGATCTGTCGTTTAAGGACAAAAAAGTTGGCCCATGAAATTCTTGATATATCGTAGTTATACAAAATAATTCCAATATGATTCGTTTTAATTTTATGAAGCAATTAGGTCATATGATGTGATAGTTCCGCAACTTCAAAAGAGACTAACACTAACAATAGACTTACCACAAGATTTCAAGTTAGCAATATAGAATACACCGTTGGACAACATAGCCTCGTCAAGAACTAACGGCATGTACACATGACATCAGGAACAGGATGATGTGCCATCTGATCATTTGCAATCTGTCTGTCCTCAAAAAAGCGCAAGACGGTATACAAATGTATTGATTGTAACCGTGTCATTTGTTTGAAATGTAGCAGGAAAATGTGTTTGTATAGTACAAAGAACAAGAAATTAATCATTTTTTTTTTTTTTTTTTTTAATATATTATACTCTCGTTTTGTTGCGTTGTAATTTGATTTTAATTTGTCCTAAATAAAGCTTTTTTCTCTACAAATGTTATTTTAAATTTTATTAATATACATTTAAATATAAATCTACCTTAAATATTTTACCAATATATACGCATGAAAGTTGTATAAAATAAGTACAACAGAAAAAGTGGTCTGAGAGGCCTAAGTTAACATTACACAAACATCGTGTTTATATAGAAGTATAAACACGCACTAAGAAAAAATTAAAATCAAACTTGTTGGGTTAATATATTTCTATACTATTCTGGGCTATGAACTTATATATGATTTTGACTGCATTGTTTAGGTCACTTACTATTGATTCTACATTTAGAAGAAGTGTGTATTTGTATTTTAATAATTCCCGTATCGTATTATTTCGATTTTGTTTGTATTTCTCGCATTTCCACATGATATGGTTCATATCTTCTTGACATTTATCAAACTATTTTGAATCATGTGTATTCGGGTTAGATGTGCCTGTGTTTTATTATGTCCTATTCTTAATCGGATAATTGTTGTTAAGAAGTTATATTGTAATGAGTTATTCCAAAACCATATGAGGTTTTATTTTTATCTGAATGTTATGATTTTCCTATTTCTTTTTGTTTATTATATTCTTCTTGCATTTGTTGATATTTCATTATTTTTATTTGTGGGATATATTCTGTATCGATTAGTATTATCGTTTTTAACATTCGTTTCTGATTTTGCTGCATTATCTACTATTAAAACACACTATTTCCCTCATTTATATATGCTTTTGTTAAAGTATATTAAAAAGATAATATACATCAGCAACTTAACAAAGAAAATAGGTTTACTGGTACATACTATCCTACAGAGAATACTACAGGAGGATATCTATGATATCAAATTGACGGTATAAAGAACGTTATATATATATATATATATAACCGTTACATTATTTTAAATACATACAGTGTTTTCTAATTAATATGTTATTTTTCTCTGCAACTGATTACGATATTATGCTAACTTTACGCACAATTTTTATTAACATACATAGTAAGAATTATTTTGATTTTTGCTTTATTGGTGTGAAGATTTATTTTTTTATTTTTTCTATATTACTAAGACTAAATTTACGTTAATAAGTCTACAACATAAAACGATGTTACAATTATTACTATATATATTTTTATAATTAAAATAACAAATATTTATTTATGAATTATTTCGTGTATAAAACGACGTATAACATTCATAGCTCAGTATCAATAAAACCTAAGCAAGTAAATTACAAAAAATTAACGTAATTATAAAATAAATATTAAATTATTCATTCAATACAATTGTGAAAAAGACAGAAGACAAAAAATGTTGTTGTGTTTTTGGAACGTAATGTTGATGAACATCGTATCGATATTACTAAAAAATTTTTCCCCATTACAATCTTAACTTGGTGTTCAACTATTTTAATAGGTACTTTACCGACTAACGCAATGTACATGTTTTTCAGTGATGTAAACTAGTGTGACGTAATTAACCCAATGGTTAAAGTTTGCTGAAACATAATTATAGTTTACAAAATTAGATCTTGCGGTTTATTAAGCTTCAAGCGTCAAATAGAACGCGTACAGAAGTTTAACTTCTTCCACATTAACGTGTTGGTTAAAGTCGCTTCTTACGCATTAATGACATCCATATGAAGATCACGGATAAACAACATTATTGCACGCAGTATAACATTTTTCCTGACCTGGATCTTGTAATGTGCACTCTTAGCAAATCTCCATTAAAAAAAAAAAAAAAAAAGAGATAGAACTAAAATTTATAAAAACGTACTTGCTCTCCTAGGACCCAGATTAGAAGCTACCCCGAGTAATCGAGTACTTTTTTTTAAAACCACGCTGAAGCCCATATGGATGAATAGTGCACGATTATGGAGTTGTGCAAAAGAGTCCAAAACGGATAAAATATTACAAAACAAAATTTTACGCCGAATATATCGACCTCCATTGACAAACCATATAATTCACTCGGACCTGGACATATGTCCAGTGCAATAAATACAAAAAATTGCTAAGAGACATCTACAACATCAGCCTAAGAGCTGGCGAATCAGCTTCTACATACTCAGCTGGACCTCAATAGGCTGAGGAGGACGAGGATCGTGGACTTAGTCCAGTAACACGTATGATTCGCCATGGGATGTGTCCTCCACGCAGGTAACAGCCTTTTGTTGGATATCCACTTCTGGCTAGTTACAAATTATTAAAAAGAAAAAAGAAAAAAAAATAGTAATCGCTTATACGATAGGTCTATTCAATAAATAAGTCAATATAACTAGTGTTCTTCTCTTGATTTATTTAATTTTCATTCGGGTATAGATTTCTGAAGGCGCTTATCTAAATGCATTTCGATATATTTAGCTGAATCAACTTGAGGTACAAATTTGTTTAAATTTGAAAGTGAAGGCTAGGGGCAAATTAAGACGCGTCGACACAACAGTACGAGTTTTTGTAACTAACGCACATACAAACCTCATTTATATTGTATATATTATATATAAGTGGATGTGTTTGTATTCGTGTATACATTAGCAAGTGGAATCGAATACGGTTTTAAAAATTTACTCACAATAAAATAAATATTTTGTCTTCATAATTAAAATTATTAAAGGCCTGTCTACAAATCATTATCAAGAGCAAAACGGACGATATTTATTTAATATATTAATTACGATTATAGTACACAAATAAAAGTATGCATTTTAACAAGCCACAAACGCGTTATAATTTATAGTGATCTCGTATTTTCAGATAATTTTTTAAAAACAGAAAATGCAAAAAATCTGAATAAAAAAATTTAAAAAATCCAATATATTATAACCTAATATAAACTTTTCTGAAGATGAAAAAAGTTATTTCAAAGTTAGCATACATTACAATATATATGGGGCGCTTAACACGGTTGAGTATGTAAAATGAACGTGACTACCTTATTATTACAGATCAAAAATTTTAGCGTTTAAAATATCGATGTATTTATGAAATCTTTCGAAAAGGCAAATATTTTTCAAAACAACTATGCAAAAGTAATATAGACGAATAATACAATTTTAATAATTGGTAAAAAAAAAAAACATGTTATAAAATTTGTACAGATGATATTTGTTTCGCGAAAATAATGAAATCGTACAATTCAAATTACACCGATCGTAATTTATTTTTGTATTCTACCAGTCATAATTATTACGTACAGGAAAGTTTAAAATTCACAATTTTAAACAAAAATAATAACATTTTCATTCGTTCCGGTTTCAACCATAATCGACTATTCAACTCAATAAGAATGTTTTACCCTATGTAAAAATGTAATCACTTTTAAAGGTACATTAACACTATACGGAATGGCCGGCAAGAAACGATAAAATGTACACATCCGATCAAAATCGGCGTAAATCAATTTATTCGCACTGTTTGAAAACAGTCGAAAAAATTCAGAACTGGTTTTAAAATCTGTTGTGGACAGTGGCAGGTTGGCTTATTCATACTATTCGCAGCGACAGGCGTAGATAAGCGCAGACAGACGAAATATTATTTTTGAGAAATCCGATGTATCATGTTTTTGTCCGTCTTTTTCGTTACGCATCTACATCACCGGTGTAATGTGGAATATTCTCATTCAAAAACGAATACAAAAATATTTTCTAGTATATTACCTTGTCACGCCGTTTGGTATAGTTTAAATCGTCCTTAATGCTTAAAACCTTTTTTCATTATATAATTAAAATCAAAACAAATCAAATTAACGGTTTATTTTACAATGTAACTTTTCATGAACAAATAATAGATATAAACGTATAAAATATTTTATGCAAAATACAATTTACATAACGCACACACATGTATATATGTAGACATAAAATAAGTATAGATTATTTAAAAATATATGTTATTTATAAAAATGTAATTTGTCAATTAATGCAAAGATCAATTAGCAACAAATGAAGTTAGTTTAAGCATAAGAAATTTTGTTCATTAACTTAAAATTATAAACAGATAAAAGTAAATTTGTTCTCAAGCCGTATATCATAAATTGTCTCATTTATTAGAGCAAAATGTAAAATAAAGCCGTTGATTCGTTTAAATTCACACACAAACATGTTGATTATATATATATATATATATATATAATCAACATGTTGCAAGTTTTTTTGCAAGAGTTAGGCTGAGACCACAATAATAACTTAGATAAACATTTAAAAAAAAATGGAAGAGATAGCGATGAAAGCACTAACTAAACAAAATTATAAAACTCCATAAGAAATATTAGTTTTCAAACAATTTCTGGAAAATATGTATATAAGGCTTAAACCTTTAATTTTTATCTAAAGTGTTTTTGTTCTTCATACGAGATCTATTTTCCATTCTATTTAAGCCGACCTACAAATGTTTCATTATTATCGAGATCGTAGAATTTGCGAGCTCAGTTTAGTCAGTTTATTAAATCGCCGAAGGAACACGTCATATTTGAAATAAAAAAAAAATAAACTGAGAAAAATGTATCAGAAAGCTAAAAAAAACTATTTTGGAAAACTGCATTACCAGTTATCTAAAAAGTCAAATCCTGTTTTAGGAATTTCCGAATTTTTTACATCGCTCGTAATTAACTTTTCACATTCTTCCGGCGTGATCAACTGGCACGCAATAGGTGGCGGTGGTGGTGGCGGATTTTTAGGTTTCACTATGGCAACAGATTTCGTTGGTGCATACGGTACGACAGTTTTTGAACATTCCGTAATTAAACTCTGCGTTTCATCTAAATTTGTATTAATTTTATAGCCGACAAATTTATTTTTAATTTTATTAAAAATATCCGACGACACATTCATTAAACTACTGCTAACGTTAGCGTTATTACCGCTATCCCACAACACAGAAGACGGCGTTACCATTTTTCTTGAAATTTTATCATTACAATATTTCAGACTTTTTAAGGTTACCGCTTTTCCTTTACTATGTTTATCTGCAGATGATGTATTTAATTGGTTATAGAGATCCATCTGACTTTTAGTAAACCAACTATATGAATATATATAGTCCTCCTGCTTTAGAACCTGTCAATTTATAAGCGAGACAATAATAAACAATGCCTATATATACGCGTGTTTAGAAAATATTTAAATTATAAATAATTACAGTACAAAGTACGTTGACTTTTTTTTTTTCGTATGTCATATTCTCAGATGTTTCTTAAATAAATGTAATTGTAGTATTAAAATCAACATCTAATTTAATTGTTGGGATGTTATTGGCAATTTCAATTTTATTTAGTTTCGATTTTGATTCGAAAACTAATTTTAAATACGATCTATAGAAATAATGTTCGTAAGTAACATAAAATATTATAAAACGTAACAATTAATATTTAAAATTAGTACCTTTTCATAATAATTAGCATATTTTATCGCTACAGCAGGATTTATGATGCTTTCATCAATAACTTGTTTCTTTTCCGTTTCGGTTAATGTGTCCCACAAATGTTGATAAGCATTTTTTGTAGCGTTAATATCAGCCGCTATTTTTTGACTGAGTGTATTCAAATTAGCAAAATAATTATGGCATATTACTTCGAAGGAAACATCAGACGACATCGCGCCAACTAAACACAATATAAAAATATTTATAACAGATTGAATATATTATAATAGTGAAAAAATAAAATTATTCTGCACAAACTGTATTAATACACATATTTAGGAATTTGGTAATAAATCAACTTATAAATACGTACTTTTACGATTATGTATAGAAAAAAAGACACAAATTATTTTAGAATACATTCGATTTACACGTTATTAACTAGTACTATTTATAATTCTTAAGTTCCATATAATGACGGACATTTAGATAAATTTATTTTAACGTACAAAAAGTTAGTCATTAAACACAATTTTATTGCACTAAATTTAAAGACGTTTGTGATTTACCATAAAATCATTACAATTTACTTACGAAATGTTTCATTGCTCTACAAAAATGGTATGAATATATTTTTATGAAAAATTTTACCTTGCTTATGGTTAGGTAGTACTGTAGGTAAGTTCAACTATTAAGTATTAATGTTTACGAACTTATGGACAATGTCTATAAACGGTGAAAATACTAATCAAAATTCACATTATCAAAACACAACTTGCACTTTCAGTATTATTATTATTATTTTTTTTTATGTAGTATTTATCACAAACGTCAAATCACAGATAAAAATACTATTATAAATAACAAGTGGTAAATAATTCTAAAAAATTTACGTATGTTTTAGCGATTTCAAATATATGTAAAATTGTAACATATTTCAAAATTTGTTATATTTTTTTCAACTATATATTTTTATTGTTGTTAACATTTTTAAATATGAATTTGTTGGGTAATGACTTCTTACAACTACTCTAAACGTTTAATATATTTTATAATAGCAAAACTTAAAAAAATAATAAACACTTTGTTTTTTTTTTAGGAATTTCTTTGATTTTTAACACTCAGCTTCATAATATTACGTTTCAGCTATACATTATTATCGTGTAAATCGAATTTTTACAGTATCTTGTACTCTTGTTTTTTCATTTCACTGTTTATGCTATTTGCTTCTTTGAATATGCAACTATTTTCCGGATATTATAATATTGTTACAATACTACGTTATTTACCCATAGATAAAAGTCAGCTTCATAATTATATTCTTATCTTAGCTGTTATCATTTTGTTGTGAACTATGTTAATAAATACGTAAATAAATTTAGTATACTGTTGTGAAAATAATACGATTTAAAGTGTTCTAGATTTTGTTAGACCTACTTTATTTATTAGTGTTACAATTTTATTCCGTAGATATGGACTCAAAATTAAATATGTATTTGAGCAAGTTCTTATATAATTAACGTACAAAAATATATGTAGGATTTAGGCTTTTTGTTGTAAAGTATATATTTTAGAATCGACAGAAATGATAATGATTATTCGTATTATAATGTGTTTCGAGAATAAAACAGATTACCGTTTTTCAATGTCGGTCGATCATATTTATAATTAAGTTTCGGAGGTATTATCTGATGTTTGTTGCTTAACTATTAAGAGTTGATTTCATTTTTTTAGAAGTTTACGTTCACCTAATGTAATGTTTAGATGAGAAACCTGATATTTTGGCGTTCATTCTCTGGAAAGATTATTATTAAATTTCGCCTGTTATTTGGTTTGCATTTTAATTGTATTGGAGCGAATAAAAATTCCTAACGCGACATCTATACATTCTGTTTGACCTGTAATGTGAAAAAATCAATCCTAATCTATATAAGGAACATTTTCTGCTAATTGTTTGGATTGTAAAGGTAAAAAAAAGTCAATCCCGAGCAAATAATATATTACCATGTGACGAACACTTGCTGCTAATTGTATACGGAAAAATGTCAAATATCAGTAATATAACCTTACAATTATCAGCATGTGATGCAGGAATATATATAGGTTCAAATGAAATAATAAAAAAAAAAATTCAGTACACGTGGGTTTTTGATATGAAAACTAATAGAGCTCATATTCATTTTGTAATGCAATCTCTTTGTTATTATATGCTTCCTCCAAGTTAAGCTTTTGTCAACGTGTATACCCGGATATTTTACATCTTCATTCTGAGGGATCCGAGTACCATTCATGAGTATATTTTCGGGCGAAATAATTCTGCGGTTATTAAAAATCATTCCAGATGACTTATCCTCGTTGATTTTAATTTTCCACGATTTGCACCACGATGATATTTCCTTAACTGCAGTCTGCAAGTTTTTACTTGCACTTTTGGTACATTTGTCTGTGCACAGGAATCGCTGTGTCATCAGCAAAGGTCGCTACATCGATATATGGCGGTGTAGGGATATCCGCTGTATAGATAAGATAGAGAAGTGGGCCAAGTGCGCTGCCCTGTAGAACGCCTGCTTGTATCGGATATATCCCTGCATGGTCGTCACTGTATTTGACATAAAAATATCTTTCATTTAAGTATGATCGTAATAACTCCGTTAATTGATCTGGAAAATGACATTTAAGTTTTTTCAGTAGGCTATCATGCCAAACTCTCGGTCGAATGTCTGGCTTACGTCTTAAAATACGGTATTACAAACCATTTTTTTATCTATGGTTTTTGTTTTGCTCGAAAGTCGAACTGACGTAAAGGTTTTATATGTTTGGACTCTACAAGAAAAACCGATTATATGTTAAGTTAAAGCAACTATATTGGCTGCTAGGTAGCAGGTGAACAGTATCTCTTAAAAACAAGTTGCTACTATATAAACAAGTGTTAAGGCCGGTTCGGCAATATGACTGTCAATTATGGGGCTGTACCACAAAATACTGTATATAACCAACATCGCAATTCATGAAGTTCTTAGAATAAAATTTGTAAAAAAAGAAATAACAGGTTTCACAGAGATAAAGCCAACCAAATAATACGGCGAAGGAATTGCTAAATGGCCAGAACGAAGTCCGTAGGCTTAAGAGAAAACGTTTTCAAGACCTCATATGAATATATGTGTGTGTGTGTGTTTGTGCTGTGTTTGCGTGTTGATACGAATGTAATGTATACGTGTATTTTGATTGTGTGAATGTATATACGTTAATAATTAGTTCATTTCACTGGTTAGGTAATTTATTCGTGATATTTTAACTTAAATTACATCGATTACCAAATAGTTTAAGGATATTGTGTGTAAAATATAGCATAGTATTAAAACAAAAAATAAATGAAATAAATTTACGTATATGATATTTGAAAGATTTCCGTTTTGTTTGCAAGAGCAATTATCGTTTATTTAAAAATGACAAAGAAATTAAAGGAGTAACGTAAAACAATAAAAAACTTTTAAGAAATGTGGGAAGGATTCAAACATACAGGACCGAAAGGGTTCGAATTCGAACACAAATAATGTATATTTCACTTTCACGTGATCATAATTACTTTGCATGAAATATTTGGCGAATTATGTATGACTTAATATTTTCAGAAAAATCGATATTAAGGAACGATTTGAACTAAATAATTTACACTTCGTAAAATGAATACGTTACGTATCCTATTTTCTCGTTTTTCATTTCGTTTTATATATGAAATATAATTTTTTACATAACTTTTTTTTTTAAATTTGACTGTATTAAGTAATTATTCGTATAATAATTATTATATACTTAATTCGTACTACGAAAATGTCTATATATATTCTTCTTCTATGTGCCATACTCAAGAGAGCGTAGGCGGGGTCACCAATGTGCCAACTAGATTTTAATCTGCCATTAATTGTTGTATCGAAGATGCCCCGGTCCAGTTTTTTGATATTTTTCAGTAAATCTGTCCTCCTTCTTTCCGGACTTCTTATTCCTTCTATCCGTCCTTGTATAATAATGTGTAAAATTTCATACTTTGCACCTCTAATGATATGGGCAAAGTATGACACATTTCTCTTTATAATAATATTCCGTAATTGTCGATCTGTATTCGCCTTCTTTAAGACATCTTTGTTGGATATTTTTGCTGTCCAAGGTATCCTCAGCATCCTCCTATGTATCCACATTTCCACAGTTTCGTATCGGTACAAATGTTTTTTATTTAGAGGCATAGCCTCAATGCCGTATAACAAAATTGGCTGGATGTAACATCGAACTATATCTTGTCTCATCTTCAGACTAAGCGATCGATCACATAATAATTGTTTCATATTATTGAAGGCTACTCGTGAGTAACCGTGCTTTAACCTCGGCATCCGCATCGAGACTACTAGTGACATAGCAACCCAGATATTTGAATCTATTCACTTTTTCAAATAATTTCATTATTTACGGTTATTACGGCGCTATTAATTTGTTGTTTACTAATCAACATCCACTTAGTTTTCCTTGTATTTATATTTATACGTTTTGCCAACGTTATCAAATTTTTATAGCAGTCGCTGTAGGCCTTGATGGCTGTCTGCTAGTATGACCGTATCATCCGCGTATCGGATATTATTAATAATTTTTCCGTTAATCTTAATTCCACACGTTTTTGCTTTATTATGGCTTTCCGGACAATCTGATCGGCATATAAGTTAAATAACAACGGGGGATAATACACAACCCTGTCGTTCGCCTCGTTTAATTTCAAATTTAACTTTTGACTCATTTTTGCCAAGTATTAACTCAGCTTCTTGGTTCCAATATAGATATAAGCTTCAAATTTTTTCTATCAACGCCCATATTTCGTAGCATTATCATCAGTCTATCGTGCTTTACATTATCGAACGCCTTTTCGTAATCGATGAAACACATAAACACGTCTTTATTCATCTGTCTGGACTTCTGTAGAGTTATTCTTAATGATGCTTCTCTGGTTCCATAACCAGGGCGGAAGCCAAACTGTGTTGCCGATAAATCTTGCTCGCATTTCCTTCTAATCCTATGGTAAATAATTCTCAGAAAAATTTTCAGTATATGATTCATCAAGCTGATTATTCTGTAGTCACCACATTCTCTAGGATATTGCTTTTTAGGAATCGGAACAAATGAAGATTTCAACCATTCTGAGGGATGTTGCGACAGATATAGACACTGTTGAAAAGAATTGTTAAATCTTTTATATGCTCTTCTTCTAATAAGCGGAATAAATCCCCTGGTATACGGTCCGGTCCTGTTGCTTTCCTGGGATGCATTAGTTTAATTGCATGCATTACTTATGATTCCATAATTATAGGTCCAAGTTTATAAAGGTATCGTTTCCAAATATCTTTTTTGGCGTCTTCATCAACAACAGGGACACCACGATCATCTGTCAATCTTATAACTCCGTGTTTAAAAGTTTTACCTGTTACCGCCTTAATGTTCTTATGCATTTGGAAAGAATCGTGTTTCTCCTCTAAAGCCCTTATCCCTATATATATTTTTCCTCCATACATGCGTTTTTTTGTGCATTTGATTTCCTTCTTAATTTGTTTATTTAACGCGGTATACTTATTTACATCTTTATTCTTATATTTCCTTCGTTCGTTCATCAATTCCAGTATTTCATTTGTCATCCATATTTGCTTTCTGGCTATCTCACATGTTAAGTATTTATGACAAATTGTTTGCCTAGTTTGGTTGAAATGTGGCAATGTTAAATGCGCAATTGAGTCCTTTTTCTTAAGCTTTCTTAATTGGGCATCTATCTCTTGCGATGTCTTTTCTTTTACTTTTGGTAGTCTTAATTTAGTTATGTCCAGAGTTCTACATCTATTCGGTGTTCTAATTGCTTTAAATCTTAATCTATGTTTCGCAACTAACAAAGAATGATCCGAATTAATATCCGCTCCTGGGTAAGTTGAGGCTTTTATAACCGCGTTCTTAAAACGCTGGTTAATTAGAACATAATCAATTTGATTTTTCATTAGATTCGCTTCGTTGTCTCCAGGCGATCTCTATGTATATAGGCGACGTTTTGGTAACTTAGTATTTGCTATGACTAGATTATTTTGTTTATAAAAATCGAACAGTTTATCTCCTCTGTCGTCGCTGCCGTCTAGTCCAAAAGATCCAATTGAGTGATCACGTTTACTAAATCCTACTTTAGCGTTAAGATCACCCATAATTATTAGCATATCTTGTTTGTGAAGCTTATCTATAGTATTCTTAATGGAGTTGTATAATTCCTCCAGAAGTTCATCATATTTGGACTCGGATGTTGGCATATAAATTTGCAGGAGATTTATCTTGCATTTTGCGCCTTGAATTTGTAGCATCATGATACGTTCTCCGAGATAGGTGTAAAGCTTATGACATGTTGCTAATACTTGATGAGACGATTATTCCAACACCATTTCTTGGCTGAAGGCTTTGGTTCTCGTATTCCGAATAGTAAAACGTTCCGTCATTTTGTTGACAGATTCCTGTTTATAAGAGAAGTAGCTCAATGACGATAAAAAAAACTACGTGTTAATCTCAAACATGTTTAATTTAGGATTAGAAATATATTCGGGCAACTTGGTTATTATTTAACAAAAAAAAAAAAAACGACTTTTTCAAAGTAGACTTCTTAGACGTTTTAATAATTCACTAAATTTTAAAAGTTGAAAATACATTTTGATCGAAATTCAAAACCGTTTGTCAAATACAAATGGAAAACTTTATATATATATATATATATATATATATATATATATAAAATTTTAAAAATTTATCAATTGTTTATTTAAATGTTGAATATATTGGAGAGTAGTGATTTTATAAATTATAAACCAAACAAAATATAAAAAATATAACACCGTTTAGTTCTTAAAGGTTTTTTATTAGGAAGCTTTTCGACAGTTACATCATTTTCAAGCACACACAATAAATATTATATTGTTTATTTAACAGAACAAATAAAAGAATACTTAACGGGGGTTTTTAAATGAAAATGTTTGATATGAAAATTAATAACAGTTGTTTGTGGCTAGTGTGAGAAATAACATATGAAGTTTAAAAATTAAAATTCTATATAAGAATAGCAACAATATTTAGAAAGAAGGTTTTTTCTGTTAAGTCATTGTTGTATGTATATTAGGTAAATTGAAGCTAACGTCCTTCATTCGTACATTTTTTCGTGTTTTTACCTTTTTTTTCCTGTTTTTGTTAATATTGAGCTCCATATTGTAGTTCCGTTTTTAAAATTTATATCTCAAACATTGTCATCTGTTCTTCAGATTCTTAGATAAATATCATGATACTCGTTCCACACCAATTTTAAAACCGGTTTTGAAATTCTCTATAGCGTCTCATACTACATAATGAATATAAAATAGGAGATAAAACGCATCGTTGGTAAACAAACAAGCAAAATATTATCCGTAGTTCATGATGTAGTGGTAACATACTCCAAAAATCGTTATTCAAATTTTTATTTAAAATTCGACGTGCGACGCAATAAATTTTTCATTCACACAAACGCGACGGATGATTAAAACATGCTAACTAATTCTTTTTTTAGAGCACAGCCGTGCTTCATATTACATGTATTTCCTGTGAAACATGAAACCACTGAACATAGTGTTGAAAGGACTGCTTTGAGACATTAGTATGAATGACATAAAAACAGCGTTTACACAAGACGTCGCTATAGTGGAGCCAACTCCCAATTTAAGCAAAAATTTGGAACAGCCTACATACTCGTTAAAATTTCAGTATAGTTTGGATCATATAAAAATTACCAGTCATAATATAATAGACTACTGTGTTGTTATGTGGGAAAAATATCGTTCCATGTCGGACATTTTACAACGCTATCGCTGCCACTTTTATGTTCGTGTTACTGCGACATGTCAAATAGCCGTGTTAAATGTACGCAACATTATGAGAGCAGGGACCGCACCTATGTCTAAGTGAAATTCATCAATTATAGTTGAATACAAAATATTAATTACTTTCAGCATATTGTAAATAGTTTAGCTATATGTACATATAATGACTGATCGGACTATCTAACTCAACCTATCTTTCACCAATAACTTTAAGTACATTTGACAAACAACCATCGCACACAATTGTTTTATCGACGTTCGTTTTTTGGTATTATGTACACATAATTTAGTAGCTACTAATTCCTCGCCACTTAAGCAGACGAATATCAAACAAATAAATTAAAAATTAAAAAAAAAAAATAGCAAAACTATAATTTAATTTTTTACATCATACCAGCACTAAACAAAGGTGATAACATAAGTAGAAAATTAGTATTAGTCTAGTGACTCCAGTAAGACACTAGACTATGAGGAAGAAAAGGAATAACTTGATGAGAATGAAATTTTTTTTTTCGCTTTTCCAGCTAAATGGCACCTAGCTAATAATAGCTATTTAGCAATTTTACGTATTTCGTGCATGTAGCCTGAATAGCAGCCTACCCAGCGGCAGGTGCTAAAAAGCTGTATTAGAACTTTTGTTACTAGATCAAACAGCTTCGTTCTATGAAGCCGTCGGATTTCTTGCGAGTTGTCCAGCAACCCGTTGGCCATATTATTTGGTTGCATTTCCAATCGGAGAGCATACTTCTTTGCTTCATCGGATATTACTTACTGAACTTTACTCTGAGGTCTTCGTGAAGCTTGATGTGTAGGAATAGTATAGGAATGATTAAATACAATAATTAGAAAGAAAAAAACAATATGTTATCTTTTGAATAAGACCCGGTTTATTCAGTGATTGGAATTGCATCTCGGCACCACTTCCTTCGCAGACGCCTTGGAGGATTGTCTGGAAGACTGTCTGAGTGCATTCTGCGTACATTAAGATTGCTACTGACTTCAAATTTATCGAATAATCTCTTATACTGCATGACGTGTGTATCGCGGACATACGGAATCTTGAGATCGTTATTTTGTCCCTTTAACTTTATTTGTAGTTGTCTTTTGGTCGAAAGTCGTACGATGAACTTCCCGAACAATTCGATTTATACAGCCTTTTTTGGGTACTGAAATGTGACTTAAAAGTTCCGAGCTTTAAAGCCGCTTTCCTATTAATATATAAGCTTCGACCGATATAACCATTTTTATTCGAATATGTATTAGCTTTAATATGAACTTTATCTTAAAGCCGTCCGACCAACCGTACATTTGGTAGAAAAGTTCAAAGTTCGATGGAATCCGAGTTTTGTTCAAAATTTCCACATTCCGACGTTTATAGCTCCTTTACTATAACACTTATATCAAAAATTTACATAACCTTTATTAAAGTACGCTTTAAGAGCTTTGTATCGATATATAAACCTTTCCGGTAGCTGCAGTATGACGTCATTTTGACAAATTTGGTTTTTTCTGATGCAAGATGTATAGCAAAAATTATTCTCATTAAAATATTAACGTTTGGTCGATCTTTTTTTTTTCAATAAACGTAAATATATATACATAACATACAGATATATATATACATATATATACACATGCATATACATATATATATATACATAAAAACGATATATTTTTTTAATATATTTTAATATATATATAAATTAACGATCTTTTTGTTTTATGTAGACTTCCCACTTGCGGAGTCTATTCAAAGGGCGGTTTACATTCCAACTAACCTGCCGCGCGTCTGCAAAGTTTTAGTTATGCTTTCTCCTCGAGAAACTTTCCTAAATAATGATCGCAAGTTGTTGCATATAGGGATGGATACTCGTGGATAACTCGGTGAATTTTAGTCGGACTCGGGCAAACCTGTTTTTGTTTTACTTCTTTAGAGCCCCCATTAAAAGCCTCCTGAACGGTAGCCCCTAGTTTGTCCCTTTAACTTTATTTCTAGTTTTTTAATTAAAAATTTTCCTGTAGTATTTAAATACAAGATTATAATGATGTAATATAATCGTTCATTTTATTTATCGGTAAGGTAAATTGTTTGCATAATCGGCATGATATAGTCGAATTCGCATATAACAGACAAATAGGAAAAACAAAAATAAACGCACGAAATGAAGGTTATTCTAGTTCGCTTTAGTGATACAACATGGTCGGTTATAATAAATAAAGATTAACAGATTTTTCAGGCAATTATTGAATAGTGAAACGGGCAATATGCAATAATTGTTTGAATTTTTGAAATATAGCTCGCGCTATTTTTATACTAGTTTTAATTTATGATTAATTGAAAATATTCTTTCTAATGCTCGGTTTAGTATTATGCAACGACGAAACATCCATTTTTTTTTAAACATAATTTAGGACACGTTTATTTAATTTTAAAGTGTTCCTATGAGATAGGCTACCTTTAATTATTATAGTATTTGTAAAAAGGTATTCTCCCTTTTCATCTTCGTGTACGCTGCGTGTCATCAAAACATGCTGCTAGTGTGGATTTGAATGTGATTTTAAGCGCTGTGCAATAGTTTAAATTTTTAGGTATATATATATATATATATATATGCATACCCGAGGTTTGATATCTTAACTCCTCCAATGGAGAACTCATATTGGAGGAGTTAAGATATCGAACTATGCAGACGATACAACCCTTATAACTAATAGCTTGTGTAGTATGACGCAAAATTCGTCTGGAAAAGTATAGCGTTGAATATGGTTTACGAAAATCACGATTGTCGACAGATAGAACGATACATGTTTATGCGATGTTGTGAAACAATATGGATATGTAAGGTCGATAGTGGAAAATCGAGGAGGCTCTGAAGCAGAAATTAGGCATAGAGTAAAACATAACTAAAACCGTTTAAAACCTATACGGGCTGATGCCGCGGTATCGAAGAAGGTGAAAAATAAATCTAGTCAATCGTAGAGAAACGTAGACACTACGGAAATGTGATAGACAAAAGATAAAAATGCGCTGGAAATGTACCGTTGGAGGCGGATGTTAAGAATTCGGTGGACGGACAAGAACTACTCGATATTACAAGAGTTAACGCAACAAACAGACGATTATCTCCTTCGGTAGTAATCAAAAGAATACCGACATACTTCGTCCGTATAATAGGAAGAGCAGACGGACTTCAGGCGAGAGAATTCTTGAAGGAATAGTAGAAGGAAAAAGAAGACGCGTTCCTACAATTTGGCATGGTAAGGATAGCGGTAGGAAAAAGTTTCGCAGAATGCATCCGGATGGCCTGCAACAGTGATTCGTGATTTACCACTCGCAGATATGACGTAATTTATAATATACCACGGCGCATCGATGATGGAACGTAATGACTTTAGAATAGTTCGAGATTTTAGATATATATATATATATATACTTGAGTTAGACATATTTTGGTATACTAATTAATTTATGGTAACGATTTTCTTCTAACGAGCTCGTAATGTTTACGGAATTTAATATTCGTCTGGTGCGGTTTTATCTTAACATTTACTTTCGTACGTTTAAAATTGACTATTAACAGTGTCTCGAATTAAGTTTTCACATTGTAAACAGCGTATAATTTCGTTTCTCCGCCGTACTGGATCTCGATTCAAAGAGATATGTCATCGGCGAATTTTTTCGTGCGAAATAATTTACAATCATCCTAACGTTTACGTAAGGTTTCGAAATTAAAAGAATAAATTACCTTTCGAAATTAATAGAACAAACGTCAACCCCGAATTATCGTATATAAAGAAGGGATAAACGTCGTTTTTTGAGTAGGAAGATTGTTCGGTCTTCTAATTGTTTTGCTACGGTTATTAATTCTTCGGTTAGATAAAAACTACGAATATACATATATTATTAGTGTAGGCTATTGAATGCAAAGGGAAGGTGTCAGATTCATTGATTTCAGCCATCTTGTTGAAACTTAATCAGCTCGAAAACCTCAGTATATTTGTGTCATTCTTGTGGGTACCGGGACATCGAGGAGTCCCCGACAATGAAATGGTAGATGCAATAGCTAAAAGGGGTTCTTCTAGTGGTGTTTTATTCTCTTCAGTTTCTTCTCGTGATGTCATTCACTTTACACAGTCTGTTCATAAAAATCTCTGGGATCAGACATATATGGAGTGCATACAGCGGTCGCCTCTTACTGCGTATTATCAGCTGCAGCCGTCTCTCCCTAGGTTCCCATGGTTCTACGTTTTCAAAAACATCAAGCGGAGAGGAATTGTGCTTATCAGCAGATTGCGGTTTGGGCATTGCTTGTTGCCTGATCGCCTGTTCGTTATGCAGCTTACAGATAATCCGTATTGTCCTCTACATGCTGGTCGTGTAGTTTGCAACCCTGATCACGTGTTCTTCGAATGTCCTTCATTAACAGCATTACGTTCTGAACTGTATCTCAAATTACTTTACGCATCTCGTGGTGGTCCTCCTTATAATGTAATGTCCCTTCTGCATGTTGAGAATCTAGATTTATTCCCGGACATAGCGACTTTTCTCGAGAAGTTGTCCGAGTTCATAAGAATATGAGTTAGTGATTATTACGGCTCCACGTTGGGTAAGCTGTAAAGGCATCCCCATTAAAAAAAAAAAAAAAAAAAAAAAAAAAATTAGTGTACGTGAGTTTTATTGAGAGTTATGGTAGTAAACCGCATATAAAACATATATATATATATATATATCATCATCATTTAGCCGTAACTCCAGTTAGGAGTATCGTGATCAAGATAACAGCTTCATTATTTTCTGCCTCCATCCTGGACGATCTTCGGCATCATGAACACATCTTGAAAATGACATCCGAGCTGCAGCAGTCACCGCATCTGTCCATTTAATTGGTACTCTGTCTTTTGGCCGCACACCATTCACTCTTCCGATAACTATTGTTCTTTCGTTTCCGTCATGTTTTCGTATGATGTGACCAAAAAATCTCATAATACGTGCGAGAACTTCCGTTGTTAATCTGCGGGTTGGACGAATTTCTTCCAAAATAGACGTATATATATATATATATTATATATGTATATATATATATATATATATATATGTATATATATATATGTATATATATATATGTATATATATATATGTATATATATATATGTATATATATATATGTACATATATATATATATATATATATATATATATATATATATATATATATATATATATATATATATGGATTGTTTTTTTGTCAATCGTTACAAACTTATAAATCATTTTTTTCCAGCTGCACTCTAAATTCATATACCATTGTTCTTCTCCGCACCATTTTTTATCCTTTATTTATATGCTATGATTTTTTTTACCGTCCCCTTTGCGTTATCGTTAATAGTGTGCTCGGCGTCATAAAAGTTGATTCATTACACGCGTTATATACTAAATATACAACTGTATACGTTTATTTCAGCTGTTTTTCCTTTCTCTCATTCTAATATAATATATTATCATTTGTAATAAATGCAGATGGTGTCTTTGAACCAGCTGCATCTTCTCTATAATATATGTAAACACATAAACCCCAACTTGGAAAATCTAACTTCATTTATAGTAACTTTTTTTTTTCTACTCCCGCCAATTCATTAAGCCGTGTGTAGGTTATCTATGAAGGCTATCATCTGTATAGGGAATAATACATCCATTGTTGTATTCGTCTCGTTCTTAAATTAGGTAGCGAATTAATTTTTTTTTTTTTCAATCGTCTAGTTGACGTGACATCCGGAAGGTCAGCGCACTATTTCGAGCCCGCTGCTCTATTGTTTCATCGATCGCGCAGATTCTATTCGTCGGTACCACGACATTCTGTATATTAGCCGGAAAGTTTTATTTTGAAAGCGTATTATAGGATGGTATTTAAAAGGAGAAACAATAAAATTACTAGTATAAATCGCTAATGTTAATAATTAAATTAATAACGACGATTTGCGACAAATGGGCCATTTTCGAGATAAAAATTAATAAATACATTATATATAATAACAACAGTATAAAAAGTAAGATAGGAAAAATATTTAACTAAAAAAAAATCATATATATTTTTTATATATTTCTTATTTTTATTACGTATAATTTATTTATTATTTATTATTTTAACTTGAAGATGGTCTAACTGCCGAACAGCCTTGTTATTAATTATTAACATTAGTGATCATTGATTTACTAAAAAATATTCGGAAATAAAAAAAATGTTCCGGTGCAAAATCGAGAAAAATAAAACAACGCGATGAAAAAGGAAAAAAATAATTCTAATTTAGAAATAAGACGTCAAAATTTCCGGAAAATATGTAAAAATTTAAGATTGATAATTAAAGCTGATAACGGAGACCCATCGAAGAAACAACGTTTTTGAATGCAGATACCGCGGAACGAATGAAAAAAACTTGAACCAGATTTAGGACCGGTCGTGGCATATGCGGATACTGCTTAGAGAAGTGAAAGAATGAAACATCAGTTAGAGTTTGTTTTAAAAACAGCAAGCCATTTTAAACTTAATAGAAAATAAATAATACTTATCACTTTTCCGTATCCGGACGACTTAATATTTTTTTTTTTTTTAAATGGGGGTGCCTTTATAGCTTACCGAACGTGATACTGTGGGGACTATCTACATCTTAATCAAGCGTGCTGACTTCTCTAAAAACGTCGCTATATGGGGGAACAGATGTAATACTCGAAGAACGTAACAAGATAAGGTAAAGCTCACAGCAGAACATTCAAAAAAGACATGATCGGGATTCTGCCTGTTCAGAATGGAGGGGACAGAACGGACTTTCTCTAAGCTGCATACGGAAAAGACGGTCAGGCAACAAATGATGTCCAAATCGCAATCTGCTGATGAGTACAATTCCCTTGCGACTAAGCGTAATAAATAGTAGAAAATAATTTAAAAATAAAAGTAATAAAATTATTAGTAAAAATTATCGATATTAATGATTAATTAAAGATTTTCTACAATTAGGCCATTTTCAAGTTAACCGTCTTTATTGTCGTCGACAATCGGCTATATCGCAATGTTTGAGCATAGCGTATGCGCATACGTTTGAATATCGCCGCAGTTTATCATCTATCATCGTCGATAATACTCTATTCTTTCAGATTTGCTTTTCACCGTGTCATTCCGGTTCGCAATCGGTTAACAGACCGCTCTAAATGTTCCACGACAAATTCGTTGGTGCCAGGTTCTCTTGAAGACTCTGCGAGTTAGTTCCAACTGCTGCCTTCCATAATTTGCATAACATAGATCCTGTTTGTTCCATCAGTACGGAGATTGTATTTTTAGCGAATTCTTCATGGATTTTAGTCGAAATCTTGCAATAAACAGCATGTCTGTCGTCCAGCATTTGCTAGGCTCGTTCTAAATTGAAATAATCGTTACGTAAATTTACTTTCAGGAGATCGATAATGTGTAGTAAATATGACTAAAGTTGTATTATTTAAAATTCTTAATTTACTACAAAAATCGGAAATTTCGACGATTCGCAAAAACGATATGATTTTCATTCTTTCCGGTTTTCTACCAGAAAATATACTACATCAGCGGTCGATATAATGGACCTTTCATTATGAACAACTCTCTGTATTAAACGACGATCCCGCTCTATACCAGTGCCCAGTCAAACCGTATCCCGGTATTTGGTAACGATTGACTTCGTGGGTAAAATTATCATATCGTACCGTCATCGTCGTCATATCGTTGTCGAACGTCGTGACTAGTTATTGTACGTTTATTTTTACGTACAAAATCAGCTAGCATTCAAGGTACTATTTATATGCGACGCAGATGTATATGAAGTTATACGGAGTGGGGTGACACTGCCTTTTCCGTGATAATTAAGAATTAAATAACGATGAAAACTTACTATATCTCGTGTTGGTTTCGAACTTCCGACCGTCGAGATTTGACGAGTAGTCTAGCAATTACGCCACCGCGGCATTTATGCGCATTACTAATAATTCATCGATGTACTTTCGTAGGCTTTGAATATTCTGAGGTTAGAATGTTTTTAGTCAACTCGACATTATTCCGGAGAAGAAAAAAGAATAAAAGTGGATATGAAATAAATTAATAGTTAAAAGTGAAGATTTGATCGACGTTATCTGCCATCGAAAGATATATACGAACGCAACAAAAACGCAACTACAGACGATAATTAGAACACGTACTAAGTAAAAAAATTAAACTTTAACCTAACTTCTATAGTATACGTATGTAATATTAACATTAGTCATTTATTCACGAAGAAACGATGTTTGCGATTTGAGCCGTACATTTTATCATCCTTATAAAGTGCGTACGTTTATTTTCACGTGCAAAAATCATCCCGTTTCTGACCCGAATGGATTTAAAGTTGTAGCAGCGGTGAAGGAACCTCGCGGCTGAATGTAATTTGGCATTGTCTGGCGTTAAATGCTCGTTGATGTGTGACCGCGAGCTACAAGAATTAGCCGGTAGTCCAAGTTGGTCCCGGATTATCGTTTTATATACACATACATACATACATATACATATATACATATATATATATATATATATATATATATATATTAATATATACAGATACATACATATATTACTCGATAAACTATTTTTCGTCGTTCTCCGACGAAACTTTACGACAATACCTGGAAATTGTTGTTTACTTGTGGTAATCAGATGACTGCATATTATTAATTCCCACCAATTGCTGAATCTTTTTAATAAGATCTTGAACATTTTTGTTGATTATGACATTATTCATCCGAGTGTACTGCTCTAATCTCCAAACTTGCTTCGGAAAATGTTTATTTCCAAGTATTAGATCGTTGTTTTGATTGTTTAAAACAGTCGTATTACATCTACCATTTTTCCGAATTGTTTCCTTTAAACGTTAATTTTCATTTAGAACTTCTATACGTTTTTTAATTTAAAACAACAGCAACAAATGTATCCAATATCCTTGTTACCGACTCTAGCTTCTTCAACATGACGCTTCGAACATATTCTCTTAGTCGACGCGTCGAAAAACCGATTTTATAGTTAATAATGTCAATGTGAAATGACAAATATTTTATAAGAATGCAAAGAACTTACAATACTAGTTAGACTTGATTCGCACTATAGGTATGGTCACGCTTAGATGACGTTCACGCTTACAGTCAGGCTGCAGTCTAACCGTCAATAATCAAATTCGGTCGTATTCCGCTTTTAATAAAAAATATTTTTAGTTTTTTTTAATTAAATATTTAATTAAGTGTTTATTATATTTTACGTTGAAAAATGTAAAAGTTTCTTTCGGATTGATCGCGACTGGAGCGAAACTTGACAGCGTTAGTGTTAATGCCTACATCGTTTCTCATTTGAGAATATTTTACCGGTAAGCGGAGCGTGACTGTACCTATTGTGTGTGAATCAAACCCTACGAAACTAAATGAAGGATAGTAATAAACAATTAACAAAAAAAAAAAAAAAAAAACTTGTCGCTACCATCTTCACATATCATCTACGGTATAAATTAAACACACGCGTACACAAATGGCCATGCATACACATTCACCTCTATAGATAATATTTATATATATTTATATAATCCCTTATATGGAACAATAAATAAATAAATAAATATATATATATATATATATATATATATATATATATATATATATGTAATATATACGAATTACCATGTAACCGCTGATGCGTATCTGTTTGCGAGAACAGCGGACCATTGTTTTACAACTCAAAAATATAGTTTAATGTTTATGCTGATTAGGCCTTGTACTGAACATTCAAACTTAAATTGAACGCACTACACTCTCAATCGTTAGCGTACATCATACACCGACGGTATTAATATTAACATTCATCTGTAACGATTTATACATCGCACACAAACGATACACACACGCAGTACGTATTCAAGGCACGTGTGTGCTCGATGCTTAACGTGATAAAGAGGGGCTGTTGATATGTACACATTTCCTATCTCTTATTATCACTATATATTAACAAACAGTCGAATATTGTTTACATTTTGAGAAACTTTGTTTTATTCTAAATAAACGCTAAGAACATAATCAAATTTAGATCGATAATACTCGTCATATATTCTACATGAATAACGTAATAACCTTATAGTTAATAAAAAACTCCGACATGTACTAAATTATTCTATTTGTAATTTAAGAATATAATTGTTACACTTAACGATTACCCGCTTATAAGCTGTTATCCCTACTCAAATCAAGATAGACAGTGATATCTACAAAAATTAGATATTATAATTAAAAACAATCGCCATGTGAACATCATTTTAATTGGCCACTTTAATATCCGAATCCATTCGTTAGCAAAATATGTATATAAGCTTTTTTAAAATTTACAAATTTTAACTGGACCCGATAACTGTGGCGAATATCTGCATAGATTCAATTTAACTAACACACCAAACTGTCAGCATTGCAAGATAAATACTAATACAATTCATCATACTGCTCTTACTTTAAACAATGTAGGGATAAATTTAAAACAGACATCAACTCCTCACTTGTAATAAATAAATAAACAATTCATCACATTGGTTTCAGTACTTTCACTTAATAATGCAGAAAAAATTGGCTTTAAAATAGATGATCAATCCTCTCTAGTTAATTATCTAAGTAATATAAATGTTATACCAATATCGTTTTTTATGTGTATGTGTAAACGTATATATATGAATATATATATATATATATATATATATATATATATACATATATATGTATGTATATATAGTGATAATAATGATAAGATAGTTGCAATAATGATTACTACTATTAATAATATTATAATAATTCAACGGCGAGCATTGTAATCGTTAATAAAGATATGTTTTTTCTCTTTCTAATATAAACCAAATTATAATATTCTTAAGTTTTAAATTTGTCCATATGATATATATTGCACGGTAACAGTTGGAACTATGTTTTGTCACCCTGTTCTGTTAAATATGAGTACACTTGAAAATTATTTCCTACACCCAAGTTTGAAATTCTTATTTATATATTTATAAATATATAAGCAAATACATATATATATATATATATATATATATATATATATATATATATATATATGTAGATTAACTAATACATACTTTTCCTGTTAGTGTTAATCATCTGTATCCTACAATTTATTCTTTTAAGTTATTAACGGTCCTTTGCAACTTTATACATACAATTTTCCAGGAATATATGATTGTTACTTTAAAAAAATTTAATAATAATAAGTAAATATTTAGACGTAAATTTCACGATATAAAATAACTTTAGAATGTATGAATACTAAAAACTGACATGGAAAGAAATTAATTCAAATTAATTTTTTTTTAAGGTGCCATGGTATCACAACTTAGGTTAGAGACACCGAGGCTAATTATTCAAATGAGCGGATATACGTTTATTGCTTAGTGTTATTAAGGTCTTCCGAATTGTCGCACAGTGACCGTGTGTACCGAGGTACAGCGACTGGGACGGAATTTTTAAAGTGGTATGCACGATATTAGAATGTGTTTTACAGTTAATGGTACTTGTCCGCAGTGACAGTATTTTGTCGGTGTTTTCCTTTCTAATAAGCGCTTACGAGTTAGTGAGGTACGACCAATTCTAAGCCGAGTTAACGCAACCTCATCCCGTCGTGTTGGTACGGTTGATTTCCATGGAGCTGTATTTGACTTGATGTTTTTCAACGTTGTGGACTTGATCTTTTATTGGTATCGAATGTGATAGGATTCAGCATATTCTGATTTCTTGCGCGTGTTGGCCAGCTGACAGAAAAATATCTTGTACAATCGGGTTCTTAACTTTTCTGCGATCGAGATTGATGTTTTAAATAGCGTGGAGTGCATAAATAACTAAAGTTGAAAGCGAGGTTTATTGTTATTAGTTCGGCTGACGAAGCGTTGAAAGTTCGTTTGATAAGACGTATGTTATAGTGGTATCTCGATGTATAATGGAACAGACAGCACCTTCCATTGTTTTTTACGCATCGATATAAAATTTCTCATAAGGATTAAGTGAGGGGTCATGAGTATTTCGTAGGCTGTTTGATATGTACATATATTTTTGTTACGTAATGCTAGTGTTATGTCGGTGTTTTTAAGATTGGAGTGATTTTTTGATGGTATTTTGCGATGATCTCTATTTGTTCCGAGAAGCTGATACTCAGTGTGTTGGTGGTATTTAAAATATGAATTTGAAATAATCTCGCCGAATGAGGAATATGACGCGATATTTTGTCTTTTTTTTGTGTATTTGTTGTATCTTTTCGGCTGTTGAGATGTATGCTAAGTTTCATCATTAGGTATTCTCGTCGAAATTGTACTAGCGCGAAAAGCGCCTATTGCGAGTCTAATAGCTAAATTGTGGATATGATGTAGGCCTGAAGAAATTAAATTTTATAAAAAAAATTGTCACACAGCTCGTTCAGAATCAACGGAGACATTTTACTAAAAATTTATCGAACAACGATACGATCGTGCTCAGATTACGATGCTGCAATCTATGGAACAGCTAAATCAAATTTATTTCACGTTTCTGATTTAAAGTAATTTAGATACAATAAAATAAAACACCTATGCGCGGTAATAATGCGCGAATGGCAAAATACACAATCTTTCGTTCACTCACGTCAAAAAATACATCGCACACATTTATATACGTATATATATATATATATATATATATATACACTTGCAACCCCTATATTTTTATACGACGAATATATAAATGCAATAATACTAGCGCATTATTCAACCGAAAATAATAATAATAATAATAATAATAATAATAATAATAATAATAATGATGGAGTTAATAACAAGCTGTTATTGTAAAGGAAACGTTAACGAACACACATTGAAAAATTAAGTTCCAAGGTTTAATCTCGGAACCGTTTGAAATTAGGACTGGTGTTAGGCAAGAGGATGAACTGTCGCCGCTCACTGTTATTTTAGAAAAGGTAATACGAGAATGGAGAAAATGCCTGAAACAGGAGGAAATCGAAAAAGTGGTCCTTGGATGGAAAAGAAACGATCTTCAATTAGTTAAAAAGGAAAGAAGAATAATACGGTCCTAGGTCCTAGAAAGGATGGAGAAAAATGTAAATTAAAAAGCAATAAGGTGATATATAAAAGAATAGAAAAAATCAGCGACACAATGAGGAAAAGAGTCATCTCAAACGAATGGATAATCTTACGAAAAGAATTTTCGATTTCTTCGATGGGAACCCTAAAAACCGGATTCCGTGGATTGTACAAGTGAAGATATACATGAAGATTTCTGAAGAAGAAATAAACGATCGTAATAAATTTCAGCAGAAGATCAATTCGTTTGAAGGGTTTGCGCAGTGAGAAGAAGACGGGAAAAATATGGACGACGGATGAAAGAAAGAAGAAACATTCCGAAAGAATGAAAGAATATTGGACAGCAACAAAGAAAAACGAGAACATAATTTGAAATTATGTGCGTATTCTCAGTCGGCCAAATTCGATTAATAATAATAATAATAATCTTTTTAAATTCCGCTGAATGTCGATTTTAAAGTTCGATCAACTTCGAATTTCGGTAGGCGACGTCGCCTAAACGATCTTTACAAAGCCGAAGGTCGATAGTGGACCGTTCAAGTGATGCTTTTAAGTCAATAGGGCGCCGGTTTTCCAATTCACTCGGCCTCTTTTTTACTTTCCCAGTAAACTGATGCTTATTTACCGATCGGTCGGATGGACAACTGAGAGGTTAAGAGGTCTTTTTACCCCCACCGATGGGATTCGAACTGAACGGTACAGGTGCACGATATCTTTAATATTATTATTTTTCTTTCGAATTCGCCAACTATGGACCGTGTAACATTTCTTCACGACCATTGTTTCATTCTGGTATTTCTTCATTGCTTCGCCTGTGTCGTCTCGCCGTTTGATTTTTTTTTTTCCACTTTTTCTTTAAAACTCTCGAATGTATTCATTTTATTTCTAACCCCGTTTCTATTCGTAATATCGTCCTTCGTGAAATTTACTCGAGTTCTTCCTTAATATTCGCGTTCTAAGGTTTTATTATTATTATTTATTATTATACATTTCGGACGATTTTAGACATGCCGGTCGATTTAGGCGTAGTATTAGATTTACTCGGTGAAATTTTTCTATTTTGAGAGAAATCTTATAAACGAAGGTGTGGTAATAAGAAGCGTAAAATAAATTAGAAACGATCTGTCGGAAACTGATTTAATCAATCTCGGATTCGGTCGACTTCGTCCGATCGACAAAAATGACCTTGTCCCGATGGTTAATCGTGACGAATGGGGCTAATCGAATAATTACCGTAATTTGGTTCGTAATGATTACTAATAATAACCGTTATCTATGTGGACGATTTTATGCGGAGTTTTTCCTTTTTTTTTCTCTCTTTTTTTTTGTATTGTTTATTTTCCATATTTTCAAGATCTGCAAATTGAATGTATTATTACGAAACAAATTAATCAAGACGGATTGTAAGGATTTCAAGGTTTTGGGACTGAAACATAATTCAGGTGCGCGTCTATCACGCGTACATACATTTTTATAGTAAGCGAATATCAGATGTTTTGGTTATCTTCGTCAAATGGTTAAATATATATTGATTTGATTTTGTTATTATCAGGTGAACCAGAGGAGGACGCTTTTTTGTTTTTTTGATAACTCAAAAACTACTCCACTAAAATTATCGGATAGTAGGAAAACGAGAAATTAGCTTACAACGATATCGTTCAGATGACCGCGCCATTTGCAACGATACATTCATTCGGTCCTTTAAAAAAAAAAAAATTTGAAAACTTTTTCGAGCATAGGTCGTTTATTTTTAAAATTTCTTCAGAAATCCGAGTTTTTAGCTTTTCCGGATTTCGTGGACACGTTTTTGTAAATGCGGCTCCGAAGGTATCCTCCGCATAAAAAAAAAAAAAAAAAAAAACTCGCCTAACTTTGAATTCTTTTCTAAACTCTCTTGTCGTGATCGATTCGCGCCGAAAATAACGTTCACGAAAAACGCGTGCTATCTCTCGTGTATACACTAAACGTGGAGCACGCGGTTTGCATTGTAATAGTGTTGCCCCAACTACGCTCCGTCTTCTCCGGGTCGTCGTGTTATATACGATTATCAATTTTATTATTAATATTTTAATTTTCTCTTTTTTGTTTTTAATTTTGTACTAAATGCTATTTTATATTTGTATAATGATGAGTAATTTCGAATTGAATTAGAATTTTTTTTTCCCGTTTTCCGCGCTATATACAGCAGCGAGGCTAGGAGCGCGGCCAGCAAATTTAAATTTTGTTAAATTACGAAATTTTTGTTAGCATCAAAATTTCATTTACACTGTAGAACGGACATCGTGACTGAAAGGGTTAAACATTTTTACTACACGTACGAACCACCGAATGCGACATTATTATATATTTAACAGAAATATGGATATTTTAAACCGACATCGTATTCCGGATTATTATTAGAAACGCTCGATGGTATATAACGACGAAAGATCGCTGGCGTGTATTCTCGTTTTTATATATATATATATATATATATAAGTTAGTATCGATCGAATAAAGAGAACATTTAATATCCGCAAAAAATGGTGGTAGAAATAGAACGAAAAAGTTTTAACCCTTAAGTGGATACGGGCGATTGTCGTGAATATAATTGCTCGCTATTATTATGATTTTTATTTTCAACGGCCGTAGGTTTCTATGTAATCCTTTTTTAGGTTCGTAACTGATTACCTAACTTAGAGAAGGAAATCAGTAATTAATAGTTATCGCGAGAATGGTAATAACACTTGTTCGCCCGGTGATTACGTACTCCTGCCCAGTTTGGAGCTCAATTTCTGTTGCTACTTACAATAAGTGGCAGCTTCTGCAAAATAGATGTCTACGATGTATTCTAGATGCACCCAGGTATAGAAAAATTGTTGACATGCATGCTGATCTTAGAATTCCCTATATTAGAGATTTTGTACTTTATTTAGCAAATCATTTTTGCGATAAATGCTTAATACGCACTAATGAATTAATTGCGTCGATCGGAAATTACGATTCCAAGCAGCTTGATTTCATGTATACCCGATATAAACATAGGCGACTTAAACATAATTTGCTTTAAATTTAATGCAATAACTAGATTTATAATAAATATTTGTATGCCTAGTTTATACTTTGTCCATTTTAAATATGTTTAGGTTCACTTATTAATGTAATATCATTTGTAATTCTTATTAATTATGTGTAATTTCACAATGTGATTACCTTGTAATAATACTTGAAAAAGCGCTTGGTTTTTATTTGACAGGTTTTTCGTATTTTCCTGTTAGTATGTAATTATCATTATGCTTAAGTAATTAAAATTATTTTTCTAATTACGTAGATGTGTGGTAAGCTTATAGCGGTACACATTTTTTCTTTTTACTGTTTGTCATAAGTGTAAATTATTCAATAAACTCTTCTGTTCTGTAGCTAGTCTGACAGACAAAAAGGGTCTCTCTTTATGTTACTAATTTGCCCCCGGTATTTATTTCGTGCTTTTCCTTATAAAAAATATATAGCTGGCCCCTCAAAGCGGGTGCATTTATGTGATCTGGAGTCTATGAAGAAATAAAAACGAACTGCTACACAATGAGGACTTCTTGATATTGACGATGTTCTGGAGTATTATCATATACAATCGGAACATGCGATGTTCATTCGGATGTTTCGACACCGCTAACATGCAAGTAAGGATGTTGCAGATAGTAGTACAATTCAAATTCCTACCCCAAGTTCAAAAGCAAGAAATCTGGCTGAGACTTCAGATGCTCGGATTCTTGTCAACTCGTATATATTACAACAAACCCGACTCGACAGTTGAACAAAAAAAAGTATATTTTGCAAAATAATTAGCAAAACAGTTAATACTAGTTCAAAGGAGCGTTACTTTTCGAAATTAATTAATTAAACATTATTACTTTTTGTTTATCAATAATAAAAAAAAAAAAAAACTTAAATAAAATATAACAAGTGCGAAATTGTCAATTTATATTATTTTTTCTAGTCGACTTTGACCCTTTGATGAATAGAAAAAAAAAAGGAATCTAAATTTATCCCTAATATGAAAAAATGCTCCTCCTTGGAATTGAAGAAAGCATAGATGTTTCGAATTCAACTTCATTTTGTAGGTAATCGATGACCCGGGTTTTTTAATATATCTAAACAATATTGCTCGAACATTTTAAACGAAAAAAAAAAACAGGTCCGATCGCACGAAAAATTCGTCCCATTTTGTTTACAGTCTGTTCGTTTTTTAATGCAGCGTAATTTTCTGGCGACTCGGTTGTCTCGTGACATGCTGTATAGTGCGAATAGACCTTTACCGTTGTAAATGGAATATATTGCCGAATCCGTAATTGATCGGTAGAAAGTACAGACTAACGCCGTGTCGTAGTTAAATATTAAATCGAAATACCCTTTAACGATGACGAGAGGAAATAGTTTCCAATAATTCGAACGACTTTTCCAATCGTAATATCTCGTGTATCGAGTACAGACTTTTTTCTACCGATCGCGAAGTAAATTCTCTCGATACTTAACCGGCTGCTATTTTTAAATTTCTCCGGCGATAATGTTAGAAATGCGTTTATTTCTAAATTCCTAAGTCGTTTACGACGAAATATTACGTATTAAATTATTAAATTAAAAAACATCACTAAGCTTTTCGGCTATTAAGCCATTATCGAGCGAACGAAATAAATCGATAAAATATAAATTTATAGAAAATGAAAAAAATGGTAAAATAAAATTGAAGAACTCTTTTTACTCGACTTGAATCCTTTAACGCGCGTGCCGTGTCTGTTTATTTATTATTCGCAACTAATCTACATCTTTGTAGGCCGTTCCACTGTATACGCGACCTGTTGACGACCCCGTTCCGGATCTCTGAAAGTACATGTATAACAAACATGCGCTCTCGAAGAGGATATATATACTCTTATTTCTACTGTAAATGAAAGGAATCGTAAAAAATAAAATTTATCTACATATATATATATATATATATATATATATATATATATATATATATATGTATATAAGTATATAATAGTTACTTAAAAGCTCTACAACACGTGGGTATAACTTATAATACGATTTTTACATCACTTTTCTCGTATCTTTGCATCGTTTTATACATTATGCGCCTCTTATTTTTCAGCCCATATTATAACGGATTTGAAATTCTTTAACTCGAAATGTCTCTCAATGCGATACAGGACCACGGGGAGCACCGATATAAAAATTTACGGATTCTAACTACTTATTTGTTAACAATCGCTACATTCTACACTGTTCAAATAATTAAACTCGTTCATTGTTCGGAAACATGGCCATATACAAAAATAAATTTGAAAAGCTTAAGAAAATCTCAGACGGCACATAAGAGAATGATGCAGGATTAAAGATTATCAGATCGTAAAAAGAATGCACGGGTACGTAAACAAACGCGGTAGGATGATGCAGCGGAGTGAATGGCTAAAATAGAGTTGGACTGGTCACATGTCACGAAGAGAAGATAATAGATGTTTGAAGCGGATCTTACAGTGCTGGCCGATGGGAGAAGGCCAATGACGCGGTGGCACGATGATGTAGCAAAGATAGCTGAGAAAAATTGGTTGGAAAAGCGCTGGACAGAAGTGAGTGAAAGACGTTAGGGGAAAGCCTTCATCCAGGAGTGAATAGACAAAGGCTTCTACTGACCGAAATATATATATTATATATATATATATTATATATATATATTATGTATATATATTATATATATATATTATATATATATTATATATATATATTATATATATATATTATATATATATATAATATATATATATGTATATATATATATATATATATATATATATATATATATATATATATATATATATATATATAGAATCATATACATTTACAAGATAAAATACTTTTACTGTGATAATGGGGTATGACCGAGCTTGAAATATAAGAGGTTTGAGGAATACTGAAGTGCATACATATAAATATAAGTAGTCTTTGAATATGTATGCATATACATATATATATACACATATACATATACATATATATATACATATATGTATATATATATACATATATGTATATATATACATATATATGTATGTGTGTGCGTGCCTGTTCAAAAGTTTGAATTTAGTGTCCAATTTTCTCATCTGTTTAAATAAACGAAGCGTAGAAAATGTTTTCCTCAGTGATAAATACGATGAAGCAGGCGACGATATTTCGAAAGCGCTACTTGTGTACATATTATTATGATTTATATTATTATTATTATTATTATTATTATCGTTATTATTATTATCATTATCGTTTTTATTATGACTATTTTTATAATGGTTATCGTTATCATAATTATGTTTATTAAAATCATTATCATAATAAAAATAATGATAATAGTAATAAAAATAATAATTATTATTAATGTTATTGCTTTATCGTCTTTATATTGTTGTCATTATTATTGTTATGAAATGACGATGGTGGTGATTATTATCATCATCATTAAGTTATTGTTAAATTATTATTATTAAAATATTGTTATTACCAAATTATTATTATTTTTACTATTACTTTCATTATAATTTTTATTATTATTATTATATCAGTAACATTATTATTATCAATATTATTTACTATTATTATTATTATTATCCTTGTTACATTTATTTATGGACCTACCTTGTTAAACACTCTCCCTCGATTGTTCTCTCTCTCACGCGCATCATCGTTGTTACATTTTGTCTTTGTTCTCGTGGTCGCAGCTACGTGATACGTGTACACGTTACGTCAAACATCTTGTCTGGCGTGTATTTACATTGGTCGGACGATAATAACTGACAAAATGACAATCGTACTGAAGTATAATATACCTTACGACGTTTTGTTAGTTTTCATTTATTAAAATCTAAATCTCGGTTATCGGTTCGTCGTTGGAGTTCGATATATATATATATATATATATGTATGTATTCCTATTTCGTTATACGAATTACCTAGGACGGGTTTATCTGTTTTCCTAAGGAATCGGGATAAAGATAACGACATATATATATATATATATATATATATATATATATATATATATATATATATATATATATATATATATATATAGTGTGTGTACGACAGAGAGTGTGTCGGAGGGTATACTTTCGATTGATTTCAGCTAGAATTCCAATTTCGTTTCATTCT